>JALPQD010000871.1:261682-434623 GCA_023101885.1 Typhlomys cinereus
TGGTTAAGATCTTCGTGAATTGGGATCACTGTGAACAGTTTTGTTGTGTTTGTTGTATGTGTGTTGGCTTAAGAGGCCGGGACAAGTGTGCGCGCACATTGGGGGACCACCTTGATTCTTATTTTTCAGGTGCTGTTATGTGTGTGTGTGTATCAGAGGGCACTGTGTGAGTCTGTGAAGGACCTAGGATAATTTTGGAAGTCACCCTGGATTGTTTCGACTTCCTTTTTTGCTTCACACTCCGGGATTTCCCAGCTCCGCCCACCAGGACTGGAAAGTACAAGTTCCACCATGCTGCCTGCATTTTACATGGCACCTGGGATCTGAACTCAGGTCCTTCTGCATGTGAGGCAGCGTCTTAAAACCCCTGACCATCCTCCAGCCCCACCTGGTTTTCAGACAGGGTCTTTCACTGGTCTAGAAGCAACAAGTAACACTAGCTGACCAGCAAGTCCCAGGGACCCTCCATGTCTCCACCTTCCCAGCCGAGGGATTGCAAGCATGCTTCTGCTTGTGTGGTGTGTACTGTGTGTGTGTATACCTATGATGGCATATGCATGTTTCTGTGTGTATATGCCTGTGTATGTGTGTGTGCATGCTGTGTGATATGCGCCTGTATGTGTGTGTGTGCATGCTGTGTGTGTTTGCACCTGTGTGTGTGCCTGTTGTGAATGCCTCTGTGTGTGCATATGTGCCTGGGTGTATATACCTGTGTGTGCATGGCTCTGTGGTGTATATACGTGCCTTGTGTGCACACGGTCTCTGTGTGTGCACTCTCACTGTGTGTGCAATGTCTGGTGTATTTGGGCAGTTCTCTGTGTGTAAATGGTGTGCAAGGCTCCGCACCGAACCTGTGGCTTCGCAGCATTTGGACCTGACAGAGCAGGAACAAGGTGCAAAAATGTCCCCAAGACAACAAAACAAGTGGAGCAGACAGACTAGTGTCCGTAGATGAGGCCCAAGTGAGTCGCACGCACAGAACACGACAAGCAGAGTGAATGAGGAGGTGGGAGGGAAGGAGATGGAAGGAAGGAAGGAGGGGGGAGGGAGGTGGGAGAGAAGGAGGTGGAAGGGAAGGAGGTTGGGAAGGAGGTGGGAAGGCGGGGGGAGGGAAGGAGATGGAAGGAAGGAGGGTGGAGGAGGGAGAAGGAGGTGGGGAGGGAAGGAGATGGGAAGGAAGGAGATGGGGAGGAAGGAGATGGGAGGGAAGGAAGGAGATGGGAGGGAGGGAAGGAGGTGGGAAGGAGGTGGGAAGGAGGGTGGAAGGAGGTGGAAGGGAAGGAGATGGGAAAGAAGGAGGTGGGAGGGAAGGAAGGAGGTGGGAGGGAAGGAAGGAGTGGGAGGGAGGGAAGGAGGTGGAGGGAAGGAGGTGGGAGGGAGGAGGTGGGAGGGAAGGAAGGAGGTGGGGAGGGAGGAAGGGGTGGGAGGGAGGAAGGAGATGGGAGGGAGGAAGGAGGGTGGGAGGGAAGGAGGTGGGAGGGAGGGAAGGAGGTGGGAGGGGAAGGGGAAGGAGGTGGGAGGGAAGGAGGTGGGAGGGAAGGAGGTGGGAGGGAGGGAAGGAGGTGGGAGGGAAGGAAGGAGGTGGGAGGGAGGGAAGGAGGTGGGAGGGAGGTGGTGGGAAGGAGGTGGAAGGGAAGGAGATGGGAAGGAAGGAGGTGGGAGGAAGGAAGGAGGTGGGAGGGAGGGAAGGAGGTGGGAAGGAGGTGGGAAGGAGGTGGAAGGGAAGGAGATGGGAAGGAAGGAGGTGGGAAGGAGGTGGGAGGGAGGGAAGGAGGTGGGAGGGAAGGAGATGGGAAGGAAGGAGATGGGAGGGAAGGAGATGGGGAGGAAGGAGACGGGAGGGAGGAAGGAGATGGGAGGGAGGGAAGGAGGTGGGAAGGAGGGGGAAGGAGGTGGGAAGGAGGTGGAAGGGAAGGAGATGGGAAAGAAGGAGGTGGGAGGAAGGAAGGAGGTGGGAGGAGGAAGGAGCTGGGAGGGAGGGAAGGAGGTGGGAGGGAAGAGTGGGGAGGGAAGGAGGTGGGAGGGAAGGAAGGAGGTGGGAGGGAGGAGAAGGAGGGGGGAGGAAGGAAGGAGATGGAGGGAAGGAAGGAGGGGGAGGGAAGGAGGTGGGAGGGAGGGAAGGAGGGTGGGAGGGAAGGAGGTGGGAGGGAGGGAAGGAGTGGGAGGGAGGAAGGAGGTGGGAGGGAAGGAGGTGGGAGGGAGGGAAGGAGGTGGGAGGGAGGGAAGGAGGTGGGAGGGAGGGAAGGAGGTGGGAGGGAAGGAAGGAGATGGGAGGGAGGGAAGGAGGTGGGAGGGAGGGAAGGAGGTGGGAGGGAAGGAGGTGGGAGGGAGGGAAGGAGGTGGGAGGGAAGGAAGGAGGTGGGTGGGAAGGCTTGAGAAGGGAAGGCAGGGGTCCGGTGGTCATCAGGGGTGAGAATATTGCAGACACACCTGTAAAGCCCCAAAGAATGCTCAGTTAAAAAAGAAGTGGGGTTTCTTTTGATCTCCCTGGTCAGTCTCGTCTTGAGGGTCTTTTCTCCCAGGGACACTCCTTGCGGGCATCCATCTAGATGAGGGCAGGGCCAGCGGCACATAAGCCGGGGGAAGGAGGACAGACCTCCTGAGGGACCCACGGCCGCCCCTGAGAGAGAGGCAGAAAACCCTCCTCAAGGCGTGGACCCCAAGTTACCCCAAAGCAGCTCCTCATCTGCGACATGACTGTACCTTAAATATGACTCAGAAAACCAGGTTGTGGTTATAAAGTTATCTTGATCCCTGCCTCTGGCCAGCAGCACCGAGTCTGGCGCCCCGGACACCTCATCCTTGGGGCCACCCCCAAGTGGTCTCCAGTGCTGCTCAGAGCAGGTCTTAAGAGCCCCCTTGTCTGAGGCCTCGGGCTGCGAAACAAAGCGCCAAGCACCTGGGAATCGCTTGTCAGGGGCTGGCCTGGGGCTGACTCGCTACCAGAGCTCGGACACGTCATCTGCCAACAGGTGACGTTTCGAATGCCCAGTTCGCTCATTTCCCACCATTGCTAACTCTGCCCCCTTCTCTCGCAGAAATAATCTACCACTGGCTTCTCTGCAAATCCCGCCCAAGTCTGTGGATACGGGGCTTGTGCCTCGATTGCTCTCTGACCTACAATGAAGGCGCGTGTCCGTATGGTCATGTCAAACATGAGACACTTGGATGTACTTGCTCCAGCTAAGGAAAAGCCAGGCTTCCCGACGGCCCTGTTTGTCTCTGCACCTGAACACCGTGTCTGCAGGCTTCATCTCCGGGCTGCGGCTGCAAATGCTGCAGCGTCACCAGGCAGCCTCCGCCTGCTGGCTCATTCCACCAGAGCCCAACCCCTCCCTGACCCAGAATGCCAGTTCTCTGGCTGAGTCACGCAGAGCACGCCTTGGTTTCACGGACTGGGAAACTGAGGCAGCATGGATATGCAGACTTCCCAGCATGCTCCTGAGACAGAAGCTGGTGTGCGCGTTTGTACTGAAGCCCCAGGAGACACAGCAGCCCTGGGTGGGACCTAGAGGCAACCCGCGGCCAGAGCGAGCGCCGGTACCTTTGAGGCCGGGGACGAGAATCTGCACGGAGCAGCTGTCCTCCACAGTCGGCTGAGGACGTCCAAAGGGCAGCAGCGACAGGAGGGCCAGGCCGACCAGCCCGCCCGCAAGAGCCGGGCCCCTCCTCATCGTGAGCGCAGCCAGACACGGACCCCTGAAAGGAAGAAGGCCGGAACATGATAGGAACCCACAGTGTGCAGACCACCCACGTTCACGGCCACACGCAGCCATCCTCGGGCTTTGATGGCTCCTTCCAAGCCAGTCGCCAGCGTCCACTAGGAAACAAGGCCCCGCACAGGGACCTGGCTCTCCTTCCCTTAGGGCCACCTGGGCCGCCCTGCCTTGCTGGGGACGCTGGAGCCCCACCAGCAGACCCCTGGCCCTCAGAGCAGAGACTGGCACAGAGCGTCTTGTGGAGTTGGCCGGGGTGGCTGAGAGGTGACTGTTGGGGACAAAGGGAGGTGCACTTCATGCTGGGACACGTGGAAATCCAAGCCAGGCGCTGCGGCCTCCTCTGAGAGACCAGCGGGGGCAAGGAGAGAGAAGTGAGGACGACCAGGGTGGAGGCAGGAGGGAAAGTACCAGCTTACGCCTAGGCCTGGCTGCCCCTGCAGACCTCCTGCTGCCCCCAGTCCTGAGTGAGCATCAGGATCAAAGCACATGGAGGTGGGGACAAGAGCCAGTAGCACAGCAGCTCAGACAGAGGCACAGGTCAGCGGGACAGAGGTGAGGGTCAGGGGACAGAGGCACAGGTCAGCGGGACAGAGGCACAGGTCAGTGGGATGAGGTGGGCTGGGCAGGGGAGGGCGTCTTTGGCGCATCAAGGCACACAGGGACATCATCTATCCTAAGCGGCTTCGGAGCATGCCCAGAACCTGTCCTCTGGCCAAGCATCCGTTCACGGTCTCTCTGGTGCCAACTCCACAGGCACAGTTCCACAGGCCTTAAGCTTGGTTTCCGGTGACACACGGACAGATGGATGTGTGCGAAAGCAGCAGGAACCTTTCTGGGAAGACGGGCTGGGGGCGCTCAGATGCTACTGGGCAGAGGCTGGGGCCCAAGATAACGCCTGAGGGGCACCAGGAGGTGCCTCGAGTAAGGTCTGGGGAGAAGCGTCTGGGCTGCTGGGCATGAAGGAGGCCAAGGTCGGAGGAGCAGCGCTGTGTCACACGTGCTTGGGAGGGGGTCCCTCAAAACAAGACAGAGGCTTTGGATCAGGGCCCCGTTTTGTACAAGGATCAGCTGGACTTGGGAGGAACAAACGCAGAAGACCACAGTGCTGAAGACACGAAGAGGTCATGATGGGAGATTTGGCTTTTACCACTGCACTCTGCGGGGTGCAAGAGAGAAGGGCCAGACCCAGGCCCTGGGAAATGCACTGGGCTGGAAAAGATGGCGGGGAAGGGAGTGTGTCTGACACCCCCAGAGGTGGGAGGAGCTGGCAAGGCCAGGCCGCAGCAGTGGCTCGACTTGCCCACCTGAATGCTCTCCCCACAGCCTGCGCCAGCCACACCCAGACCCAGAGCACAGGCTACTACACAGACCGTGGCAGCTCGGGACCTGCGTCCACAGAGAGCCCGGTACCTTTGCTGCCCACACAGAAGTCAGAAAGTGAGGCATAGACGCCCCAAGTCCTCGGTGCTCACTCACACCTTGACGATACCAAATCCCGCCCTAAGCTTCTGAGCCCTTTCCCTACAGCACATGGCTGGGTAGAGATGCCTGGAACATACTGAGGTATCAGGTGACTGGAAGTCACATCTTCTGATCAGGAGCTGAAACTCCCCTCCCTGCTCCAGATGGACCCTCTCAGGGAACCGTAGAAAACCAGGCTTTGGACAATCCATGTGTACTGTGATTGCCACAAACACCATCTACCTAAGCAAAGGCCAAGCCAGAGAAGGAGGGAGGAGGGGACGGAGGGGAGGGGAGGGGAGGGAGTAAGGGAGAGGGGACAGGGAGGGAAGAGAGGCGGGGAGGGAGGGACGGGGAGGCAGGTAAGGAGGGAACAGGGAGGGAGGCAGGAGGGGAAGGAGGACGGGGACGGGAAGGGAGGGGCTCAGAGAGAGATGAGGGTAAGGAGGAGGGGAAGGGGACCAGGGAGGGGACTGGAGGGGGCCAGAGGAGAGGAGAGAACAGACTGCAGGGTCCACACACCCGGGTGCAGTGCAGAAGTGCTTGCTCAGCAGCCTGGGGCGGTGGGGTGCGCGTGCACTCAGCCTGGAAGCTCAAGTCGAACCCTGGGCCTGGCTGACCCCGAGGGGGGAGGGATCATGGCCTAGCTCCACGGCTGACTCTTCCTCACACCTGGCTCTGCGCTGCTGGTGACAAGGTCACGTGCGTGTGCACAAGCGCGTGTGTGTCTGTGTGTCTGTATGTGTGCATATGCACACAAGGGAAGTGACTGACAGGTCACCTGCCTCTGTGTGTGCGTGTGTGTGTGTGCACGTGTGCATGTGTGCACAAGGGAAGTGACTGACAGGTCACCTGCCTCTGTGTGTGCGTGTGTGTGTGTGCGTGTGTGTGTGTGTGCACAAGGGAAGTGACTGACAGGTCACCTGTCTCTGTGTGTGCATGTGTGTGTGTGTGTGTGCATGTGCACGTGTATGCGTGCATGTGTGAGCGTGGGTGTGTGTGTCTGTGTGTGTGTGCACAAGGGAAGTAACTAACAGGTCGCCTGCCTCTGTGTGTGTATATGTATGTGTGTGTGCGTGCGTGCGCCTGTGTATGTGCATGTGTGTGTGTGTGTGCACAAGGGAAGTGACTGACAGGTCACCTGCCTCTGTGTGTGCATGTGTGTGTGCATGTGTGTGTGCATGTGTGTGTGTGTGTGTGTTCACGCTTGCACGCATGAACACAGGCTGAGGAAGCGCGGAGCAGATTAATTAGCAAGGGCCCACTCCCACATCCGTCCGATGTGCAAAAACTGAGAGGCCAGCAGTGCGGAACAGTTCCTGAAGCGTGGGGAGCCCAGCGGGGGGAAAACGCCATGTTGGGGAACGCAGGGCCCAGAGCAAGAAGCAAAGCAGAGCAGCTGGCACAAGATCTACATTCTCTACCCAGCGCACAGGAGGCCGGTGTGGCCAGGACAGCAGCCGCTCCAGAGGCGGGTTGCGGCTCACCGTGGGGCAGCACACGAAGCACCGTCCCGTGAGGGGCCCTTGGCCACTTCTCCCATCTGGGACGGCAAGTCGTCACCAATACCCCGACCGCAAGGCAACCCCAGCCTCCCCCTGCTCAGCTCGGGCAGGGACGAAGACTCTGGATGTGTTCCTCAGCGTCTCCTCTAGTTCCTCGTTACCGAGAGTTGATCTGGGCCAGAGGGATGGTGTCGGTGCCTGCCACCAAGCCCCCGGGCCACCGAGCCCCCGGGCCACCAAGCCCCCGGGCCACCAAGCCCCCCCATCACCAAGCTCCCGGGCCACCGAGCCCCCGGGCCATCAAGCCCCCGGGCCACCGAGCCCCCCCCCCCCCCGGGCCACCGAGCCCCCGGGCCACCGAGCCCCCCCCCATCACTGAGCCCCCGGGCCACCGAGCTTACAGACCATCGAGCCCACAGGCCATTTAGATCACATAGTAAGAAAAGAGCCCAAGCACCCACGAATTGTCCTCTGACCTCTGCACATGGGAGACTCCTGGGAGCTAGAAATGTCTCTAGGGACAGCCTGGCATCCACTCTCTGCTCCTGCCTGTAGATGATCTAAAAGTGGCTTCACACAGGACCAGGCACCATCCCCAGGGAAGAGGTGCAGACGCCCAGAATTCCCAGCCCTGGCTGGCACCCACCTACGCCTCTCCTACTCACGCATGTCCCTATGGTCTGCTTACGAACATGGATTCGATTCTGCCTCCAGCCCTCTCAAATCTCTGCACCAAGCTGTGAGATCTGCCCCTGAATGGGGCAGGTGGGCAGGTGGCACAGGGAAGACACCACGCCCACCAGAGAGCCCTGGTCCAATCTTCCCCTTCAGCTGCCTCTCAGAAGAATTTGGTTTTGTAAACGGAGACCTCTAAGCTAGTCCAGGATCTCTTTAAAATCAACATCTTTATCTCCCAGTGTCCATCCAGGGACCCAGGCTCTGCTTCTACCAAAGAGGCAGCTTCCCAAGGAGAGGGATTAAATGTGGAATTCACAGAAGAAACACATCGTAAGCATGAGGGGAAAACACTCAGCTTATGCTGCCACACTCAGTTCTACGCGTCCACTAGCGCCCACAGCAGACACGTGTCTGCTGACACCCACGGCAGAACAGGAGCGCTGGAGCTCTGTGCTGGGACTACACAGCCGTATAAGGAGCTGTTCCCATGGTCATGTGGCCCCTTCTCCAGGAAAACTGAGGACCCCCCCCTTGTTAGTTCTCACCAAGACCGCCGTAAGAAGAGGTCTGTTCTCTTCCCTGGCACGGATTTCTCAGAAATGTAGAGAAATCCAAATAGCTTTTAAAAATGTCTTTCTCTCCCAACCTAGACCCAGGGGCCCAGGCCGTGAAGGTTTGGGGCCCCGTTCTGCCAGCCAGGATCCCATCAAGTCAAGCCCCACCATGCACGTGCCTTAACTCAGGAATCATGCGCTTCTCTCCCATGGCAGCCAGACCCCGAATCCGGAGTCAAAGCACAGGCTGCCCCCAGAACTGCTCTCCTTTCCAGGGTGGGAACAGGAGGATCCATTACTAGATGGCTCACTGGAGAGACACGTCCTTCCATCCCGTGCCTCCACCTGGGATCCCCACGCCCAGTGTGCCCTGGTCTCTCAGGAGATCACCCCTCTGCGTGGCCAGGCAAGCCCAGGCTGTCATTAGAAGTGACCGTGCCACCCCCTGGGCATCTGTAGCCCTGGAAGCCCCAGCTTCACCGTGTACCAAAGGCAGATCAGCATCCACACCCTCAGCAGGCTTGCAGCAGATTCCACCCTAACTACCGTGCTCACTAACTCTGAAATCCCTGCGCTGATTTACTGGCCTCTGTGGTGCCTGGATTTAAGAATCCCCACTGTGTCCCGTGGCCTGAGACCACCTTCAATCGCCACTGTGTCCTGTGTCCTGAGACCACCTCCAATCCCACTATGTCCAGTGGCCTGAGACCACCTCCAATCCCACTGTGTCCAGTGGCTGAACCACCTCCAATCCCCACTGTGTCCTGTGTCCTGAGACCACCTCCAATCCCACTGTGTCCAGTGGCCTGAGACCACCTCCAATCCCCACTGTGTCCCGTGTCCTGAGACCACCTCCAATCCCACTGTGTCTAGTGGCCTGAGACCACCTCCAATCCCCACTGTGTCCAGTAGCTGAACCATCTCCAATCCCCACTGTGTCCTGTGTCCTGAGACCACCTCCAATCCCCACTGTGTTCCATGTCCCGAGACCACCTCCAATCCCCACTGTGTCTTGTGTCCTGAGACCACCTCCAATCCCCACTGTGTCCCCAGCTGAGACCACCTGCAGCCCTGTTTGGGATTCTGCTTCGCTCGGACTCATCCATCCCCCGAGGCGGGATCTCCTACCTGGATGCGCACTAGGCGAGGGGGCGTCCTGCCGTCGCGGGCCGGCCGGAACACTGTCCCGAGGAGCCTCATGGTTGCTATTTACAGGGGCTGGCTGGGGCCCCGCGCGTGGAGGGAGCCCTGCGGGGCCATCGCACACACGAGCCCCCGGCCTGGCTACAGCCTTATCTGCCAGAGCTTCCGGCCTGAAACTCATCAGCTGTCCTGCAGACCACAGGAGTGTGGGAACGCGGCCCCTGCTGCGGGGCTGCGTGCCTGAGCTCCCACGAGCCTCCACCAAGTGCCCTCCTGCCTCCGCTCAGCTCTCTTCCTGTTTTCTTTTTTTTCTTCAAATAAACATGCATACTGGGCATGAGGGCCAACCTGCAAGCCGCCCATGCCAAGGAAAGCTCCGGGCCGCCTGGGGCTGCAGGGCAAGATCCTTCTCACACGCTGGTATTAAACAGGCAGCTGTACTGCAGAAATACACAGGCATTACTTGCATGGGGCCAACGTAGCTGCAGCGACACCCCTTGAGGGATATGATTCCCGGGCCCTGCGACGCTCAGCCCTAACCTGCGACTCCTCGGGGTGGGCTGGAGCTGACTGATCTCCCCCCACGCCTGCTGGGGTGCAGGTGGGCAGGTCTGCAGGTCGCCATGGCTGTGGAGTCATGGGGGCAACAGCCATCACATCCAGCAGACCACCCACCGCCCTCTCCCATCCCTCCAGCTCTTGCAGTCATGCTGCCCCTCTTCCACAGCGTCCTCGAGTCTCAGGCTGCACACCCACTGCCCACTCGTCCTTAGCACATTGGCCGGTTCGAAGTTTTTGCATTAGCTGCTGCCACTGCAAACAGAGGCTTGTCTGAGCAGCGCTGAGCAGCCCAGATCTACAGGCACAAGCGCAACCTCTGCAGGGCTCGCTGACACTGCACCACTTGGCAAGGCCTGTTACTCTTCAGGCATGGCTTACATGATAAACCATGGGATAAATGTACGTGCCGTCAGGAAGAGCAGGGCACCTTGCCACAGTCATGCCGCTATTGCACCCAAGGGCACATCTTGCCTGGCAGGCAAGGGGGTCACGGTGGGTAAGACCACTGAGTCCTTTCCTCCCTGCGGACTGCACAGCACCTCCAGCTTGCGCTCTCCACATCACCCGACCGAAGCACACGGTCTCTTCAGCACAGGGTCTTAGCACCCAGTTGCAGGGCAGCCAAGAGAAATGGCAAGAGCCTGGGGCCTCCGTGACCACCTACTCCGCCACAGGGCGGGGCCCTCAGCCGGCACTGGGACTTGGCGTTGTAACCCATGGTTTCTAGGAGCAACTTTATTATGCAGTGCTCTCGAAATGCCAAAAGTATCGGAAGCAAAGACAGATTAGTGGTCACCAAGGATGAGGACCGGGCAGAATAGAGCGTGAGTCCACATGCTCCCCCCTGGGGTGTGGGCATTTTGGTAGTGACACTTTCCTCTGCAGAAACTGGTCCATGGGATGTCTCTGAATAATTTCCTACAATTGCATTGAATGTGTAATCGCCTCCAAATAAAGCTTTACTGCTTAGTTTTTCTCTGAGACAAGTTCTCATTGTAGAGACCAACCTCTAAGAATCCAAGGACAGCCTTGAACTCGGCCAGCTGAGCTTCGTCCCCAGGCCCCCACACTAATGGCTTTTAAGCACCAACAACTTGAAAAATATTCCCCACTGCAAAAGAATGTGGCAGTTTAGGTTTCCTTCGTTGAGAACTGTGTATTGTTACTGTCAACCCTGCATCATCGGTTAGTCCCGGAAGCACCAGGAAGCACGCATTTCTCTGTCAGAATGCAGCGCTGCTCTTGGCGGCCCTGAGAGCAGTCAAGTCAGGAGGACAGTCTTCAGCCTTGGGAGCTGTGACCTTGCCGACCTTTAGGAGCCCACACGATGGCCCACATCCAGGAAGTATTTACATTTTTCAGAGATAACCTCCAAAGTTTGGACAGCAGGAGTCAGACAAAAACCATTCCACCCCCGGATGGGAAATTTCACCAGAGGTTGCACCGGATGCCCTGTGCTATCTATCTCTAGGACACTGTGCACAAGGACATTAACCATAGCCACCAATTCCCCCAGGGTGTGCAGAACTCACATGTCCTTCCCCGGCGCACAGCTTGCTTGGCCTCCTGACCCCCTGTGCTAGTCCCTCTGCGATGCCGCGCACAGTCCAGGGTAGAAGCACTGCCGCTGCGCACTTACAAGGCTCTGTTCTTACCAAGCAGCCGAGAGGCGCTGAGCAGGTGCGTAACAGATGCGTTCAAAACCACTGAAACTCTGCATGTTAAACGGGCTTAGGAAACTCTGCCCCCATTTTTACCAAATGTGGAGACTCTGGATCCCCCCCATTAGGGCGGGAAGTTCAGGCCACTGTTTTGTGCCTGGCATTTTTTTTTTTTTTATTCAATTGTGCCTGTGTGTGTGTGTGTGTGTGTGTGTGTGTAGAACCACGGGCGAATTCGGGAACCACCATGGACGCCTCCACACCTCGTTTACTCCGCCCCAGGATTCACAGGCTCCGCCCTACCAGGACCAGAAGCGCAGGCCGCCCCTGCTTCTGCCTGGCGTATATGTGGGGTCTAGGATCCGAACTCAGGACCTTCCGCCTGCAAGGCAGAGGCTTAACCCCTGAGCCACCGCTCCAGCCCTGTGCCTGGCATTTTTATGTAGGACCTGGGATCCGAACTCAGGACCTTCTGCTTTTGAGGCAGTCTCAACCCTTGAGCCATCATCTCCCAGCCCTACCCAGCATTTTAACAGATTATCAACAGACTAACACAGTGGAGAGGAACTGCTCAGTGCAGTGCGGTCCCGGCAGAAACACTCAAGCAGGGGCTGCTGAGAACAAGCAAGGACTGTGTCCTGGGGAGGAAACCTGAGCCCCTCAGTCCCCGAGTCAGCTGCGGAAGGCCTAAGCGTCCAGACACAAACCCGAAAGGAAGCATGCCGGGGACGGGGTGGCAGTGCTGGCGCCCCCTTTCCACATGTGGAGGTGAACAGCTGGCTTTGACACTTGAGTGCACGTACAGCATACACTCTGATCGCTAGCCACGACCCTCTGACCTGCTATACTCCATGGACAGACTTCCTAGTTCCCAGCAAGCCCCCTTCCTACTTTGTGTGTGACCCAGAGTTTAATTAGGGCTGCCTGCATGAGCATGGGGGGCTGTTTACTGGCACAGGGCACGCTCTCCAGCAGGCAGCCACTATCAGTGCATCTCCACATCACCGGCCCATGCTGCAGAAACACAAAAAGCAGCTTATTTCAAGTCCCGCAAGCTTTTGCTGGCAACTGTCATATCCATTTTTGACAAAATTTGGGAAACCTTCTCTTCGAGTTTGTTCACGTTTATTTCGGGCATTTCCGCTTCTGATCGGACCAAACCCAGAGTTTCACATATTTTAAACCTGCAAATCAGAGCTGGCAAGATATGAGGGTGAGGTGCCTGCTGGCAAGTCTGGCAACCTGCATTTGATCCTGGCAGCGCGTAAGAGCTGTTGTCCCTCCCCACCCCATTCTCTTGAATACATGATTTAAAAAATTTGCAAGTTACTATTCATGTACGTCCGCAGGATTTCCTTAAAATGGGGCCAGGTGAGAGGGCTCACCTAAGCTCACCCACAGCAGGACACCCCAACCTCTTCCTGAGCCCCGTCCTGCCGCCCACTTGCTCAGGGTAGGACTGGCACGCTTGCCCTCAAGCTTTAGCTTCCCTTCAATTTTAAATGGGTAAACACAGCGGTGGCACCTAAGCCTTCTGCTCACCAATGCTGAGTGGAGTGACTGAATTTGAAAACTTGAGTTTAACCACCCCAAGGTTTGGGGCGCATCCTGGAAGAGGGACATCAGAATCGAAGGGGGGGGGGCTGCACCCCGCTCACTGCGGGTGGGCACTTCACGATCGCTCAGGACTTGGCCTAAGGGAATGCTGGGTAGAAGGGCAGCCTGCCGCCAGGCCTGCAGGGCGCCCCCAGCAGTGAAGGGTGGGAAGGGGCTGGAGCCCGGCACCACGCCAGAGCCGGGTACATTCCTTGGCCCCGGAGAACCTGTTCTGATTTTCCACCAAATTCAAAATTTTAAAGAAAAAGGCCCAATATTCCAGAGTAGCTTTTATTGTTTCTGAAACCAGTGAACCAAGTTCACGACCACATCCTGCAGCATTGGACACGCAAGCACTCACAACCCTAAGCTCCCAATGTCCGGGGTGGGGGGGGGTCTGCCCAGTGCCTGCCTCAGTCCCAGGGCCGCACCTCATCTACCACACATCAGTCCAGCAACCCTCAGCCCTTCCATTCCCGTACTTGAAGACCTCACTATGCACCCCTGGCTGGGCTGACTCCACATCCTCTGGACTGCAGGGACCACCACGGCCTGCCTACAGGTCTTCCCACACGTGCAGTGACTGGATGGCCCACGAGCTTCTAGCCAACTGTCCTGTCCCGTCTCTGCCTCCCACTGGCCACAAGAGCGCTGCATCTAGGTATCTTCCTGTGTTACGGACGGGCTTGTGAGAGTGTCTACTGGCTGAGCCACGGTTCCGAACCAAGCCCAGCAACTTTTGAGTGAAAAGTGGAGCTTCCTGTAAGACACCTGTCCACCTAGCCAAGCACCTACCGATGCCCAGGATGGACACTTTGGGCCTTTTCACTGGACGCCTCATTTTATGAACCAGAACATTGTTTCCATGGTACGTAAGAATCACTAAGTGCACCTTACATCGGACAGGTTTTCTAACCTGCCTGTACTCTAGATGTACAAGCTTACGGGGCAAAAGCAAACCTGTCTCAAGCTTAAGGCTCAAAGAAAAACTCAAAGAAAAAACACAAAGCAGGAATCATGGGGAAAGAACTGGCTTCACAGGTCAAATTCCAAAGCTCTGGGTGTTTTACACCAGCTGCGCTCAAGCTTTCTGACCCATGCTTACAAGTGAGGAAAATGGGAGGACCCGACGTCACATGCTCACAGTCACTCCAGCACATTTCACCTCCTTCCAAGGCAGGAGACGGAGCATCACTCCCTCCCCATCCTCGGAATGAAGCAGCAGCTCACAACACAACACTGTGAAAGCTATTTTATTCAGCCATTTGCTCACAACTGAAACTCTGGGAATTCAAAATTGACATCCTTGCCCGTGAGCTTCTTGTACACGCCAGAAAAGGTTTCAACCTGCAATAAAGAAAGAATTCACATTAGATGCAGACATCTCAAAACCTCCAGGTGCTGAGCGTCTCAGTTTTCTCCTCACTACCAAGCAGCACTAGGACAAGGACAGAGTGAGACAGGACTCCACAGCCAGAAAGGGGTATTAAGAGGTCCCCCCCAGGTCCCACTACACCCCCCCAGACTTAACGATGAAGACTTCCTAACGTTACCCACAGTCATTTCCTAACAAAGGCAACACCGCAAGCGTCCCCGTTCCTGAAGAAACCCCAACACAAAGCTGACAAGCCCGCCGAGAGAAAGGGTGCAGACCCGGCCCTGACCTTGTGCTCCACGTTGTTCTGCTGGGCCTTGTCCAAGTGGACCTTGATGAGCCGACTGCCGTCCAGCTTCACGCGGATCCTCTTGCCCACGATCTCACTGGGGAACACCAAGTCCTCAAGGATGGCGTCGTGCACGGCAGTCAGCGTGCGGCTTAAAGCGTAGGGACGAGAAGTCAGCCTCAAGTAGGTGCCCACGAACTCCCCGCACCCCATCAGGTGAGCCAGGCCTGAGAGCTCGCGCCCTCACCCACGTCTCAAAACCAATCGTGAAGCAGCTCATTACAGTCCAAGGAACACACCAAGTAAACAAAGCCTTTGCTTAAAAGAATCAGGAACAGGGGCTGGAGAGGTGGCTCAGGGGTTAAGCCTCTGCCTTGCAGGCGGAAGGTCCTGAGTTCGGATCCTAGACCCCACGTATAGACGCCAGGCGGAAGCAGGGGCGGCCTGCGTTTCCGGTCCTGGTAGGGCGGAGCCTGTGAATCCCAGGGCAGAGTAAACAAGGAAGTGGAGGCGTCCATGGTGGTTCCCGAATTCGTCCGTGGTTCTACACACACACATACATACATACATACACACACACACACACACACACACACACACACACGAACACACACGCATACCCGCACAACTGAATGAATAATAAAAAAAGAATCAGGAACAGATACTGAGTGAGGCACTTCTTTCCGCTTAAACCGCCCTTCTCAAAACCCCTCTGAAGTAATCCTGACCACTCATTCCATCACAAAGATGCTCCTCTTCCTCTGGGACAGGGGTCCCACTGTGCACGCTGCCCATGGACTGACTGGCCAAGCTGGCACCCACCTGGCCTCTGCCTTGCAAATTCAGTGACAAATGCTCCTTGACCTGCAAGTTTAAGTGAAATACCCTACACCGCAAAGCTCTTCAATACCTGACCCCCAAATGTCCCCAGAGAAGCAGACGCCAGCTGCTGGAGCTGCAGCCACTGACCAGCGTCAAAGCTGATCACATGACACAGCTCTAGCCCAGGAAGTCCCATTCAGAACCCCGACAAGCTTGTCTGCAGAACGCACCCCCTCTACTGTAAACCAAGGCACCCGAGCCCAGGACTACCGCACAGCTGCAGTTCCTCCCTTCGGCATGTGTGCAATGGGCTGGTCGGCAGTGCCCTGTCCCGTGCATCTGACTGCAGCCCACTAAAAGCAATGTTATTCCAATGACAAGCATGGAATGCTGCAGAGGAAAACCAAGCACCTACCACAGGCAGTGGCCTCACCAGGCACCTAGTCTCAGCCACACTGCTCTAGAGTACGACACTAAGCAAACAGAATGACTGAGAATCGCTGTGGTCTTCCTGGCCATGTACAAACCTGTCCTTTACACACACACCACCTACCCACAAACCAAACCCCAGTTACTTCCCAGGAGGACTGGAGCAAAGACCCAATTACACTGTCAGCTCGGCCTGGGACCCCCTTCACCACGCACAGCCCCCGTGCAGATCCAGACCGAGGCGCCCAAGTGTCAGAAATGGAGGCAGGGGATGAGAAACAAGCTCAAGGCTACAGGAGACCCAACCAATCATGTCTGCGTGTGACCCTGGGATGACTGATCGCATGGCGGTGGACCACATGAAGTCCTAATGTCGCATCCACTGCAGGCACGCTAGCCCAGAGCCGCCAGTCCAACCCGCACGGAGCAAATTCCAAACACACCACATCTAACTGCGGAGAAAACCACTGCTAACAACTCCACACAAATGATGCGCATTGACCGTGGCCTCTAAAACCAGCACCCGTGACAGTCAGGGGCACGTCTCTGCGGCAGCTCAGACTCACCTTCTGGGACGCTTCTGCTTGTTTTTCGTGCGGCTTTTTCGAGTTGGCTTAGGCAGGATTCGCCTCTGTGAAGCAAAGGTTACCAAGCCAAAAAAAAAGGTAAAAATAAGTCTATAAAATGTCACCAAAGAATACATCTTTGAACATTCGAGCTGGCCCACTAGCCAAAGAGCACTAAAACACCTGCCTCTCCGGAACACACACCCCACCCTGATTGTAGCCCACTACCGCTCACTACTAACAACATCGTCTTACCCTTGGAGGCACACTAGTGCAGAAACCTAAAGAACACTTTCCGGGCTGCCTACCCCTCAACTCTTTCCCTCCAGGGGCAAGCCAGGATGCGGACGCTCAGCACAAGAACCTCTGAGCCTCAGCTGATCGCCTGGGCCCCAGGGCAAACTGAAGCTGACCTTCTACCTGAGACTCTGTATAAAAAATTTTAAGTGGATGAAAGACTTAAGATTTCAATGTTGAACTAAAACTCCAAACACTATAGAAGACACAGATCTTAGTGGCCTTAGATAAGACTGTGGTTTCTGACTGTGACACTCAAAACACACAGCAAGCAGAAAGGAAAATTCTGAGAAGGAACAAGTACACGAAATATGTAAGAGCTTTATAATTCAGTAGTAACTAAATGTACCACATGTAATTTTGATCAGGAGGCCACAGCGCTGCGGGTGCCCAGCACACGGCCTGGCTGACGTCCCAGCAAGGCTGTCTTCGTCCTTCCACAGAAGCCCAAGCAGAAGAATGTAGCAAACCTGAGCGATGAAAACCACGTGCTTCCCGCTGAACTTTTTCTCCAGTTCTCGCACTAGCCGGACCTGGATTTTCTGGAAAGACTTCAGTTGAGGAACAGGAACAAAAATGATGATAGCTTTCCGGCCACCGCCGACTTCGATTTCCTAAGGGGGAAAAAGACTCACATGAAGTTCCCGCCTTTCACTCACTCCACCTGGACACCACTCGACCGATGTGGCTGAGCCGTCTGCGAGGCTCATGTGTTGAGCCTCGAGTGGACTTAGGGGTGCGGCCTTGGAAGGTGATGGGCCGACAGACGCAAGGCACCGGGAAGTGACCCAGCACTGAATCCAGCCCAAGGGGCCGCACTGACGGACGCCCACTTGCCAACATGCTGCGGCAGGTCACACAGCAGGTTGGATGGAGGCCGAGCCGGGCTACTCGTTCCGCCTCAGACAAACGGGCCCAGAGTGGGGACCACGATGCGAAACATCAGACCCCCATGTTCGCCCTGAACCATGAAGGGAGGTGTGTGCGCCCTGAGGGCGGGTGTGCCCCTTCCCTCCATCTCCCGCTGCTGTGAGCTGCACCCCGCCTGGCACCTCGGAGCCCCTCACCCCTTTTTCCCAGCACCCCCCAGTCCTCCGCTCACTTGGGGGCCGCATGGCCCAGCTCTCCGCCCACATCATCAGAGAACCTGCAGCTGCCGACTCCACGCACCACACCCCGAAAACTCAGGGGCGCCCGGCCCGCGCTCACCTTGGCCGCCGTGATGTTGAGCTCGCGCAGCTGCGCCTTCAGGTCCGAGTTCATCTCCAGCTCCAGCAGCGCCTGCGGGGCACGGAGCGTGGGACACGGAGCGTGGGACACGGAGCGTGGGACACGGAGCGTGGGACACGGAGCGTGGGTCCCGGCCGAGCCCCGCGCGCCCCCTGCCCAGCTCCCCCGGCCGAGCCCCCCGCGCGCCCCAGCCGAGCCCCGCGCCGCCGCCCGCTCACCTGGGAGATGCCGGACTCGAACTCGTCGGGCTTCTCGCCGTTGGGCTTCACGATCTTGGCGCTCGAGCTGAACATGGCTGCGGCCTGCGGGAAGAAGGCGCCGCGGGTCACCGGGGTCCGCGGCCCCCCGGCCCGGCCTGTTCCGGCCATCGGCGGCCGCGGGGCCGGTAATCCGCCGCATCCCCGCGCGGGGCGCAGCGCCCACCCCTCGGCCCGGCCTCCGAGGGGCTTTGGCCCCCCCACCGGCAGAAAAGCGCGGCCGCAGCGCGGGCCGCGAACCTACCTTGGGGAGCGCCGGCTTAGGAAGAGGCCCAACTCTCGCGAGGTCTCCTGATATCACGAAAGAGGCGGGAGCAGCGCGAGTAGAGGGGCGGAAACCGGAAAAACCACCGAGCAGCAGTGGGACGCCTAGAGCGTCCCCGGGAGTGGCGCCGGAGGACAAGTGTGGCGGTTACACCCGTCCGCCGCGGGAGTCGCTTTGTTCCGTTCACAGGCGTTCCCGCCCTGGCTCCGGCCGCCGGGATGCCGGCCGCGTGGTCCGGGAAGGAGCGCGCGGGCGCCGGGCCGAGGCCTTGCAGAGCTGCGGGAGGGACGCCGAGCCCTTCGCCGCGGGGACGGGAGGCCGGGCGTCCTATCGCGGGCGAACTACCGCTGCCCGCAAGGACACGGATCCGACTTGTTCCCGGTCTTCCTGTAGGGAACCAGTGAGGTGGTGGTGGTCGGGAGTTCTTTGGAAATTAAATGCTTTACGAAAAAGTGCCACAAATACCAGCGTCAGTCCCGGCTGCCTGGTGCGGCGGGCAGGCGTGCTGCGCCCAGCGCGACGTCTGTCCCGAGGCTGCGCGCCGCGAGCAGGAGCGGGTGGGCTGGGGAAGGGCCGGCTGCAGGCCGCCTCTCCCCGGCGGGGCGCCCGCAAGAACAGGGATCGTTGTGTCCTCGCGGGTGGGCTGGGGAAGGGCCGGCTGCAGGCCGCCTCTCCCCGGCGGGGCGCCCGCAAGAACAGGGATCGTTGTGTCCTCGCGGGTGGGCTGGGGAAGGGCCGGCTGCAGGCCGCCTCTCCCCGGCGGGGCGCCCGCAAGAACAGGGATCGTTGTGTCCTCGTGGGTGGCTGGGGAAGGGCCGGCTGCAGGCCGCCTCTCCCCGGCGGGGCGCCCGCAAGAACAGGGATCGTTGTGTCCTCGTGGGTGGGCTGGGGAAGGGCCGGCTGCAGGCCGCCTCTCCCCGGCGGGGCGCCCGCAAGAACAGGGATCGTTGTGCCCTCGTGGTGAGAGGAGCAGCGCGGTCACCAGGCAGTGCGCGGTGCCAACGGATAAAGGTGCGGGCGAAGCCTTGCTATTGGACCTGAGCATTTGCTCGGCGTAACCGGAAAGCCAAGAGGGAATGAACATGATCGGGAAATTGCTTTGGATCGAGTCAAAAATGCCAAATTCAACAATACAGCATTTATTAAAGACGTGTCCACCATTTTGCTGGTTGTCACTTTAATATGTAAGGGCCAAAGAGGTAGCTCGAAGGGTAAAGTGCATGCTTGCAAACTGGGCAGAGTTTGATCCACACAGAAGCCCATATGTGCCTTTCTCTATACATTTTTATCTTTCTCAAATAAAATATTAAATTAATTTTAAGGTAAGTCCTGTTCTAGAGAGAAAATGCAAACAAATGATTACCATATATTTTTTATTATATGCAAGTTCTATACTAGATGCTCATTACTAAGTAGAACTAGCTCAATTTTCCCTTAAGGAGAATAGTTCCATGAATACACTATCCAAACAGCATGACTAAATATACAGTGATGAGTCGCAATAACTTACAAAACAGTTAAGTGAGAGTAAGTGGGAAGAGAGGAGAGACCTATTTTAGAGTCAGGTGGAGCCTAGTCAACAGAGGGAGGAACCTTCCAGATATAGGTAGCAACTCGTACCAATTATCTGGCCACAAACACATTACTTAATCCATTTGAGTTGTAAATTACCTGTCAAATTCAGTGAGGGGGGGAATATTCAGTAGTGAAATTGTCATAACAATGGGCCAGGCACAGTGAAAACAGGCCAAAAATGTCATGTGAGGTGTTGAGACTCAGGATCCTTTCATCTCAGGTTAGTTTGCTTCTTTGTTTGTTTGTTCGAGGCAGGGTGTAAACCTAGATGGGATTAAACTGGCTGTATACATACCAGAGAACCTTGGCTCCTGATCCTCCTCCGGGATCCTGCTTGAGAACCCTTCCCAAGTGTTGTGATTACAGACCTGCACCTTCTGGTTTTCAGCTTGGATGTATAAAACTATATATGCTTTTGAATAATGAATGAAAGGAAGAAAAGGTTGATGATATCGCTTTGAAATATTAAGAGTAAACCCCGAAACTGGTTGTGGTGGTGCACCCCTCTAATCTCAGTTTAGGAGGTAGACGCAGGAGGATCAGAGTTCAGGGTCATCCTTGGCTACATACTCAGATCCTGGGCCATAAGACCCTGTCTCAAAACAAAAACTACCAAATTATTTCCTTATTACATGAAAATACCTTTAAAAAGACCGATATTTTGGGAATGTGTCATCTCAGGGCCTGAGAATCAGGAAGCAGAGGTCAGAGGAGCGGCAAAGTCATCCCTTCCCGTCCAGGTCCTTGTGTTGTAATGAGTTTCAGAGAATGGCGATGAGTCCTTGCCTGGGGATGGATTTATGGGCCCATCTGTTTGATGGAGTGTTGATGGGCTGAATTTTACCGAAGGTCCCGCCGCTCCCTGCACTAGGGCTGGCAGGACTTTCATCATCATCGGCAGAGTAGCACAGAGGGCGAAGGAAGATGAGAATCTGTGTTAGCAGGTGCTTGATAGGACGGTCACATGCTCCAAGGTCACCCATCCTGAACAACTCACAATTTTCAAGCCATGAGGCTTTCCGGTTCATCTTTCATGCACCAATCCCTAAAAACATATTAACATACTGTGTATATTACTCACAAACTTAGGATTTTCTGATCTGGAAACATTTCACCAAAGCAGTACATTCATATCATAAATTTTCATGGAACAACTGTAGGATGAGCACAGTGTGACCGCACTGTGTAGTAAGACAGCCAGGGCACAAATACCTCTTAGATGATACTTGTCTACTTTGCAGGACCATTATCTCCATTTTTTACAGGAGAGAAGAGACTGTAAACAATTCACCAGATTTATAGAGCTGGTGAACTATAGAACTACCATTTAAAAAATAACATTTATCTAATTATGCTTGAAAGAGAGAAAGTGTTCTCGTACATGCTCCAAGGTCAGAAGACACTTTTCATAAGTTAGTTTTCTCCTTCCACCACTTGGGCATCTGAGGATTCGGGTTTGGAGTTCTCTCATTATTTATTCCATTTTTCATAACATTTTACAATTTTCTATAGATAGCATGTGTGTTAGACACATGCCAGGATTAAGTTCTCTCCACCCCACCTCTGGGTCATGGTGAGAATGAGGAGGTGTACACAGGTGTAAGGACTCGGAGCTGGGTTAGCAAACCCTGTGTCTTGAGAATGGTGGACAGAGGCAGTTGCTTTGCAGGTAGAGCACAGGGTCAGCCCTTCTGGGCAGTTCCATCCTGATTAAAGGCAGTGCTGAGGCAGGATTAGAGCAGCTATGCTGGGATGGGTCTCTAAGGTCTTTGAAGGCTTTGGAATTCCTGAAGATCATCCCCACTGCTGGAATCTCCCTGAAGGAGCACCCCTGGTGAGGAATGAACGCCAATCCTCCCAGAAATAAAATGGCCAACTTCCCTATGAGGGATTGTGAGATGAGCTCTCCTTATCCAATAAACAACTTGATCTGTAGCCCCACTAGGGCCCAAGAGCAACTGGGTTGGGCCCCAAAGGAAGCTAATCAATGAGAAAAAGCCAGTTTCCTCAGGCTCACCTAGGTGAATAAATATGCCTGACCCTGGCAGCCATCTTTGGCGCCCTAGCTCCTCAGGGCATTAGTACCATAGGTCTGTTTCTAGGTCCATGCCTGCTTCTCATGGATTCCATGAATTCTTTCTAGCCATCTGCTTCTCATGAGTTCTCCAGGGCGCCCTAGCCCCTCATGGTCCACACCTGGAGTCCATGAGTTCCAGCTTTTCTCTCCTAACTCTACCTTAATCCTCTGCACGTGTTCTGGTTTCAGTCTTTGACTCTGGAACACAAGAGCCCCACATCACTGGAACGGTCGTTCCTGTAACATTTGGCCCCTGAACCTGTAACATTTGGCGAGACTGTTCCCGCATCATTTGGTGCCCAGATGGGACTATACTGTAAGATTTG
The DNA here is from genome assembly GCA_023101885.1 of Typhlomys cinereus. Lineage (NCBI taxonomy): Eukaryota > Metazoa > Chordata > Mammalia > Rodentia > Platacanthomyidae > Typhlomys > Typhlomys cinereus. The sequence continues at coordinate 284,069 of JALPQD010000871.1, forward strand.
GTGACCCAGAAGGGACAGCCAGGAGACCGTTCCCGCATCATTTGGCGACCACGAAGGGACCCATGAAGGGACTGTCCCGTATCATTTGGTAACCATGAAGGGATTGTCCTGCACCAGTGCCACACACAGTCATAGCCAGACAGGTTGGCAGGATGCTATAGAGCCTCACTACCAAGACTTCCGGGGCAACTGTGGGAGCCACCGCCCCTGAGGCCCCCAATGGTCACATATCATATATACATTGCCACACCAGCCCTGGACCTCCCAGAGCGCTGCAAGAGCAGACAACAGCAGGTTGAGGTGTGGCAGCTTCAACAGGTACATGGAGCCGCCTCCTGCACCTAGTACCTCCTCCTGCACCTAGTACCTCCTCCTGTGGTCTGGACAGGGCCTGCATTCCCGTTTTGAGTGTTCCCAGGGGATGCATTCCCTGCTTTGGAAGCCCAGGAGGCTCAGCTGGCTCAGGATCTGTGGCACAGCACACTGATGCATGCGTGGTGGTTCCCATATACAGCACTAAGGCAGGCACAGGACATCAGTAGTCCAGTGCTTGAGGCCCCTCAGCCTCTAGGACACTGCGACCAAAGTCTGCACCACTATGCCTGGATATATGCATTCTTCCTGAAGCAAGGTGTGCTTTCTAGGAGTTTCTACTCAAAATTGCACATTTTGGGAAATGTAAAGTGTTTTATGATATTAAATGATACATTTTTTAAAATTCGTGTGTGTGTGTGTGTGTGTGTGTGCGCGCGCTTACTCAATTGTGTGACAATCAGAGGACAACTTGTGAGACTTGATTCTCTCCTTTTACTATCTGGCTACTGGTTTCAAATTCAGGTCATCCGCTTCCATGACAAAGCACCTTTACCCTCTTGAGCCATCTTGTTGGTCCAAATGGTACAATTTTTTTAAATCAAAGTAAATAGCATGCAAGAAATGTACATTATGGTTTACATTCATGATAACCTATGTTACTTAAAATAATTGTGTAGGTTAATGGGCCTTAAGATTTTGGACTTTAGATCCTTTAAAAATCTTAGTATTTTTGGAGATATTGAGGAAATTGTGCTTATTTGAGTTAATAAAAATTTACTGTATGAAAGCAGACTCAGCCGACGCCCAGTGGTAGGTTACGTGCCTCGTGTGTAAGGCCCAAATTCAGCCCCCACCATCTCTGCGTGGCCCATGCTGGTTGCCAGTGGTCTGCCATCCTGCCCTCGGCTTCCAGAGTCCTGGGTTACAGGTACAGGTCGCCGCGACCAGCTTTGGATTTTTTTAAAAAGATAATTATGTTTTCAAAATCAAACACAATACAATTTTGCAAATCTCGTTGCCCGCTGCCAGAAAAAAAGGCAGCCTGAGGCGGCCGGTACTAGAAGTTTCCCTTCTCTTCCTTTCTTGACGTTTAGAGGCTTTGCATCTTGGCTTAGCTTCCAGAAGCGTGTTTTCTTTGCTGGCTCTTGGATTTATGAAAAGGATTCTGGAGTTTCTTCAGTGACTCGCGCCACTCGTGTAACTGCATCCCTTGTACAATATGTGTCTGAGATCCACTGATGTGGCCACGCCGACCAACAGTCAGCAGGCCAAGGGCAGGGGCCGCACCCGTGTCCGGTGGAGCCGACAGGCCGAGCGGCTCTCACCGCCTTCCTGGCCCTGGGCCCATCATCTGCCCACGATCTGCGGAGCAGGGGATGTGACCAGCTACTGGCAGCTCTCCCTGCACACCCAGAGCGCAGGAGACACAAGCGACCCAGGGTGACTTCAGGATGATTCTGGAAGCGACCCATGGGCCTCCACAGGTGCACGCACTCGTGCCCTCTTGTGCGCGCGCACACGCGCACGCGCACACATACTCACGTAGCGGAGGAGTGGGGACATGGTCTGCAGCCCCGCCCCTCCGCCAGTCCCTCCCCCGACGTCATCGCCGCGCGCCGCGCCTTGACGTCACCTCCGCGCGCCGGAAGCTCGTCGCGGGCGCCGCGGCCTCGGGGGCCGCCATGCCCGGGGGCGGCCGGGAGCCATGCCCTGGCTGCTGCCCGTGACGCGCGCCGCGACTCTGGCCGCCGTGCGCTGCGGGCGCGGCGTGTGCGGGCTCGGGATGTTCTACGCCGTGAGGAGGGGCCGCCGCACCGGCGTCTTCCTCAGCTGGTGAGTCGGCGCCCCGCGCGGTCCTCCCGAGCCCTGCGGCGTGCGGACGGCGGGGCCCCGGCTGGCCGCCCGCGGAGCCGCGCCCCGTCCCGCCCGCGGAGCCGCGTCCCGTCCCGCCCCGTGCGCGGAGCCCCGTCCCGTCCCGCCCCGTGCGCGGAGCCGCCCTTAGCTGCCCTCCTCGCGTTGGGCGCGGTGGGGGCGCAGCCGGAAGACGCTGCTTCTGTCTTACTCGCTGGAACCCTGACTCGTGCACAGTAGATGCGTGGGGACAGGCGCGCGAGGGGACAGGCGCGCGAGGGGACAGGCGCGCGAGGGGACAGGCGCGCGAGTGCCCGAGGGCGCCCTTGAACTTGGGGCGCAGGCTGCCAGCAGGCACTGCCCACCGGGCGCGCCGCAGCCCGCCCCTCTGCACACAAGTCTTAGCCAGGCCGGGCTTGTTGAACTAGGAACCAAGGTGAGCTGCTTTCACCTGTTTACAGACAAGCACCCCCTATTCTCTCTGCACCCCACCTCCAGGCCAGGGTGTTCATGATGTCATAGTGTGTGCTCCGGTCCCTCTCTTCCTCCTCATCCTCCCTTCGCACTACGCAGCTCTGACGACCTGCACTCTGTGCAGTTCCCCCTGCGCCCAGCCCGAGGGGAAGACCGGGAGACTGGAGGGCTCATTGTGGGCGGGGCGCTGTGTCCTGTGGGGGGGCTCTCTGGGCATGGTGGGGGCACAGACGTAAACACTACTTTCTGTTCTTATTTGCTGGAACCCTAATAGTTTCTTAAAAACACTGGTGAGCAATAGATGAGTGGAAATAGCGAATAAGACTAAGCCGTGAATAAAAAGGAGGTAACGTGAGGAGGCAGGGAAGGATGACTTGATGTGTTCCTCTCTTCCAGGAATGAGTGCAAAGCGCAGGTGGACCGGTTTCCTGCTGCCAGGTTTAAGAAATTTGCCACAGAAGATGAGGCCTGGGCCTTTGTCAGAAACTCGGGTGGCCCGGATCACGCGGAAGGTGCATAAAGCCTTTCTACACAAAAGGGAGACTGTGAAGAGACCCTTTTCCTCCTATACAGACTAGAATTAGACCACATAGGGTCCCCACGCCCTGAGACCCCAGCAGCACTTTTGTGCATGTGTGTGGAGTCCACTCTAGACTATATCTGGGTCCCCACGCCCTGAGACCCCAGCAGCACTTTTGTGCATGTGTGTGGAGTCCACTCTAGACTATATCTGGGTCCCCACGCCCTGAGACCCCAGCAGCACTTTTTTTTTGAGACCAGATTTCATGTAGGCCAAGCTGGCCTAAGAACTCCATATAGATCTGAGAATGACATACCTCCCCACCCTTTTAGTACTCGTTTGAGGAAGAGTAAGCAAGCACAAGTAGACCCGATGAGGAGCTCAGAAGACGGGTTCCTTTCTGTGCGTGTTCCTTTCTGTGCAGGGCCTTGTAGTCTGCTGTACTGGTGTTGGAAGCGTCCAGAATCCTTGATCCTCAGCATTTATGTCATAGTCACCGGCTCTGTCTCATGGGTTCTGTGCCACCACCGTGCAGGCTGTGTGCAACGCAGATGGCCGGTCTGTGGCTGGGGAGCCAGATGCTCCCACCCCCATCTCTCGAGGTCAGCGGGAGCCACCTTCACTGGCTGTTGGGTGTCTTCCTAGCAGCAGGGTGTCAGCGCTATCCAGGCTGCCCTCGAACACAGGTCCCTGCCGCTGCCCTCCACTGCTGGGACTGCAGGCGTGTGCCGCCCAGCCCCTTCACTGGTGCATTTTGTTTTTGTAGCCCAGGCTAGTCTCTCTTTGAAATCCTCTTGCATTAGTCCTCGAGTGCTGGGGTTTCAGATCGCTGTCACCTGGCTTCGGTGTATGTTTGCCTGGAGAAAAAGCCCTTTGGGTTTTCATACAGATTTGTGATTCCTAAAGTGTAACTCTGCTACCTCCAAGGAAACCAGGTTTGAGTGTGGTTTGGTAGAGCACACCTGCAGGCCCAGGACTCAGCAGGCAAAAGAGTAACACGCACATTCCTCAGCCAGGCCTTTGTAACAAGACTCTGTCAGAAAACTGAAATAGTAACAAAAACCCAGTGTGGTTTTTAATGTGAACCGTAACGTTTTTATTATCCACACTAGGCTGAGCTTCGACCGTTAGCTCTGCCACGGGCATTAGCCTTTCCTTTCGGTGCGTGTTCCTTTCTGTGCAGGGCCTTGTAGTCTGCTGTACTGGTGTTAGAAGCGTCCAGAACCCTTGATCCTCAGCATTTATGTCATAGTCACTGGCTTTGTCTCATGGCTTGAATCTGTCTTTCAGGGCAGGAAAAGACTGCACAGGAGTCTCAGGTGAAGACCAGTAAGCGGTCCCGGGAGTCTTCTGATGAAGGCGATGATGAAGAACAGGCAGAGCCACAGGCAAAAACACAAGACAGAGCCCAGTGACAGCTCCTGCCAGCAAGGACGCATTCTCCTATATGGGTGGGTCTTCTTGGCTGAAGAATTAACGCAGCTGTCAAAATAGACAGAAAGTTTCCCCTCCTTTCCAAGATGGGAGAAATTTGGGCAGATACTTATTTACTTGCGTACTTATTTGTGGAAGATTCTTTGGAAAGCTCTGAGGCCTGTGTGTGCCAGGGTCACACCTAGGCCTCACGGTTGCTGAGCAATGTGCCGTGGACACATCTGCAGGGGTTTTTCTACTTTGTATTTCCAGGTGGAGTCTAAGTTCCCTCCCTTACTCTGAGGTGGCGTGTTCTTTTCTGTGCAGGGCCTTCTAGTGTATTTGAAGGCTGTACTGGTGTTAGAAGCGTCCAGAATCCTTGATTCCTCAGCATTTGTCTCATGGTGACAATCTGGCCTGAGGCGATCCTCCAGCCTTAGTCTCCCAGTCAGCTATGACTCAGGTCCTTTGCCAGCAGGCTGGCAGCTGGGTCGAGCGTCAATAATTGGCCAAGTGATGCAGAATCATTAAGCTTTGCAGTTCGTAGGAAAGCTGCTAAGTGCACACAGAAATGGATCACCAGATCCAGATCACTCTGGATCACCAGAATTCCCTGTGTGGGCAGGACTGTGAGCTGCTAAGGCCGAGAAAACATCTTGAGTTGCAAGCAAGGAGGGCGCTGCTACAGCTCCCTTCGTAGCGCGTGCTGCAAGGCAGCTCTGTCACCCCAGAGCACCTGTAACTCAGGGCCAGCTGTGTGCGCTTTGTGACGTCCCGGCTCCAAGGCTCCTGTTTGTCTGGTACACACACGAGCAGAAATGGGGCACCTTGGACACATGCACACCGTATGTCAGCGTCTATCCGCGCTCACTCTCAGAGCCAGCAGAACACGGTCTGTTGAGCCGCAGCGATGGCTTCAGTACCTGCAGGGCTTGGGTTAGCCGCCGACCTCGCCGAAGTAAGAGAGGGAAGCCTAGAGCAAAGAAGCAAGGTGGGAACGTCCTTAGCGGTGCTGGAGCAAATGAGTGTATTTGGCCTTGAGCTTGGCCTTCTGATGTGTGGGGTCAGTGTCATGCCACGGCCCACTGTCTATGGAAGGACAGCTTTCTTTGCCCGAAGGTGACCCTGTCACAGAGGGATGTGTTACTTTGCTTCGAAGCCGTCTTCACGGGGTAAAACAGTTCTTGCTGTGGTGAGTTCTGGTCTTACAAAGTAACCATCCTCCCTATGGGAGCAGCAGAAGCGCCCACGCTCTACGGGAGGAATCCATGTTGTCCTGGGCAGAACCCTAGCTTTGTGGAACACCCTCTGGGTTTACACCCCGACAATGAAGGTGTCTGAGCCTTAGATTCTCGGGATCGGCATGGCGGCCCTTGCTGTTCCTCTTGCAGGAGAGTCGGTGGTTGTCTACACGGATGGCTGCTGCTCCAGCAACGGGCGGAGGCGGGCTCGAGCAGGAATTGGCGTCTACTGGGGACCAGGCCACCCCTGGTAAGTGAGCTGAGAAAGCGGAGCGGATGAGCGTCCGCTTGACCGTGCTGCAGGGCAAGAGCAGCTTCGGTGGCGTCTTCTTTTTTCACATTCGCTCATGGGCCTGTGTGCTTGATGCGCCCCAGAGCATTCGTGGAGTCAGAGCACAACTCCCAGGAGTCCTTTCCTTTTACCACGTGGGCTCTGGGGTGAAACTCGGTCGTCAGGCTTGTTGGCAGGTGCCTCTGCGCACGGCATCTCTGGCTGACCGCTTCTCTTGTGCTGGTGTCGCGCAGCCGGCAGTGTGAGGACCAGTCTCCTCGTGTGAGTCCATTGCTGTCCTTGGCCTGACTCTCAGGCTCAGTCCACTGCCTCCTAGCTAGGGGGCATAGTCAGGTGGGACGGGGGCTGCCCATGGTGCAATGCAGGCCTGGAGGCCTGGCAGCCCACAGCCAAGGGAAGCTGATCGCGCAAGCATGCTGGCTGCTGCGGGTGAGTCCTCAAGTAGAACAGCTGCTGGCCCAGCAGGTCGGCATGTCCCGCGGCCTCAGGAACACAACGTGTGGTTAGTGTGAATCCACACCATGGTGTTTTTTCAAGGCAGAGTTTCACGCAGCCTGGCTGGCCTCCGACTCACTGTGCAGTTGACGGTCGTGAGCAGCTCATCCTCTGACCGCCACCTCTTGAGTGGTGGGGTTCAGGCACATGTCACCACAGCTGGCTGTTTGTGGCTCTGGCGCCTGACCCCGTGTGGTTGGCAAGCACTGTGTGTCACGAGCTACACCCCCAGCACTGGTTGGGTGTGAGGGCTGCTAAGTTACATTCAAGGTATAAATTTCGATCCAAAGTGGACACTGGTTTGTTTGTTGGTGTCCTTTGAGAGAAATCACTTCGGGAATTAGCTTTGTAATTATTTTTTCCTTTGTTTTGAAACAGGAATGTGGGCCTCAGGCTTCCTGGCGACAGACAAACCAAAGAGCAGAAATCCATGTGAGTAACTGACGTGTGGGTTGCTCCTCCGGGCTGACTCAAGGCGGCTTTCCCCTTTTCCTGTCTAAGTACGGACTGCAGCAGTCGTCCAGGAGAAACTCAGGCCAGCAGTGATTTTGAAAGACAGTAGTGCGCTAGGAAATCCTGGAGACACCCCAAGCAGTGGCAGCTGAAGGACTGTGTCTAGCCTTGCTGTCAGTGGTGTAGACAGCCGAAAGCTCTCATGCCCATGACGGTGGTGTAGAGCCGACTTTCCTGTGCATGCCCGTGGCCTTGTTTTGCAGGCGGCCTGTAGAGCCATCGAACAAGCCAAGGCTCAGAGCATCAGCAAATTGGTTCTGTACACAGACAGCATGTTCACCATAAATGGTGAGCTTCGCGTCCATTCCTTACTGCGTTCCCGGCAGCTGGTCATGCAGCAGGCGGGGCACCGGCGGTGTGGAGATGACACCAGCTTGTCAGTTCAGGGGAACAGAGGATTTGGGATCTGGGTCTGCCGTCCTAAGGTAGATGGGTTCAGCTCGGTGACACCTGCAGAGGTGGGCGTGGGAGTCGCTAGGCTCACAGTCTGCATGGGGTTCAGAAGTAGCATGCACAGGGCCATGTGGGAGCTTAGGAGGCTGGGGAAGGCTTCTGGAGGGGGTGATTCCCCACTCTGGGTGCAGCGAGTGAAAGGGAAAGGCGGGGTGCTTCAGGTGGGGTGCCAAGGGCCAAGTCAGTGCGTCTAGGCTTGAACTCAATACAAGGGGCCGATGCAAGAAGGAACTTGGGAGGCCAGGCGCTCCAGCGGGTGAAACCTGAGTGTGTTGTAGGGATAACCAACTGGGTGCAAGGCTGGAAGAAGAACGGATGGAGAACGAGTACTGGGAAGGACGTGATCAACAAGGAGGACTTCATGGAGCTGGACGAGCTCACTCGAGGCATGGACATCCAGTGGGTGAGTCGTGCGCCTTTGCCAAGTGCTGAGAGTGCAGAGCCGAGGGCGGGGGCACTAAGCCGCGCAAGCCAAGGAAGTCTCCATGAAGTCAATGCTGTAATACGGCGTGTGCTTTGTTAGCATATGTTAATCATGATGGTGGATTTCATTATGACAGTGTCATCTATGCAGTGTATTTTGACACTACTTTGTCTTGTCCCTCTTTGCCTACTGAACCTCTGCTTCCTATTTCCCCTTCCTTCTATCATGTCCTTTGTGGCTTGTGAGCCAGTGAGTTTGGGTTGCTTATGGGACCGTGGAAGAAAGATCACTACAGGAGCACGGGCAACTTGTCAGTCTTTCTTTCCCCCAGCACTGAATGCTGATGAGTCCTCAGGGTGGGGTGGGGACCCATGAGCCCCCTCCTGCTTGCTAACAGATTTTAAATACTTCCTATTTGCAAGAGAGCATGCATGCACTGTAGTGTGGTGCATGGGTGGAGGGCGGCAGACAGCTTTTGAAGTCAGTTCTCTCCTACCCTGTGGTTTCCGGGGCTTGAACTCAGGGCCCTACCTCACAGATCCCTGGGATGCTTTTTTTAAAATCATGTTTTTGTGTTTTGACAGTTGTATACATGGGTGCAATGTATTTTGATTTTCTCCTCCATGTTGTCTGAGTCCCTAACACGCACCACCTTTTCACCTCGGTGTCCTCTTTCCTTTCTTTTTAACCTGTGTCACAAGAGTGGGCTTGGCGTCTGATGCTCCTGCCTCCTCTCAGGGGTTAGACTCCAGGCGTGCGCTGCCGTGTTCCGCGCAGGCGGTGCCGGGTGTGGATCGGGGTTCACGCTGACAAGTGCTCTGCCAACTGAACATGACCCCAGGATGTGCTCTTTTCAGAATTCCCTCAGGGAGGAGGAGCTTTGGGGATTCGTCTGCTGTGAACACTTAAGGTTTCTAAGCAGTGACAATGTCTTACTTAGCTAAGGGCCTTTAAAGTCAGGAGAAATAAAAGGAAACTTCCTTTAACAGATGCATGTTCCTGGTCACTCAGGGTTTGTGGGCAACGAGGAAGCCGACAGATTGGCGAGAGAAGGAGCGAGGCAGCCCGCGACCGAGTGAGGTCACCGAGGACTCGGCTCGTGGCTGCCGCTGCTTCCGCTGGCACAGTGACGCCTCAGCGTGGCTCTGTAGCTGTCCCGATACCAGGTGTTCTGTGCCCAGGACCGTTGTTTGCTGTGCTCTGCCTCAAACGCCTGAGCTTTGATTCTCGTAAGCATTCAATAAAGCGCTGGCTAACAGAAGCGGGATGGGTCCTCGCTGAACGTTCCCGTGTGTGCAGACGGCGATGCCCCTGCCTCTGTGGCCGGCCCTGCCAGCCTGTTGCGGGCTCTGGGAGGGAAGTGCACAGGTGATCTTCGCATCCTGAGCACCGTGGGAACAGCTGTTCTAGAGAACCAGGTGTATCATGCATCTCTAAATGCTTCTTTGGCTCTCTCTCTAATATTGTACGAGTTTAAAACATAATCATTTATTTTTATAATAAAAACTTGAAGGAATGTTGTAAAATGTGTTTACTGATTTTTTGTGAGTATCCTTTAAGATACTAGACTAGAAATAGAGAAAGTCATTCAATAGAAAATTGCTCAAGGCTGGAGAAACAATCTGCAGTAAAAATGTTCCGCATCATGAAGCTGAGAGTTTGGATGGTGAGCCCCTAACAAACCAGATGTCCCCTCAAATGCCTGCAGGGACAAAGGTGGAGCGTGAGAGAGCAGGACACTCGAGGAACTCTGTCATCTTATCCCCCACAGACCCGAGGAACTCTGACATGTTATCCCCTCACACACCTACCCGAGGAACTCTGACATGTTATCCCCCCACACACCTACCCGAGGAACTCTGACATGTTATCCCCTCACACACCTACCCGAGGAACTCTGACATGTTATCCCCTCACACACCTACCTGAGGAACTCTGACATGTTATCCCTCCATACACCTATCCGAGGAACTCTGACATGTTATCCCCCCACAGACCTACCTGAGGAACTCTGACATGTTATCCCCCCCCCACACCTACCTGAGGAACTCTGACATGTTATCCCCCCACACCTACCCGAGGAACTCTGACATGTTATCCCCCACAGACCTACCCGAGGAACTCTGACATGTTATCCCCCACAGACCTACCCGAGGAACTCTGACATGTTATCCCCCCACACCTACCTGAGGAACTCTGACATGTTATTCCCCCACACCTACCTGAGGAACTCTGACATGTTATCCCCCCCCACACCTACCCGAGGAACTCTGACATGTTATCCCCCCACAGACCTACCTGAGGAACTCTGACATGTTATCCCCCCCCCACCTACCTGAGGAACTCTGACATGTTTTCCCCCACACACCTACCTGAGGAACTCTGACATGTTATCCCCTCACATCACCTATCCGAGGAACTCTGACATGTTATCCCCCCCCCCACACCTACCTGAGGAACTCTGACATGTTATCCCCCCCCCACACCTACCCGAGGAACTCTGACATGTTATCCCCCCACACCTACCTGAGGAACTCTGACATGTTATCCCCACAGACCTACCGAGGAACTCTGACATGTTATCCCCCACAGACCTACCCGAGGAACTCTGACATGTTATCCCCCCACACCTACCTGAGGAACTCTGACATGTTATTCCCCCACACCTACCTGAGGAACTCTGACATGTTATCCCCCCCCACACCTACCTGAGGAACTCTGACATGTTATCCCCCCACAGACCTACCTGAGGAACTCTGACATGTTATCCCCCCCCACACCTACCTGAGGAACTCTGACATGTTATCCCCCCACACCTACCTGAGGAACTCTGACATGTTATCCCCCCCACAGACCTACCTGAGGAACTCTGACATGTTATCCCCCCCCACACCTACCCGAGGAACTCTGACATGTTATCCCCCCCACACACCTACCTGAGGAACTCTGACATGTTATCCCTCCACACCTACCTGAGGAACTCTGACATGTTATCCCCCCACAGACCTACCTGAGGAACTCTGACATGTTATCCCCCCCCACACCTACCTGAGGAACTCTGACATGTTATCCCCCACACACCTACCTGAGGAACTCTGACATGTTATCCCCTCACATCACCTATCCGAGGAACTCTGACATGTTATCCCCCCCCCACACCTACCTGAGGAACTCTGACATGTTATCCCCTCACACACCTACCCGAGGAACTCTGACATGTTATCCCCCACACCTACCTGAGGAACTCTGACATGTTATCCCCCCACAGACCTACCTGAGGAACTCTGACATGTTATCCCCCCCACACACCTACCCGAGGAACTCTGACATGTTATCCCCCCACACCTACCCGAGGAACTCTGACATGTTATCCCCCCCACCTACCTGAGGAACTCCTTGGTCTCATGTGTCACCCCACACGCCTGATGATTTCTGACCTATGTGTGTCACCCCACACACACAGCTGATGGACTCCTCTGACCCACGTGTGTCACCCCCCTCATGTGTAGTGCATGCATAGTGGCGTGCACCAGTAAACTCAACCTTGGAGGTGTGCATTTTCCTTGCTCTCCGTTTTATTTCTTGAGACTCTAATTTGGCCAAATTGATGGGCTTTTTAAAGCCCGGGGTCCTGTGTCTGCCTCCCCAGGGATGGGATTGCAGGTGTGTGCTGCCAGCCATGGCTGGTTTCCCCATGTCCTGGGGAATTGAACTCAGGCCCTCATGTTTGTGCAGCAAGTGCCTTGCTGACTGCTGCTTCGCAACCCGCCTGCAGTTTCACATGGCGAACCACGTTTCTTGGCCAACGCTTTTCCAATTGCTCCATCTCTCTCCCTGCTCCTGTGCCCTTTGAGACGGCTTCTCTTTGAGTTGCCCAGACCAGCCCTGTGAGCCTCCTCATCTGCGGAGCAGCTGGGATTACAGGCCCGTACTGTCAAGTCCAGCTTCCTACAGCTGGAGGAAGACAGCACGGCATGTATCCCATGCGCCCCGGTGAATTCAGAGGACAACCTTCAGAAGTCAGTTCTCTCCTACCACGAGGCTCCAGAAATCAAACCTCAGGTCACAAGGTTTACTCATGGGCACCTTTATCTGCCTAGCCCTCTCCCCAGCCCCCCCACCTGCTGAGCCCTCTCCCCAGCCCCCCCACCTGCTGAGCCCTCTCTCCAGCCCCCCCCACCTGCTGAGCCCTCTCCAGCCCCCCCACCTGCTGAGCCCTCTCCCCAGCCCCCCACCTGCTGAGCCCTCTCTCCAGCCCCCCACCTGCTGAGCCCTCTCCCCAGCCCCCTGCACCTGCTGAGCCCTCTCCCCAGCCCCCTGCACCTGCTGAGCCCTCTCTCCAGCCCTCCCCACACATTCCCGCTCAGGTGTTGAATGGTTTGGGGTGTGTTGGAGCAAAGCGGTCGAGTTAGGTGGCGTCTCCCTTAGCATTTGCAATGCTTTGTCTTTGCCCTGTAGCCATCATCTGAAGACACGTGTAAAGATTTGGTGCAGTGCGGTACAGCTGTGTGGAGATGGACATTACTTCTGTGGCCGCTCTGCCGCAGGACATTGTGCCTGCTCTGGCAAAGCCTTGCCTCTGGCAAAGCCCTGCTGCACCAGCTACATGCCCCTGTCCAGATGCCACCTGCTCACCCCGTCAGTCTGTCAGCCCTAAGCAGGCACAACTTGAGTCCCCAGCTGTGCACCAAGGTACCGGATGTGCTGTGAGTCTCAATGTCCGCCAGGGGGACTTTCCAAGTCATATCCTTGTCAAGGAGGTAATATGGGGGTGAGGGAGTCCAGCATGGAACAGGGCAAGAGGCTGGGTGGCGCAGGGTTCGAGGTGCAGACACCCCCAGTGCTTCGCAGTGCTTCTGGGGTAGGTTACTCCGGTGCTCAGGTTGGGGCAGGTTTGTTTCTTTGCCTGATGTCGTCTGGCTACCTGGTGTGTCAGTGCCTGGGAAATCCTTCAGCAGCGTCCAGCTGAAGAGCCGGCAGAGCCCAGGAAGGTCCAGCGGCAGGTGGGAGGTGACAGCTGGACGTGCTGGCAGGGCGTCTCCTGGGACAGGAGGCAAGTCACAGACTGGCTTGTGTGCTAGCCACCTGCCAGTCAGACACAAGCAGCCGGTCACCCCGTTTCTGGAGTTGAGCAAGGACGCCGTGTCTATTCCTGAGTACTTCAGTTTGACAGCATGAAGCCAAAGAACCAAATCTCCCCCTCGGAGAAGCTGGCAGCGAGGCAGGGGGTGGTTAGGCTTCGAGGGCACGACTTTCCTGCTGTGATGGACTGTACCCCTCGGGCTGTGAGTCACAACGAACCCTTATTTGTTGTAAGCTCTGTCCCGCCATACTTGACGACCCGTCTTCAAAGCTGTTGTGAGATTGTTCTTGCTCAGAGCCGCTGTCTCCAGCGAGACGCTTGCAGGCGTCGTTTCCTGTGCACAGCAGCATCTTGGGTTCGTTCTCATGGCAACCGTGCTGGTAATGCGTGGTGTCCTGGTAACGCCTGGTGGTCCGCAGCAAACGTGTTCTCCGCTCTTGCGTGAGCCCTGTGCCCCAGGGTTCCCTGCAGCCGCAGAGGCCATGCCCCATTACAGATCTCACTCACTTCCCTTCGCTTTGGAGCTGAGAGCCCTCCAGGCCGCCCCAGCCTATTCGATCCCACGTGGAGGGAGGGCCAAGGGCCCCTCAGCTCCCTCGTCTCCCGCAGTGCAGCCCAGAGGCGGCGGCGGAGCCTAGCCCTGTTCCTGACGCGGGCAAGGACTGTGCTCGAGGATGCGTGCAAGAACGCTGGCACTCGGGCGACGGCTCCTGCTGATGCTGTGTGGTCTTGTCCTGGGGTCACATCCGCGAACCCATGCAAGGAACCCGGCAGCCTGGAAGCATGAAGAGTCCCAGCTTCCCGGTGCCCCCGGGGCCAGCGAGTGACGCAGCCCGTGGGCGACCAGGCTGAACGGCTGTTACGGTGCACCTGTAAAGTACCCCGACGCGTCTGCTGGCGCGCAGCCCGGCTGTGTTTCCGCAGGATGGACCTTCCGTCTGGTCTTCTGGCTGGTCTGTCCTCACCTCCTGGTTGGGGCGCCTCCCACAGCCTGGAAGGGACCAGCCCAGGAGGTCAAAGCACCCGAACACTTCCCCTGGGAGTCTCCCCTGGGCCCTTGCCTCATGGCGCCTCATGGCCACAGGTTGGCTTCGGGCAGCTGCTCTCCAGAACAGTTCACGGTCCAAAGCTGCTTCCGAGGACTCTCAGGGCCAGCAGCAGCCACAGGAAGATGTGTGTTTGGCGATTCTGCTGCCGCGCCGGCTATGCATCTCTGCCATGTCACCGTTCCAAAGCACACTTTTCCCAGAACCTGCGGCCCTTGTGCCTCTGCATTCCTCCCCGTGGGGGCAGCAAGTGCACTCCAGTAGCACGGCAGCTGTGGTCAGGGCAGGGGAGGGAAGGCCGACACACGCCTCCACTTTGAAGACTTGCACAAGGAGCAGAAGCGGCAGCTTTGAGTTGTACTTTAGCAGCAATGTGTACAAACTCCTGGACTCCCTAAGTTCAAATCCCAGCCTTGCCGCTTCCTGGCCCTGGGATTGCAAATTCCTTAAAGTCTAAGCTTTGGTTGTCATTCTTTGATGAGGAGGAGGAGGATGGACGTTCCAGATGGCTCAGCGGGTGATGCCTGCAAGCAGACGGTGCCCTGAGTTCATCCCTGGACGTCCACAGGATGGAAGGACAGAATGACTTCTGAAAGCTGTCCTTTGACCTCCGCCGCGTGTGCTTCTTGGGAATCCCCAGGACAAGCTAGTAGCCAGACTAGGCCAATCAGCGAGCTCTGGGTTTAGAGACCCAGCCTCAAAAAGCAGGAGAGCAGGAGAGGATGATTCCCAGTGTTCTCTGACCTCCAGGTGGAAAGACACACATGCACACGCGCACACATGATGCACTCCACACACGTACATCTGAATGGGGAGAAATTAACATGTGACAGAAACCAAGAACAGAAAAAAGGAGGAAACACCCGGAAGGGCTCTGTGTAAGGGCGACGTGACATGCATGCATTCTCTTTCAAGTAAGTAAGATACTGAACAATGAGTAACTGACCTGAGGGTTGCAGAGCCTGATGTCTGCAGGAATTCTGGGAGCTGGTTCAGCTTCCTGGCTTCACCCACCCGAACAGCTCATGATTCCGAACTACACATGGCCCACTGTGGCAGGGGTGCTGTGCCAGCAGGTGCCAAGGGAACGGGAAGCCACGTTCAAAGTCAAGAGCAGAGGAAAGGAGTGATTCATGCCTGCCTGCTTGCCCGTCGGTAGCTCTCCCTTTTTATCCACCTGCTAGGGCGATGGTCGCATCCGCTGTGGGCTGGGATCTCCCACATCACTTACAGAGTTGCTCCAGAGCTTTGCCTGAATGAGGTAATTAATTCCTCATAGGTATGTCAGGTCGGCAGATTCCTGCCTGGTTCTTGTGTGCTGGAACAAAATTGGCCCGGGACATGTGGGTAGTGGTCGGCGAGGATGTGCAGAAGAAGCAAGGAATGAGGCCAGACAACTGTGTGGGTGTGCGGTCCTCAGCAGCCCCGCCCAGCCCCACGTCTGCCCTGCACACGCTCACCCCTTACACAGAGCCCTTCCGGCCGTTTCCTCCTTTTTTCTGTTCTTGGTTTCTGCACATGTTAATTTCTCCCCATTTGGATGTATGTGTGTGGAGTGCATCATGTGTGCGCGTGTGCATGTGTGCGCGTGTGCATGTGTGTCTTTCCACCTGGAGGTCAGAGAACACTGGAATCATCCTCTCCTGCTCTCCTGCTTTTTGAGGCTGGGCCTCTAAACCCAGAGCTCGCTGACCGGCCTAGTCTGGCTACTAGCTTGTCCTGGGGATTCCCAGGCTCCCCCTTCTGATTACAGAGGAGCGGCCCCACCTGCCTGGCATTTTATGTGGGATCTGGGGATCTGAACTCTCAGCTCTCCTGTTCATCTGGAAGCTTCTCTCTCCACTTCTGCCACAACAGAGGCGGAACACGTACCTCACATCTCTAAAGTACACACCATCATCACTCGTCGCCGACCGGCTCAAGCAGAAGGCCACGAGGTGTGACCCTTGCCCATGGCTTCCACCCAGCGAGCTGCCTTCCTGGGCACTGTGTGCCAGGCATGGGCGACTAGTGACCCTTCTATCCGCGGGGTCAGGTACCGGACCGAGCAGCAGGCTCAGAGGCCACTGAGGATGTGCGAACCAGCTCGGGATCCTACTTCCCACCACGACCCCGCGCCGCCCGCAGGCCCCGCCCCTCCCAAGACGGTCCCTCTCCTGCAGACCACGCCCCTCCCTACCACACCCCGCCCTCGCGTAGACCCCGCCCCTCCGCCCCAAGACCACGCCCTCCCCGCGGAGACCGCCCCCAGCAGGCTCCGCCCGCCTCCCCCGCCAGGCCCCGCCCCCCCGCCCGCCTCCCCGCCAGGCCCCGCCCCTCCGCCCGCCTCCCCGCCAGGCCCCGCCCCTCCGCCCGCCTCCCCGCCAGGCCCCGCCCCCGCCCGCCCTCCCCCGACAGGCCCCGCCCCCTCCGGCCCTCGCAGATCCGCCGCCATGGTGCAGGCCTGGTACATGGACGAGTCCGCGGCGGACCCGTGGCGGCCGCACCGCGCCGAGCCCGAGCGCCCGGTGGGCCTGGAGCAGCTGCGCGCGCTCGGCGTGCTCTACTGGAAGGTTCGCGCGGGCTCCGCGCGCGCCCGGGGCAGGGTGGGCGCGGCGGGCGCGCGGCGCGCGGGTGGCGCTGCGCGTGCTGCTGGGAGGCTTCGGGGCTCTGCGGCTCGTGGTCGCCGCGGGGCCCCACCCGCCCGTGTCGCGAACCCGTGGGCGTGACGAGCCCATCTGGTTTTCTCTTTCAGCCAGTAGCATTCGTGTGCTCGGCGTGAGATGCAAGCACAGGCCACCCAGACTGAGCCCCTCTTGGGGGAACATGTAGGCCCCCAGGCTTGTCCTGCACCGCGCTGTGTGGGGACAAGGCTCACTCCGGGCTAGGGCACTTAGGAGCAGAAGCGGGGTGAGGGGATCGTAACACCCACAGACCTGTGTTCAGAATGTGGTTGGCATGCCCCGGAGGTGCACTTTGCCCTCTGGGAAAAGGTCACCCGTGGGGTGCCCGCCCAGGCTCAGCTGTTGAAAAAGCCCAGCCTTGAAGTTGCTAGGTAGCCGGGCAGTCACGTGGGCGACTCGGCCTGAAGAATTGGTGGCCTTCAGCCAGCTGAGCGGGAAGCGGCCCAGGGCAAGTGAGGCCGAGAGTTTTGTTGTTTTTCTGGGGCTTGCTGGACAGTGAGGAGGCAGACCCGCTGGGAGAGCAGGAACCCCTCCTGTGGGCGCCCTTGGACGTTAGAGTGGCCTTGGGAGTGGTGCACCCTGAACCCCGACAGAGGCCATGGGCTGGATGTTGGCTTATCAGGCTGCAGGCGCCTCTGGGCAAGCAGACATGGGTTGCCACAGCTGGAGAGCCCAGAATGTTGGATCAGGTGGGTGCGAGGATTCAGTGTCTGGTGATGGTCCACTAGCAGCCGCCTCTGCAGAGAAATCCACATTCCAAACCTACAGGATCATTTACTACTCTTGAAGCTGTCAAGTATGGGCTGACAAGATAGTGCAGGGCGGGGTAGCGCCCCAAAGGCCTGGAGCCCAGGAGCCCCTGTGAGTGAGGGAGAGCACTGACTTCTGACCTGCACTCATGCACGATGGCTTGCATGTGCACTCTCTCTCTCTCTCCCCGCCTCCATCTCTTCCTTTCTCAAGATGGGGGACAGGGCGGAGAAACCAAATGGGGCCAGGTGTCTGCAGCCTTGTCCATCCGTCGCACCAGGGAAGCACACTGAGTGGAGAGAAAGCCCAACATGTAGGGGAGATCAGGCTGGGGCCCTGGCTCACCTGAAGCAGGCAGAACCCAAGATCTGGTTCAGAGGAACCGTGAGCAGGTAGAGGCTGTTTGAAGCTGATGTTTTAGTGAATGGAGAATCCACTGAAAAAAGGGAGAGCAGACGGAGGGCTGGGCTAGGGCTGGCTGGGGGTAAGTGGTGCTCCTTGACAATGGTGCCGCCCATGTCTGAAAGGAGAGCCTTACTAGGCCTCCTTGGGATTTGAACCCAGGGCCCTGTGCATGCCCAGCACGCGACCACTGGGCTGTACAAACAACATGCTTCTTGTGCAACATGACCTGCCGTTTGTCTCCACGCAGCTGGACGCCGACAGGTATGAGAACGACCCGGAACTGGAGGCGATCCGCAGGGAGAGGAAGTACTCCTGGATGGATATCATCACCATCAGCAGAGACCAGCTGCCCAACTACGAGGAGAAGGTGAGGCCTGCGGGGCGGAGGCACCCCTCCGCGCCCCACTGCCGGCAGGAATGA
Organism: Typhlomys cinereus; assembly: GCA_023101885.1. Taxonomy (NCBI): domain Eukaryota; kingdom Metazoa; phylum Chordata; class Mammalia; order Rodentia; family Platacanthomyidae; genus Typhlomys; species Typhlomys cinereus. The sequence goes on from JALPQD010000871.1 coordinate 302,428, forward strand.
GCTGGGAAGAGGCTCCTGCCCTTGGCCGCCCTGCCAGCGGCCGCCCGGGCTGGGCCTTGGCTCACGGGAGGTCCCTGTGTCCCGTCCTTCCGGCCGTAGACTTCTTGTACTCAGATGCTCTGTCTGCCTGGACGCTCCAGGGACACCTGTCCATCTCCCAGGAGCCCCTGAACTTGCCAGCACGCATGGGGTCATTTAGAATGTTCCCACTGGCCTCAGCTCCCAGCGGAGGGAGACGCCCTGTCCCCGCAGGTTTCTCTTCTTGCTCTGCTTTGAGGCTGATAAATTTCACTGATCATGAAGAATGTTTGATCTCATGGATTTTCCCCGTTTTTCTACTTTTTATTTCTTCGATTTCTGCTCTTATCTTAGTCTTGTGTATGCTGGGGCTTAGTTTGCCCCCTCCCTCTGTCTTCCTGTGTAGCCCAGGTTAGCTCAGACGCACAGTCCCCTGCCTCAGCTTCCTGCACACCAGCACTTCCGGCTCTGTCTACAGGCTGCGCAGCCGGTGACGTGCATAGTGCCAGCTGGTAAGTGGGAGGGCAGGCATTCGGAGCGCCTTCGTCTCGGGCGGTCTGGCTCCTGCCAGCTCTGCCTGCTCTGCCCGCCACAGCCTTCTGGTTGCTGACTGTGGGTCAGGCCCGGCTGCGGCCGCCTCTTGCATTCGGTCCCAGGAATGTCAGTGGACTGGCTGTCAGCCCTGTGGGGTAACACATCCTGTGTGGCGCCCGCCCACTGGCTTTGCCTGCTCTTCCTCCTGCTGCTCTCTGCTCATTTTCCACTGGCCCAGGGCCCGTCAGAGTGCAGGTGCCCAGGTTCGGGGAGCGCGGCTGCCCGGGACAAGCCTACAGCTTCCGTTCTGGCTGCCTGTCGTCCCCCGTCCCCCGCCGCTAAAGAGCGGTTCTTGTGACCCTCAGTTCACTTTTATTGTCTGGGAGTCTATGGGTGGCGCAGGGCTGGACAAAGGGGAGCGAAACCCTAGAACTAAACCCCAGCCTCAGCCTCCGACCGCCAAGCTGTGACCCCTGATGTGTGTGTATGTTTTTGGAGGTCGTAAATAGAAAAATCACGATTCTTCCTTCAAAAGGATAAGAAGCAGTTTATTCTAGAGCCAAATGTGAGTGACTGCAGCCTGGAAACAGGCAGGCTGCTCCAAACTCCTGCGCTGCGGTGGCAGTGGTCTCGTGGGGTTTTATAATTACAGAAACAAAGAAAGCCATGAATTAAGGTGCTTTTCAAACACATTGGTAGAAACGTCAGTAAGTGGCGACAGCAAAGCAGGGAGATCTGTGTCACAGGCTGGAGATGTTACGACGTTCTCGGCCTTTTGGTTGGTGGGGGCTGTGGTCTGCTGAGTTCATGCCTTAGTCACAGACCGTTGGGACAGACACAGAGGAAGGGCGAGGGTGGCTCTCAAGGGGCTGTAGAGATTCCCCGATAGATGTGCACAGAGTGAGTTTGCTGCCCTGCGGTCCTCTGCACAGACCTTGAACTCCAGTCAGCGCGCTCAGCAGACAGCGCAGCCAGGGGCTCCTCTTTCTGGGAGCCTGCTTCCTGCAGGGGCTCGGCCGGCTCTGTGCCGGCTCTGTGCCTGCTCTGTACCCGCTCTGTACCCCTGAGCCCTGGGCCTCGCGTGAGCTGGGCCAGCTCTGTACCCCTGAACTACATCTCCAGTCCTTTTGGCTCATTTTTGTTTCTTTAAATTTTGTAAAAATTTAATTTTTTCTATTTTTGTGTATTTTGCCTCTGTGATTCTCTCTCTGGTGTGTCTCTCCGTGTATGTCTGTGTGAATCAGAGGGCGTTGTGTGTACCTGTGGAAGCCCAAGGGTGACTTCGGGAGTCACCCTGGATTGAACCCTCCTCCGTGCTTTGCTCATCCAGGGCTGGAAGGAAGCACAGGCCACCACCATTTCCATCTGGCGTTTTTTTTTTTGTAAATCTGAGATCTAAATCAGGACTTCCTGCTTGTAAGGCAGAAGCGTACCCTGAGCCATCTCCGCAGCCCTTAACTCATTTTGGATTTGGAGCGCTGGGGCTCGAACCCAGGGCCCGAGAATGCTGTGCACTTGACCCTGCACCCCCGGGGCCGGGGAAGATGCTTATCTGTTTCCTTCCTTGGTTCAGGGCTCGGGTTGGCTGGTTCAGCTCCCTGTCTGGGAGAAGCCTGTCTGAGGTGGCTGCTCTCCAGGGGCGGATCTTCCGGTCCTTTCTCTCCAGCTGCCTGATGGCCATTTCCTTGGGCCTCACTGTCAGCCTGGGGAGGTTCCTGTGACTCTAGAAAGCCCCCTGGACTGGGGTCCAGCACTGGTCCTGGTCAGCTGGGCCCTGTCAGGTGGACCCTGTCAGGTGGGCCCTGGTCAGCTGGACCCTGTCAGGTGGGCCCTGGTCAGGTGGGCCCTGTCAGGTGGGCCCTGTCAGCTGGACCCTGTCAGGTGGGCCCTGGTCAGCTGGACCCTGGTCAGCTGGGCCCTGGTCAGCTGGACCCTGCTTACCACAGTGTCAGAGCTGTTACGGAAGGCGCCCCGGACTTGGGCTGCAGGTGATCTGACCTGGGAGATCATCTCTTGACTTCTGGGTCTGTGCTAGACATGAGGAGGTCACGAGTTCAGCTTGTTTCTGGGTGGACGGGGCCTTACGAGTGTCTTCTGCGGCCGGCCAGAAGCTGCAGAGCTGCCTGGCACTTGCCCATCCATCTACCCCAGGGCGAGAGGCTGCAGGACCTGCTTCTGTTCCCCATTCCCAAAGACCCCCGCCCCCCAGAGATGTCACAGAACTCACCTGTCCCAGGGGTTTGCAGGTTCACAGTGATTCTTGTGCTGATTCACAAGGGTCTGGTCAGTGTGGAGGGACGAGCTTCTGACCCGATGGCTTTCGCCGTGAGGTTCATTCTGTCCCCAGCCCTTGCGCTCATGGTCCTTGGTGGGAGCGGTGTGCCAGTCTCGCTGTCCAGCAGGCTTACGGCTCTGCCCGCCCCAGATCAAGATGTTCTTCGAGGAACACCTGCATCTGGACGAGGAGATCCGCTACATCCTGGAGGGCAGCGGGTACTTCGACGTCAGGGACAAAGGGGACAGATGGATCCGGATCGCCATGGAGAAGGGAGACATGATCACGCTTCCTGCCGGCATCTATCACCGCTTCACGCTGGATGAGAAGGTGAGTGTGGGGGGCTATGCAGCCCATCCAAGTCCCGTCCCGCATGAGAACGTAGGGTCTGTGCTTGGTGCTGAGCTGTGCGTACCAGGCAAGCGCTCGGCTACTGAGCTGTATCCCAAGTCCAGTGTAATTTTTTGAAATAGGCAATAAATACATATGGCTTAATATTCAGAATTATGAAGCAGTTTCAAAACAAAAATCCAGAATGGCGAACGACTCTTGCCACTGGGTATGCCTTGGGGATGGGAGTCTATGCCAGTGTGTGAAGACCCCAGCGGCATCGCGGGGGGTTAAGCCTGCCTGTCTTGCTAGCTGAGCCATGCCCTCTCCTGCCCGCTGGCAGCTGGCCCAGTGCTGATTCTTAGATGTGTCCCGGGGCGCTTCTGCAGCCACGGGCCTTCCTGGCAGCAGCCCCCCGCTCAGGTCGGAGGGAGAGCGCGCCGAGGGAGGGAACGGTTCGTGCGTCACCTAGATTGCGGCTGTGTAGATGAGCCCGTGTCGAATGAGCTGTGGGGGTCTGTTTCCTAGAACTACGTGAAGGCCATGCGGCTGTTTGTGGGGGAGCCAGTGTGGACAGCCTACAACGGCCCGCCGACCATTTCGATGCCCGGACGCAGTATGTGAAGTTCCTGGCAGGGACCTCGTAGCCCCCCGACTGGTGACAGCCCCTGCGGCCCTCACCACATCCAACAGTGGGGAAATTGCTCCTCTCTTGCTCTTACGATGCGGACTTAATAAGGTCATCCGATCAGAGTGTTTATAGTGACAGAAGGTACAGAACTGTAAGTCGAAGCGGGGGGCGGGGCCTGGGCCGGCCGGTGTGCAATCATCTGTGGCAAAATGTACACCGTCCCCAGCGTGGTTTGTAGCTGTCAGGGTGTTGTGCCCGGCACATCTCACCAGATGGAAGATATTTCCTGACTGTGCCCGGATAGGAAGAGATCCAGCGCTGGGGTGTCTTGGGGTTGCTTGTGCCTTTTGTTTAAGAGTAGTTGCCGTGAATTTATGCTACGGCTAATTACATTTTGTGAATATGTAGCATCTTGCATGTTCATTAAAGCTACTGCTCAGAATTTTCACAGTTTTGTATGTCCAGAGTTAATTCTATATTGTGATAATGTTTTTCAGTTTGAGTTTCTGGGCCCTGTCACAGTCGAGATTCAAAAGAAGTAGCATGTGACTTTTCACCCAGAACTGGGCCACGGCTGTCTCAGCACCGTCTGGCATGTACAGGGCTCTGGGTTTGAGTGTCAGCAGAAGAATTCTGAAATAGTTATGTCTAGTGTTGTCATTAGAACCCACCACCCCTCTTCTGAAGGGCAGACTGGGTGGGACCCCTGGAAGATGGCTGCCACTTCTCACCTGTGCGGACTTGGACTCAAGCCCCGGTGGATGACTGCAGCTGCCCGCCTGGGCTGGAAGGTGCAGGCAGCACACACCCCGGCTGTCACGTCAGTCCACTAGGAGCTGCTGGTAGGAGCTGCTGGATGGCCTGTCGGTTCATTACTACTTTCAGACAGGTCGCAGACTCCTGTCTGACCTTCCTGCTGCTGCCTCCCAGCGCTGGTTTCGGGCGTGTGCACCACGCCCACCCTGTGGTGACAGCTGCTGAAGGTTCCACCCCCAACTGCGGATTGGATCATGTGACTCTGGCTGTACCAGGAAATGAATCAACACACACACACATTGGATCCACGCCCACGCGGACAAGTGGCGCACCCAAGCCACACTTACTCTGAGGTGGTCTGTGTGGTGGGGTGGGCCTGGAGGTCCTGGTCCTGCACGGGCATGTGTCAGGAGGTGGGGAGCCGCAGGAAGCCCGGCGTGGGGGGCACATCCCGGAGGGGGGTCCTCTTCCAGCCCCCTCCTCTGGGGACACCCGTGCCAGCAGAGTGTGTGCAGACCTTTCCTTTTGGAAGGGCTTCTGGAGCATTTCGTCAGCGTGACACAGACCCTTGGAGATTGTGTTCTTCCTCGCTTTCTGGTGAGGGTCCTTCGTGCTTTCTGGTGAGGGTCCTTCGTGGTCCACTGGCCTGGGTCTGCTGGCAGAGGACGGCAGCTGCAGAACCACCTCGTATCTGCTGGTGTCTCTTCCATGATCCATGCAGCTCCAGGCACTTAGCCTGGGTCCAAACTGGTGCTGCTACAGCTAGTGCTGTGCAGCCAGTGCTGCTGCAGCCAGTGCTGCTGCAGCCAGTGCTGCTGCACCTAGTGCTGCTACACCTAGTGCTGCTGCAGCCAGTGCTTCCCTGAGGTGACTCAGAACCCACAGTGGGCATCAGTGTCTAGGAACGAGCCACAGGGACCCAAGGTATTTTGTGTTCTCATCTCTGAAGGCCATTCTACAAACACACCCTCTGACCCGGGCAGAGCACAGAGCAGACAGTGCAGTCATCAGACAGGACACACCTCCGGGACAGGACACACCTCGGGGACGGGACACACCTCGGGGGACGGGACGCACCTCGGGGGACGGGACACACCTCGGGGACGGGACGCACCTCGGGGGACGGGACACCCCCTCAGTGGACCACACCCAGTGCCCAGTGGAGGCGGAACCTCGGCTCAGGACGGGCCCTACGCACTGGTCAGAGAGGCTTTATTGACCCGAGGCACGTGCTCCGCCGCGGTGGCCGCTGCGGCTAGGCCAGCTTGAGGCACTGCGTGTTGAAGCTGTCCCCCTCCTTGCTGGCGACGGCCTCCAGGAGGCTCTGCTTCTTCTGCACGCTCCGCGAGGACTCCAGCTCGTACATGGTGGTCAGGTTGAAGAGCACGCTCTCGTGCAGGTAGTGCCCGGGGTCCTGCTGCACCATGGCCTCCAGCTGCCGCAGCGAGTCCTTGAGCTTGCCCAGGTAGAGCAGACACACGGCCGCGTTGTTGTTGGCCTGCAGGACGGGGCCGGCTCAGCGGGGCACGGACGCCCCTGTCTGCTCGCTCCCGACGTCCCAGGCCTCACCAGCCCTCGAGGGCCTCTGCAGCCCCTCAGGGGCCTCTGCAGCTCCCGAGGCCTGGACGGGGTGTGTGTGTGTGGGAGGCTTGGGTCTGCTGGTGTGCACCCCGGTAGCATCTGAGGAATGCAGGTGGAGGGCCCCGTGGGTACCAAATCTATTTCCATCAGGATCTTACCACTGCATTTGTGGGATCCATCTTCAAAATCTCCGTGAAGAATCTGTGAGCTTCCGCGAAGTTATTCTGGCCGAGGTGCAGGAAGGCTCTGCAACAGGAGAGCCCGTGGGCCAGTGAGTGGGGGAGTCCAGGGCAGGGCCGTGCCCTCGGGAGGGGCTCTGCGCTGACGGTGACCAATACAGCAGGCCGACAGGCGAGCAGTCTCTAGCATCTGCTGCAGGTAGGGCAACTGCACCCACAAACTGACCCTCCATGTTCCCTTTCTGGCATCTGGGCCAGCTCTGCAGGGGCGGGGTGGTCCTGATAGACGCCCATGGCCTGTCACCAGCACCAGGCCCTGTGTGCCCTCCCAGGAACCCAAGCAGCGGGTGCCAGACGTGTGCACAGAGCTCTATGAAAACAAGCCAAGGCAGCACTCCCATGCACCAGTGCAGTGCTAGTATCAAGGCTGTTTCTGGAGCAGCCGGGGGTCTGGCTGGAGCCTTGTTTCAGCACTGTTGACAAGGGCAGAAAACGTGGGAGGACATGCTCCCTGGAGAGTGCTCCCTAGAGAGAGGGCTCCCTGGAGGAGAGTACTCCCTGGGGGGAGAGAGTGCTCCCTGGAGGGTACTCCCTGGGGGGAGAGAGTGCTCCCTGGAGGAGGGTGCTCCCTGGAGGAGGGTGCTCCCTGGAAGAGGGTACTCCCTGGAGGGTGCTCCGTGGAGGACGGTACTCCTTGGAGTGCTCTCTTGAGGAGAGTGCTCCCTGGAGAGGGTGCTCCCTGGAGAGGGTGCTCCCTGGAGAGGGTGCTCCCTGGAGAGGGTGCTCCCTGGAGAGGGTGCTCCCTGGAGAGGGTACTCCCTGGAGAAAGTGCTCCCTGGAGGAGCCTGTGCTCAGGGAAGTGAGGTGGATTTAGCCTCAAGGACTCACCTGTTCATCAAGACCATTATTTTACCCTGCTGTCCATCCAACTTCTGAGCTACTTTCTCAACGTCTTGAAAATACTTTTCAGCAGTTTTTATGTCTCCAATCTGTGGTGACAAATTATCTAGTCAGTTTACCTGACCCAGCGGTACCGAACCTGTGCTTGCACAAGCAGTTCCCGATGCCGTAGTTTGAAGCGTGTCCCCACAGGTTCGTGTGTTTGGGAAGGCATGGAGCTTTAGGAGGTGGAGCCTGCTGGAGGAAGGCGCACAGGGGCGGGCCTTGAGGTGGCTGAGTCCCGCCCTCTTTCTAGGAGAGGTCTGTTCTCGCAGTTGGCGTTCTTGCAGCTCTCAGCCTCCTGGATGGATGTGACTTAATCTGTCTCTAGCTTCTGCCACCAGCAATGGGGCTTCTGCCATGAAAGACTATATCGCCCCTCTGGACCTATGCACTGGATAAATTTCCTTTTCACCCTTACGTTGCTTGCCTTTGGGCGCTGTCACAGCAACAGAGCACAGTCCACCCGAAGTCATCAGATATGAAGCAGCTGTGTACAGGCAGGGACAGGCGCGAAGCCCCCAGAAGCCTCAGCTCACGGAGACAGGCCAGCGCCCATGAGCTCTGCCGTGCGATGCCCGTGTGACCCCGGCTGTCCCTCGCCTGCCCGTGTGACCTCGGCTGGGCCCTCACCTGCCTGTGATACCTCAGCTGTCCCCGTGTGACCTCGGCCATCCCTGTGTGGCCTCAGCTGGTCCTGGCCGTTCCTGTTGGCCTCAGCCATCCTTGGCCGCCCCTGCTTGACCTTGAGCGTCCTAGCCAGTGCATGGAGAGGCCCCTCATTTGCCAGTGCAGAGGTGGGCTGCTGGGATGGGCTACATGCAGGGTCCCCAGAACAGTCCTGCCAGACAAGCTCACTCTCAGCACCCACAGTAGGGCTGCGGCGAGGCCAGCGACAGCCGTGGAGAACTAACTTGGCCTCCGCAGCCTCACCAAATGCAACTGGGACGTGACTCGCTTGGCCATGAGCATAGTTCTGGACCACCCTCCTGAGACCAGGCCGCCCCGCCCTGCGCGGGTGGAGGGTGCCGCCCCGAGGGCCCCGTGGCAGCGAGTACCTGGAGGAGGATGCGGCCGATCCCGCTCAGCAGCTGCGGCTCCTGCTCGGGGTAGTACTTGATGACGTCACGGTACGCGTCCACAGCCAGCACGTAGTCCTGCGCAGACAAAGCATGGGGTGAGCACACAGCGGGGAAGCCGGAGCCAACTGGCTCTCACGGCCTCTCGTCACCAAGGTGAACAGGGACCTGAGTTCTCAGCGACAGCAGCGGGGGCGTGAGCGCACGTGAGGTGGGGTGGCTCCTGCTCCCCGTTCCTGCAGCAGCATGCAGGTCACTTCCCGTGGATCAATGGTTCCGTGTTACCTTATCCTCCAAACGCATCAGCTACATTTTAAAGACGTGACACCAATGCGACACCCTGTACTGAAACAGCTCGGTCAGGGCTGCGGGACAGGTGCCCCTGCTACCCGCCGCATGTGGGCAGTTCCTGCTGCTTTAGACAAGCGCACAGGGCATCGAGGGGGTCCTGGGCTTGGGGTCTGCACCCTGCATGGCGCCTCTTCTTCACGTCTCCAGCATTGAGCCTTCCCAGCGGTGCTCCCTGGAAGCCCACGCCGCCCTTCCACACGGCTCCTCCCCGGCGGTGCTCCTTCCTCGCTCTGGGTTCAGTCTGTCACACTGGGCAAGGCTGACTCCTCGTAACGCCCGCGCTGTGGAAGGGGCCTGGCATCGGTGAGCAAGCTGGTGGCAGGAACTGTGCACTGAGCGCTTCCCATCGCCCCAGTTACAGCGTGTGGTCAGCAAGTGCTGACTTTTTCTAAGTATTCGTCATAGAATTCCAGAAGGTTCTTTATTTTTGTATTCTACATTTTCAATCTCCTCTAAACTGGGACAAGAGTCACTAGCTCGCTAATTGGGATGTTACAAAGACAGACAGACGACAAGGAAAATTCCAGTTTGGCAGGAAAAGAGAAATGAAGGCTCTCCAGTCTGTTACCTTCAAGCGCAGCTCGTTAAAACTAATTTTATTCAAAGCCTGATGCTCACAAGGAGCCAGACCCGCAAGCCTTGGTTTCCTCTCCCGCCACTTCCCGCGCCTGTCACTGCTGCCTGTGGCCTGGATGCCCTGTGCAGGCACACGAGCATGCCCTGGAGGTGTGCCCATGCGTGCGCGTGCGTGCACGACGAGAGGTGCCCACATGAAGGCTCCACGGTGACTGGGCTTCAGGAAGCCGTGGCCATGGCTGAGGAGGAGCTGTTCTAGGCACCTTTTCATTCTGCTTTCAGGTGGGACCCAGCCCTGGCTCTGGCCACTCCGCAGCCGCAGCCAAGTCCCATGTTCCCAGGAGCTCCTGGCCCCGGCTTGTCCCGAGAATCTGTTCTTTGGCCTCAGTGCAAGTCTGCAGAGGGCAGCTTGGGCCGAGTCCTGGCCTGTGCTCTACTCCGCTTATGACACTTCTGTCTGGGCACAGCTGGGGCACCTCAGAGCACAGCTGGATGCCTCAGCACAGCTGGACACCTCACAGACTTTTCAGGGCTTGTGCCTAGCGTTCATGTTTCTGAAGGTGGGAAAGGGAGGTTCAATACACTAGTCTCTGTCTGTCCTGTGAGCTGGGCGGGCCATGGGAGCTATGAGACAAAGAGGCCGCAGAGGTCGGCTGCCATCAGATAGGCCAAGGGCTCAGTGCCATCCCTACGTCCCCATACAGGAGACGAGAGTTAGAGCTGTGTTCCAGCACTTTCTCTAGTGATTACTACTCCATGGGAGAAGAGGGTCCCTTTAAAAGAACGTGGCAAAGCAGATCTCTGCAGTTTGTGCTGCTTCTCTGACCGCAGAGAGCAGGCTGTGGAGAGAAACAGGACCACACCGGAGTGCACGCATTCCAGCCGTCTCCGCCTTCCGCGCCAGGAACCGACTGAATGGCTGCAGAGCCAGATTCCCAAGCGCTCTGCCAGCCAACGGCGTCATGCAGCGCGAACACGCATGCAAAGGTGGCGTGTACGCTGTGTGCTTTTCCACGGGACGGTCCGCACAGGAGCGGGAGGTATGGGGACAAGGCCGTGGAGAGATGTCCACGAGGTACGGGACACGGCTGAGGGGAGGCGTCCAGGAGGTTCAGGACACGGGTAAGCGGAGGCCAGCAGGTCAGCCCTGTGGCACAGGCACCTCGAGGCTACCGTGAAGGCTGAGGACGCGGTGTGCAGCCGGAGGACAGGCACAGCATGCAGACCCTCGGAACCGGAACACTGCAGCAGTTGCCTTGGTGTGCACACCGCGGTTTAGAACTGAGCACTGGATCAGAAGCACTCAGTGACTGGTCACAGGCTCGCTGCTGGCTGGCACACAAGATGCAAGGAGCCAACGGGACCCCGTGTACAGACGGCGAGCTGCAGTGCTGGGTGTGCCCACGAGATGGCAGAAGAGCGCACGTGTCATCAGCTTTACCTGCAATGGTTTCGCTCCTTTTCAATTTACGGAAATGAAAAGATTAGGCTGAGCTTTAAAACTACACCAATTCCAAAGCTACTTTTGCAACGTGATAAGCCGTCCTCATGTTTGGTGCCACACGGTAGGACCACGAAGGACAGCGTTTCTGTTCCACACAGCTCTGCAGCTGGAAATAAAGGGCTCCAGGTGGGCCCGAGCCGGGACCGGGTCCCACCTGAAAGCACAACAAAAAGATGCCTAGAACGGCTCCTCCTCAGCCATGGCCACGGCTTCCTGAAGCCTTCCATGTGGGCACCTCTCGTCATGCACACACACGCATGGAAGAGCAGGGAGGACTGGAAGCTTCCAGCCGCATCAGCCCCACGTGGGCATCGGTGGTGCAGCGTGTGACTTGCTCCTCCTGTCATTGCTCAGCTCGACAACTCCAACTCAGACTTTCACATGACGCCAACAAGCCCCGAGGCCACAGTGGGTGGTGAGGATCTGCAGAGCACTGCTTGTGTCGCGGCAACTGGGGAGGGCAAGCACAAGAGGACGCAGCCCTCCTGGCTGGGCGCTGCGGCTCACAGAGGACGCAGAGGTGGGTGAATGAAGTACAGCTCAGTCTTCAACGGCACGTCCTGACTCCGTGCGGGCTGAATGTCTGCAGAAGCACTGATCTACGCAAAGTCGCGCAGGCTAGGCCTCCAGAGCACAGACTGTAGAGTCAGGACAGGCTCGGGAGCCTGGAAAAGAGCCACGAGGAGCCGTGCTGAGAGCTGCACCTAGTAATGTTCTAACCAGTCGAGCTCCACACAGCTCTGCAGCTGGAAATAAAGGGCTCTTTTCTGAGACGACCCAGAGTGCCTGTCTGTCCCTCTCTCTCATCCGGGTCCTGGTGTCACAGCCGTGACAGATAAGAGTGGGAAGAGGAGGGGGGCAAGGTGGCCGGCAGTTGATGTCCTTGAGGCACCCTTAGACACGGCTGTTTCCTGCAGCGTGTCCTTCATGTAGCACGTGAGCCTGGACAGGGGCGTCGACATCTGCAGAGAGCACTTCTCCAGGTCGCGGTCACCAAAGTCAGTCTGTCCGCACCAGTCACGCGGCGTGTACCCAGAGGAGGGACCCACCCCACAGGCAAGCTGTGGCCCTGCCCTGCCCACAGCGGCCCAAGGACATGCTGTGGAGGTGCCGCGTGGACGCTCGGCCTGCTCAGGATGACCCTGGCTGTGGAGGAGTCACCAGCTGTCTCAGCTTAGCCGGGAGCGTGACGGTGCTGCTCAGGGTGTCAAGACCTGCAGCAGGTGGACATGGGTGCCCAGGGCAGGGACAAGCCGGGCCTGGGGGCCTGGGTGGAAAAGGCCGGAAACTGACTGCCAGCCCCGCTGGGTTCCCCATCAGCATGGCTCCCCGGAATGAGGCTCTGAATTATGCCTCACAGCGGGCCTGGGGGGGCCTGCCTCGAGACGCCACAACCATCCATCTTGAAGTCCACCTGAGGCAGGCAGAAAAGACACCTCGCACGGACCAGAAGAAAAAGGACACGCTTCAGGGATGGAATGCAGAGAAACGAGGACGGGCGAGGGGCTGATAACTCGCGTACCCACGCGGCACCGGCAGCCTGGTCCATGGGCTGCTCTTCGCAGAGGCCTCAGAGCAACACATGTGGCCCCACGGGTCAGTGAGCGCTGCTGAGCAACCCAGGCCCAGCCAACCGCCGCCGCGGCCCACAACCCACAGGCCACTTCCCGCGAGCTGACACGGCCTCGGCCCACAGTCCACGGCCTGTCCCATCATCCCGGGCTCCCGCGCAGCCCGGCGCCCACGTACCTTCATCAGGAGCAGACAGTTCGCCATGGAATACAGCACGCGGCCCAGACGCGACCTCCACAGCTGAACGGAGGCTGAGGGAGAAAGGGTGAGCTCGCCAGAGGCTCTGGTCAGTTGGCACACGGTGCCTGGTGTTTTGACTCCCAAGGACTCTGCCAACTGCAAGGGACCTCGGCCAGAAGGTCTAGCGTACCAGGCAGGCATGGCAGGCTCTCACGAGAGAGTGACCACAGGCAAGGCCGCTAAGAAAAGTAGCCCAACTCAGGCAAAGGCCAAATGTTGTGATCTGTCTCTAAACCTGGGCCCCAAGAAAATGGACAGCTGTGATGAACACGCCCAGTGCAGCAGTCTGGGACAGGAGCACTGCTGGGGGAGGACAGCTCTGGGGGCGGAGCACTGCTGGGGGAGGACAGCTCTGGGGCAGGAGCACTGCTGGGGGAGGACAGCTCTGGGGCGGAGCACTGCTGGGGGAGGACAGCTCTGGGGGAAGAGCACTGCTGGGGGAGGACAGCTCTGGGGCAGGAGCACTGCTGGGGGAGGACAGCTCTGGGGCAGGAGCACTGCTGGGGGAGGACAGCTCTGGGGCAGGAGCACTGCTGGGGGAGGACAGCTCTGGGGCAGGAGCACTGCTGGGGGAGGACAGCTCTGGGGCAGGAGCACTGCTGGGGGAGGACAGCTCTGGGGCAGGAGCACTGCTGGGGGAGGATAGCTCTGGGGGAAGAGCACTGCTGGGGGCGGACAGCTCTGGGGGCGGAGCACTGCTGGGGGAGGACAGCTCTGGGACAGGAGCACTGCTGGGGGAGGACAGCTCTGGGGCAGGAGCACTGCAAGGCTGACCCACAGGAGGCAGGCAGACCCACCTACTTGCTGCCCTCCTCCAGGGCTGGTGGAGAGGTAGGTCAGAACAGTGTTGGCTCTGCCCAAGTTCCCAAGACTTGGGACAACGGACCAACTTCCCTGGGCTTTCAGTTCTGAAGTGGAAACATTTCCTGACTCATCTTCACCACGCGTTTCAGTGAGGACATGCTGGTAGTTGGTACTAAAGAGAGTGTCGGCTGAGAGGCGGAAGCACGTCCTGCTTGCAGGCAAGGCGGGGTCAGTCCCTGGATCTCCCTGCTCCCGTCTGCCTGGTAGCCGGCCTGAGGCCCCTGTGGTCATCAGGGTAGCGTCTGGGTTAGGGACTTCTTGTTTCAAAGCTGGCATTTTCCTGATGTTTGGGTTTAGGCACAAAGACAGCGTGTGTGGAATCCCCCTGGTTTCTGCTGACTTTTCTAGATGGTCCACACTGATAGGGCTGAAGTGGGTGGGTGGGTGGGAAGGGTAACTACACTTTCAGATCTGCCCTGGGGTACAGCCGAGCACCCCTCCAGATGGCTCAGGTCTTCCTGGGAATGCTCTGCTAGGTCAGGAAGTCTGTGGGACCCGGTCATCTGAAGATGTGGACACCTAGCGTTTATTCCTGGGGTGTTTAAGGACAGAAAACAGTAGCTGCTGACGCCGAGGGAGCTCCCGCACCTGCCAGCACCAAGCCACACCACCTCCCTGCAAATGCAGAGCAGCATCTTACTCTGTGACAGGCTCTCCCCGGCAGTGCTCCTGCCCCAGAGCTGTCCTCCTCCCAGCAGTGCTCCAGCCCCCAGAGTTGTCCTCCCCGGCAGTGCTCCTGCCCCAGAGCTGTCCTCCCTCGGGCAGTGCTCCGGCCCCCAGAGCTGTCCTCCCCTGGGCAGTGCTCCGGCCCTGAGGCTCTGACTCTGAAGATGGATCGTTGCATGAACTTCTCAAGGACACACTTAGGCCCAGGGCCAGGCAATGATCCAGGCAGCACGGCCCTGGTCTCATCGTCCGTCTTCTGTCCACAAGGCTTTGCTGACTTGGCTCCATGTCATGCCCCTCCTGACTCCCTGCTCCACTTTCCTCTGAGCCCGCTGCCGGCAGTGCTGCCTGCTGGATGGTGCTGAGCCTGCTGGACGGTGCTGAGCCCGCTGCCGGCAGTGCTGCCTGCTGGACGGTGCTGAGCCTGCTGCCGGCAGTGCTGCCTGCTGGACGGTGCTGAGCCTGCTGCCGGCAGTGCTGCCTGCTGGACGGTGCTGAGCCTGCTGCCGGCAGTGCTGCCTGCTGGACGGTGCTGAGCCTGCTGCCAGCAGTGCTGCCTGCTGGACGGTGCTGAGCCTGCTGGACGGTGCTGAGCCTGCTGGACGGTGCTGAGCCCGCTGCTGGCAGTGCTGCCTGCTGGACGGTGCTGAGCCCGCTGCCGGCAGTGCTGCCTGCTGGACGGTGCTGAGCCCAGCATGTATCGGGTCCCAAGGAGATGACCACGCTGGCCTGGGCTTTACTAGCAGGACAGGTGCCAGGAAAGGCCTCGTGGAGTGAACCCTGACTTGTGCTTGCTGCCCTTATCAGTGTGCTTGGTGTACTACGATCAGAAGAACGGCTGCCGTGTAAACACGTCCCAGGGTCACGTGCTGGGGACATCTCCCTACAGCCAGGTGTTGACGGTCCTCTGCCCTGGGTCTTCTGGAGACCACTGGGAGTAGGTGAGGCCCTGAGGTGAGTTCTCCCTATCATGGCTGTGTAAGAACCAGGAGGCCAACAGGTGCCCTTGCCTCGCGTCGCTGTGTGATGCCCGTGATCTGGTACAATGCAGCGAGACCTTGCCACACGCTGGGGCCACGCTCGAGGGCTTTTCAGCCCCCAGAACTGCGAGCCAAATAAAGACGGTTCCCTAGACACTGACCTGCCTACGGCACTTCATCATGGCCACAGGAGTCAGATACAATCTCCTGACGTGCCCTGAAGCCTGCCTGTCCCTGGGTGGTTTCCACGGCTCCAGCATAGACTGAGGTGCTTGGCGTCCAGGTGGACCCCGCCTCCCCCAGAACTCCTGGACCACCCTCTGGTATCACCTTGGCTTCCGCCGCAGGACACCTGCGGGCCGGGCCCTCTGTCTATACTGTCTCAACCCTCGCTTGCATTTGTGATTCCTGGGTTAAGATTCGTTGCTTCCCCAGGAGCAGACTGGGATCTGTGTCTGCGGCCCAGCCCAGGGATCGGGGTTATGAACTATCTGCCGCTGCACGAGGAAACAAACAATCACCAGGCCAGCCCTGTGTGATCCGAGAGCCTCTTGCTCCCTGGGGGGGGGGGTGCTGACCTTGTCTGCTGTCTTGGGTGACGTTGCTCAGACCGCCATCTTCAGCCAAGCCTTGCTCCAAGTTGGCCAGGATCTGCAGTCGTTTCAAACAAGAAAGACAAGACTACTGTAGGGGATCTGCTTCTACACGTTGCTCGATGTTCTCGGAACGAAAACCACTACCAAGGACCACTCCCACTGGGCAGCATGGTGAATGGCGGCCCAGCTCTGGCAGAAGGTGGAAACTGGGGGACTCTGTGAGCCCAAGAATGTACTCTTGGGCCCCACGCACCTCGGTGGTCAGGCCTCTCCGCACTATAGCGGCGAGTGCGCGCACGTGAGAGCAAGCAGACGCGTCCGTGGACGTGTCCGCCCGGCCCCCAGCCCCACGGCCTGCGGCCCTGTCCCCTGTGGCGCACCCTGGAGAGAGGTGAGCCTGCTGAAACCGGATCGAAGACACTGAAGCAGTCACGAAGCGCAAGTGACCGAGAGGGAAGTCTTGGCCGCTCTGCAGTTAAACAACTCCAGGCTGCAGGGAGGGCATGCGGGAGGAAGGCCAGGGACGGGGACGGCAGGGGCAGCACATGCAGACAGAGGCCTGGTGGTCCAGGCCCAGGGCTCGGAGCTCAGGAGCAGGCCGTCCTGCGCATCAAGAGCAAAACCACATGCCCAGGCAGGCAGAAGACCTGGGGCCTGCAGGCTGTGCAGGGCTGACCGGCCTCCCCGGCCCCGCCCTGAATTTGAGGGCATGCTAAGTGCAGGCTGCTTTCTGTGGCTGAGTGGGGCGAGGTTCGCCCTGTGTCTGAACGGTTGTGTGCGCTGCAGGGCGGCTGCTCCGCCCAGGCCACAGAGGCCCACCCAGCCTACTTAGCAACAAGGGCGCGGCGAGAAAAGCCTCCTCGGAGACCCCAGCACAGAGTTCTCTCTGCAGACGGCTTCCAAGAGGGCAGATAACGGAACGCAAGGTCCAGGACCAGGGCTGGGGCTGGTGCCGCAAGTGGCCAGAGGACCACCAGAGACATACCTTCTCTCCCTTGGGACACAGACAGGGGAGTGGTGCTATTTGGGAGTCTAGAAACTGTAGAAGGTGAGGCCTGAAGGAGGTCCCTGAGGACATGTCTTGGCCCTGTCCTCTGTCTCACTGCCTCCTCCACAGGCCACCGCCGCCGCCATGACGCTGCAGGGCCAAGTGGTATGGACAGGACTGCACTAGAGCACGCGCACAGCCAACCTATGCTTGCTTCAGTTGTTTGAGTAAAGACTGATCATGCAATGAAAAGGTAAGTGATATAGACTTCCAGAAAATGGAAGCAGAGTAGTTAATCTTGCATCAGACCAAATGGACTTAAAGACTAGAACTGAAAAAGAGACAAAAAAGATCATTCTGTATGAGTGGGGCGTAAATCCACAAGGCATAACTGTTGCAACTTTATGTGCACCCAATACTGAATTCTCAGCTTCATATAACAAACCGTATGACAGAGAAGAAGGATCCAACAGGATGTTGGCAGGACGTCCGCTCCGCACTCTGGCAGGGCTGTGGCAATCACCCTGGCGGGCGCGGCTGAAGGACAAAGGGTTTGCCCTGGCTCACGACTGGAGGGCCCCACAGCGGCAAGCGTTTAAGGCAGCTGGTCATGGCATTCATGAAAGGAGAACCAACAGCGAGTGACGGTCTCGGGACGCGGGGAGAATGAACAGCGAGTGGCGGTCTCAGGACGCGGGCTCTGTCCCAACCACACTCAGCCCGTGCTCAGCTCCCCCTATTCGGGCCCCTTGAGTGACGAGACAGACGGCATCTCGGGGGAGGTGCTGAGGTGGGGACTGACGCCCACAAGCTCACCTTGCTGCAGACGGTCTTGACCCGGTGTAGTCTGTCCAGGGACTCCTGCGGGTTCCCCAGATACTGCTGTAGCTCCGCGTGCAGAATGCGCATGGAGAAGGGGACCATGGAGCCTAGAGTGGAAGCCAAAGCTCAGTGAATGCGCTGCTGTGGGTCTGAGAGTCTGACCCGGGACGTCAGGCACTGCAGGGGGACAATGCACACGCCCTTTACTGTTGTCCCGCTGTGACACGCCGCGGCTTTCTCTACAGAGCTGCACCTAAGCTCACTAGACAGGCTGCAGTGGTGGCCTGGGGCCCTACTGCAGCCACAGGGCCACGAAAGATGAACTCAGCAGAAGAGACCAACTGATCCCCAGAGAGAGACCATGGGATACGGACCACAGTGCTGCGGATGAAGGGTGCTAACTTGGGTTTATAGAAAAAAGCCTGACAGGGGAACTGGGAAGGAAGCACTGGTTCTGGAAGTGCTCCAGGTGCACAGACTGGCTGGTTTGGCGAGGGTCGGCCTGGGCTCCAAGGGTGGGGGTCCCATCGGGCCCTGATCTGGGTGGAGCCTCTGAGGCTTCCGCCCTGCCTCTGAGCTGTTCGACTGAGGATCCCTGGCTGCCCTGCCTGGCGGAAGCGCAGGACACACTCACTGTCCAGTATTCACACAGGCTGCCCTGACCTCAGAGAAGCACAGAACTCTGCGAACACCACGTTCTTTTCTGTGATGGAATCTGATCTGTAGGTAGACATCAGAGACTTAAAAACCATCACAGCCAACTGGAACTGGTCTGAGAGCTTCCTCCTTGCTGGACAGCTTACGTAGTGCCAAGGACTACTGAAGACGCTGCTGGGGGAGAAGAATAATCATATGCCGCATCGACTTTAAAGATCTGCAATTGCAATACAAATCACCATGGCAACAGGTGATAGTGGCATGGGTATCAAAGAGACAAGCAACACTTTCTGACTAGACTCAAGACCCAGTTGTCAGCATGAAACACATTCCTGTTACTGTTAACAAGACCAAGAACCTATAAAAGGGAAGGAAATAGTTCACTAGAGAAGAACAGCCTTTGAACCTACAGGTAGGAGGCACACCGAATGCTCTGTGAACACCAGCTACTATACCCATAGATTGGAAGAGCACTCAGCCTAGAATCTTCTTCTACAAAAGGGGTAGAGGATCTCACCACCCTGACAGGATGCAGCCTAGGGCAATGGAAGAGCAGTGAAGTGAACAGCAACGACCACCAGAATACAGAGTAACAGTGACCCTGCAGGGCTTACCTGGAATCAGACCAATTTAATCTCTTCCCATCCTAAGGCTCAGGGAACCTTGTGGAAGAAGGGATGGTAAGATTGTAAGAGCCTAAAGATGGGAAGGTTCATGGCTGGACAAGACATTTTGTTCAAGGCAGGGCTGCTGTATCCAGGAACGCATTGCAATGAATCTTGTCCTTATCAGACCTGTGTAAAGACTACATACCAACATGCCACCATTGACTAGCCAGGATCTCAGGAAAGATAATTACATGCAATGAAAACCTTGGGGGATAGGGATGGATGAGTGAAGGGGAATGCCCGTATCAGTGGGGTGCTTGAGGAGGGGCCACTTAGTATGCCATAGAGGCCTGAACCCCCACAAGAGTAAACAATCCAGAGGAACCCTGGGGCCCATAGAGGCACACAGGCAGGAGAGGGAGAGGGAGAGGGGTAGATTGATGAAAGGGAGGAAGGGGAAGGGAAGATGGAAAGGAGGGAGGTAGGGATAGGTACTCAATATACTTATAAAACTAGGATTAAATTATTGCATAAAACTCCATTACAGCTGTCAGTGTGCACAGAGTAAAAGAAGTGCACGACATGCCATGGATTTGAAAGAAACGTTCTCTGCAGGTTCACGTGTATTTAATTACTTGAGAGAAGCAGAGCGAGAGAAGGGCTCGTGTTCTGAACAGTTGGCCAGCTGTGCCACTGTTTCTGAGGTCTGGAGGCTGCAAGAACAGCGTGCAGCTGCAGGAGACAGCACGCAGCTGCAGGAGACAGCATGCAGCCGGAGGAGACAGCACGCAGCCGGAGGAGACAGCATGTAGCTTCAAGAGACAGCATGCAGCCTCAGGAGACAGCACGCAGCGGAGGAGACAGTATGTAGCTGCAAGAGTCAGCATGCAGCTGGAGATAGCATGTAGCTTCAAGAGACAGCACGCAGCTGCAGGAGACAGCACGCAGCTGCAGGAGACAGCACGCAGCCGGAAGAGACAGCATGCAGCTGGAGGAGACAGTATGTAACTGCAAGAGTCAGCATGCAGCTGGAGATAGCACGTAGCTTCAAGAGACAGCGCGCAGCTGCAGGAGACAGCACGCAGCCTCAGGAGACAGCATGCAGCTGGAGACAGCACGCAGCCAGAGGAGACAGCACACAGCCAGAGGAAACAGCACGCAGCCGCAGGAGACAGCACGTAGCTGGAGACAGCACGCAGCTGCAGGAGACAGCACGTAGCTGGAGACAGCACGCAGCCACAGGAGACAGCACGCAGCTGCAAGAGACGGCACACAGCTACAGGAGACAGCACACAGCTGCAAGAGATGGCATACAGCTGGATAAAACATTGTGTAGCTGCAGGAGACGGTGTGCAGTTGTGGGAACAATGTGCAGCTGCAGGAGACAGCGTGCAGCTGCAGGAAGGTCTTCATGGGGCAGGACCTAGTATCTTGTCCTTAGTTCTTTCCTGTTTTACTCTCTGCTTCCTGCCTGCTGGGTGAAGAACATCCCAAGCACAGGCTCTCCACGCCGCGAGGTTGTGCTCAATTACACGGGACCAAAAGGCTATGCACGACTGACCTCTCGAAGCCATGAGTCAAAAGAAAAAAAATCGGGGCTGGAGAGGTGGCTCAGGAGTTAAGCCTCTGCCTTGCAGGCGGAAGGTCCTGAGTTCGGATCCTGGACCCCACGTATAGACGCCAGGTGGAAGTGGCCTGCAGTTCTGGTCCTGGTAGAGTGGAGCCTTTGAATCCCAGGGGAGAGTAAACGAGGAGGTGGAGGTGGTCCATGGTGGTTCCCGAATTCGCCCGTGGTTCTACACACACATGCGCACACACGCACAATTGAATAAATAAAAATTAAAAAAGAAAAGAAAAGAAAAGAAAAGAAAAGAAAAGAAAAGAAAAGAAAAGAAAAGAAAAGAAAAGAAAAGAAAAGAAATCCTCTCCTGGCATCTGGTCACAGAGATGCAAAGTCTGACTAACACCATGGATACACTGGCCGAGGATTCAGTGAAGGCTTCCTGTGACAGGCTGACTGTTAATGCTTAGACCAGGACACAGGCAAGAGAAGAGACATGACTGCTGTCAGCTGCTGAGCCTATTCTTTCTCTAGTCATCTGCCATAGTCAGGCACAGGCGTCAACTGGACAGTGGAGGGTTTGGCTCTGGACACATTTGTAGAAAATTAGTGGTTGAGTTAGGCTCAGAGCAAACCTGCAGGACATTGTCTAGCTGGTGGGGAAGGCCAAGCCCAGGATGAGTGGGATTAGGTCCTGGAATAAAATACAGACAGTTGATTGAGAGAGTTGGCATCCTTGTGTACAACTGGCCAGACATGCTGGTCTGGCAAGTAAGGATCGTCCCTCTCTCAGCTGTTACGAAGAGATGGTGTAGCCTGTTCTCTTGGCCTTGGTGTTGGCGTGAGCTCTCCTGTCAAGCTGGACTGAGAACTGTAACCAGACTGTCGTAAAGAAATAAACCCCTTGTTCCCTTAATTGATGGTCATTTATCAGCAACCATGTAGGCTGACTGCAACACCATCCACCTACCATTGTCATTACGGGGCATGTTACGGACCACACTGATGTGGGCTCCAAAGTCCTACTAGTTTCTATAGCTGTACATAAGAAAGGTTCGGAAAGACAGTAAAAAATTAGGTACATTGTAGAATCTGGAACATATGCTCTATTGTATCCAGTCTTTGAGAAAAGGGAGATAACAAGCTCTTGAACTTTCAAAAATGTTAAAAAATTGGGCTGGTGAGATGGCTCAGGAGTTAAGCCTCTGCTTTGTAAGCAGAAGGACCTGAGTTCAAATCCCATTTCTTCCCATGTGGTAAGTCACCCAGTCATCAAAACAACTATAGGTGGAGCTGTTTTTGTATTGAAAAGGACACGTAAAAATAATGACAGGCAAATGGACAAAGTTAGGATGAAAAACACTCAATGAGCTATTAGGAACAAAGAATCTGAAACTGTAGGTTTCTAATGGGGACAATTAATGGGACTGCAACTCAGGAACAGATTCATCCATTTCTACAGCATCAGCACCTGGGAGGCTGAGGCAGGAGGCCGGGGAGTGGGGGGGT
Organism: Typhlomys cinereus; assembly: GCA_023101885.1. Taxonomy (NCBI): domain Eukaryota; kingdom Metazoa; phylum Chordata; class Mammalia; order Rodentia; family Platacanthomyidae; genus Typhlomys; species Typhlomys cinereus. Next base: position 324,244 of record JALPQD010000871.1, read on the forward strand.
CACACAGCGAGCCCCCGGCTCTCTATGCTAGGGAGCGCCATCCAAACATACAAAAAATGTTATTCACCTACTCCCCGAATTTGGAAGACACGCCCCATAAAATGTCTCGTGCTGCTGCTGCTACTGCTGCTTGTACCTTTGCTGACACTCTCAGAACATGGCAAGGGTGAAACACCCTCCATCTAGGACCCTGAAGCACCCCGTCTAGGACCCTGCGAAGCACCCCCCAGTCTAGGACCTCGAAACACCCCTGTCTAGGACCCTGAAGCACCCCCCGTCTAGGACCCTGTGAAGTACCCCCCGTCTAGGACCCTGTGAAGTACCCCCCGTCTAGGACCCTGTGAAGTACCCCCAGTCTAGGACCTGGAAGCACCCCGTCTAGGACCCTGAAGCACCCCCCCAGTCTAGGACCCTGTGAGCACCCCCCCTCTACCCCTCTATCCCCACCCCTTCCCCCAGGTCCAGGCCTGCAGAGCGTGTGGACTTTCAGGGACACAAATCAAGAGGGAACACATGGTCTGAAAAATGAAGGGAAAACATCCTCTACAAGCCATGTGAAGTCTGAGGACAGTCACAAGAAGGGAGCGGCTGGCGAAGAAGCTGTGTGCATCGGTTCTGGCGGAATATGCAGCTTTGTGCAAAAGCTGTGCACGAGTCCCGGCTCTGAGCTGGACAGAGACGTGAACACTGTCTCCCAGCAAACCGTCCTGTCTCCAACAGCACGCGCAGGAAGACCGCGCCAAGGGGGCCTCACACTGCGGCACTCAGTCTGGTCGCACTGGCCCACCACTGAGCAGTGTCATCCTTCACGGAAGTGGGGCTTCCAGGCCACCTGCAGGCTTCTCTCTCCTGCAGGAAAAAGCATCTTGGTCGAGAGAAAGGCGGGTCAAAACCTGCAGGGCGAGCAGTGCCTGGTGGGTCCCCAAGCACAGTCGCGACCTGCTCAAGTCCAGGTGGCCCAATGCTGTGGCCGTGTCTTTGTCATCGCTTAGAAACGTGAACGATGCTGGGCATGCTTCCCGGTCTGCTGCATGGCCCCAGAACGCTCTGGAAACCAGGCCGGTGTGAGCGGTGGAAGGTGATCTCATGGGCTCCTGGAGGACAGGGGCTCTCGAGGTCGTGTGTCGCCCGGACTAGCTGCCATTTCTTTAGAGCCGCCTCCTGCGAAGCTACAGAGCGTGACGCATCTTCCTCGGAAAAACTATACATCTAACAGGCCGGGAGCTGAGGTGCTGATGCAGCGGGCTAATTCTGCACCAGGGTGTGGACCCGAGCCGAGGCCACACGGCGGGAGAGAGACCCATGGTGAGGGGCTAGAGGGTACCCTACGCCACAGGAAGTCTACGAAGCTGCACCCAAGCCTCTCTTGCTGACCTGAGGGCACTTCTGCTGGTGAGGACCACGCAGCCTGGCCCAGCAGCGCAGCAGGCTGGGACAGAAGGGGCAGAACGGGGCCGGGCCGGGCACAGGAGCGCAGCGCCCAAGCCAGAGACACTAGGGCCTCCTGGGTTCTGGGTCCCCCAATTTCCCAACCCTCCACGGTGGGTGTCGCACCACAAAGCAGAACAGACAAAGCTTAAGGTCAGCAGATGAATCTAACTATACTTCAAAAAATGGAAATTGCTAGAAACGTTGGAGAAATGTAACCCACACATTACGGTTCTTTTGTGAGTGTAAAACATGACTTCACCAGCCTCGCAGCTAATTCACCACATTCTGTTCTGCTGGCCTGTTCACCACGCAGCGCAGAGGGTGCGGAGTGCCCCGGGGCCAGATGCCTGTCCAGCGTCACCGCCTCTCACGTCCCCGCGCCCCGGTCAAAGTGCATCCTAATGACTCCAGCGAATGAACCGAATGAATCCAACTCTTACACTTATGCTTGCTGCCCCGGCAAATGAGAAGAAAAATTAGGAAACGTTCAGCATATTACTGTGGAGGGAAGCCCACACACTCAGCTAAAACACATCTAGGATTTACGTCCTCGTCATGATTTGAATTAGATGCTTAATGACGCGCGCTCCTTTCCTCGGGCCCTGGCGCGAGAACTGCGGGCGGTGTGCTAGCAGATGCTGCCTCTTCTCCGGGAAGCTCATCCCTGAGCCCCCTCCAGCACGGGGCAGGACAGTGGAGCGAGGCTGGTCTCCAGCTGCTGGAGCCCAGCTTTTCACTGGCCCCACAGGAAACACCTGTCAAACGTGCAAACGCCACTGCCATAAAAACAGTTGTTTTGACCTGAGCTTCGCTTGGACGGCAACAAGAAAGTGCCCAGACTCCTGTGGCTGGCGCTAAAGGCGCTGCTGGTCAGGGCCATTCGGGCGGGCTAGCCTGTGCTGCAGGAGGCAGGCTGGTCAGGGCCATTCAGGCGGGCTAGCCTGTGCTGCGGGAGGCAGGCTGGTCAGGGCCATTCAGGCGGGCTAGCCTGTGCTGGAGAGGCAGGCTGGTCAGTGTCATTCAGGCGGGCTAGCCTGTGCTGCAGGAGGCAGGCTGGTCAGGGCCATTCAGGCGGGCTAGCCTGTGCTGCAGGAGGGGCAGGCTGGTCAGTGTCATTCAGGCGGGCTAGCCTGTGCTGGAGAGGCAGGCTGGTCAGGGCCATTCAGGCGGGCTAGCCTGTGCTGCAGGAGGGGCAGGCTGGTCAGGGCCATTCAGGCGGGCTAGCCTGTGCTGGAGGCAGGCTGGTCAGGGCCATTCGGGCGGGCTAGCCTGTGCTGGAGGCAGGCTGGTCAGGGCCATTTGGGCGGGCTAGCCTGTGCTGCAGGAGGGGCAGGCTGGTCAGTGTCATTCAGGCGGGCTAGCCTGTGCTGGAGAGGCAGGCTGGTCAGGGCCATTCAGGCGGGCTAGCCTGTGCTGCAGGAGGGGCAGGCTGGTCAGGGCCATTCAGGCGGGCTAGCCTGTGCTGGAGGCAGGCTGGTCAGGGCCATTCGGGCGGGCTAGCCTGTGCTGGAGGCAGGCTGGTCAGGGCCATTCGGGCGGGCTAGCCTGTGCTGGAGGCAGGCTGGTCAGGGCCATTCGGGCGGGCTAGCCTGTGCTGGAGGCAGGCTGGTCAGGGCCATTCAGGCGGGCTAGCCTGTGCTGCGGGGGGGGGGGGGCAGGCGCGCCAGGTGGAGAGGAACCGTCTGCTTGCTTAGGGCTACTGAGCACATGGGAGGGGCTTTGGCAGGAGCCACGCATTGGGGTATGGCTCTGTCTGAGGGGCTCTGGGGCCCAAGGACACAAGGCTCCCTACAGCCCTGCTTCTCACCCGTCTTGACACAGCCTGTGCTACAGCATGGTGCTTATGTGTAAAAACTGCGACTAAGACTTGGTTATTTTTAAGATAAATTAAGATCAGAAATTCCCTCTAGCTGATCTAGTCCCACATGGAAAGGACGGCACTGGTCTTGGTTCAGAAGAACGAGCCAGGCCACGACAGACCCAAGAGCCAGGTCTCGACAATCCTAGGTGCCATCCAGGGAAGACACGGGAAACCTGGCGCCCTGGCTATACTAAGCTGTGTGTCTGGCAGGTGCTGGTCAGGTGACTTCTAAGTGATTCAGAGAGGGCCCACCAAGGACTTCTGGGTCAGAGCTCACTTTGTAAGTGTAGCCTGGGTGCTGGCTGCAGATCTGACTACTCCTGAGATCTGAGTGGTAGGGAAGGAAGACTGAGGTGTGATGGCTGGTAATAAGCCTCCACAGAGGCTCTGTTAAGCTGTTCTGGTGACGTGTGTACACGTCTTGATCACGTTGACTGATGTGCAATGTAGGACTCTTCTAAGGGACGGCGATGGTCTTCAGATGGGGCGAGCTGGTAAGGCAAGCACGCGGGCATGCGTTGGGCCTTGCATTCTGTCTGCTCTTGCTGTGGCTTCGATGAGACCAGCTGCTGCCTCCTGTAATGACCTGCCCTGCAATGACCCTGCAGCCTGGCACTGTTGTCCGTAAACCCATTTCCCCGCTGCAGTGCCTGCATGCTGCCGATACAACCCAACAGCACAGGGAGCGATTCTCTGTGATATTCACAGGCCCGGTTGGCAGGACAGTTCATTCCAACACCAGGAGCCGAGAGCACTGGCCACACCATGCGCACAGGGATGGCTGAGAGGTCAGCAACCCCACCAGCCTGTAAGTCTGCCAAGAGCCTGTGCGCTCCATCGTAACCCTGCGGCCTGGGTACTCCTTTATCAGTTATGTGCTCTGCAAACTTGCTTAGGATTTGCTTGGCTAATTTTCCCAGATATGCCCCAAGCTCAGCTTTTAGTTGTTAAGCTGATACCTGTATCTAACTAGCACAGTCCCTAAATGAACTTGGATTACGGATTTTGCTGCAGCAACATCGTCAAACTAAAATACCAGGCACCTAATTAAAACTAAGCCATGCAAAGCTAAATGCATGCAAATGAACAGACAGGAAAGAGCACGCCTTACCCTGCGTCCCGGGTACACGTGTGGGTAGTACTCGTAATACAGGTCTGGCTGATCCAAGTTTCCAAAGGGCTCGAACTCCATCTCAGCGTTCTGGAAAAGGCCCAACTTCACCAGCAGTGCCAGCCTCACAAACCAGAGCTGTAAACAGGACACAGGGCAGCAGGTTATGCCCACGCCTGCCAGACTCCACCTATCACCTGGCCTTGTGCCTGAGTCTCTCACATGGAAGCGCACAGGCAGATTCTCTGCATTGCAACTGCAGTCGCATGTTCATAAAATACTGAGTTTCGTAAACTTAAGTGATTTGATCCGATCAGATCTAATCCAATAATTTTTCCAGGCAAGTCACGTGTGCTGAGACATTGGAGCCCAGGAAGAGAGGAAACGTGAGGAAGCAGAGGAAGGACCGCAGCGAGGAGCAGGTACGCGGGTTGTGGTGGGAGGACTTTGAACTGAGTGGAAGGCTTAGGAGCGCCTGCAGGTAGAAGCAGTAAGAGCATGGCTTGAGGCGACTGCACGGGAGCTGCACGAGGGTGAGGACAGGAGCTGCATGGGCGTGAGCTGCAGGGGTGTGGGATGTGGGCTGCAATGCAGGAACACGGGATTGCCGACTTAGCTAATGGTGACCAAGCCAGACGCTCAGCGCTCACAGAGCCTCAGCAGACCGTGTCCTACTGCCAAGCTGTGGCCATCGCAGAGCTGGCGAGATCTAAAGACTCGGCAGGACGCTGCCTCGGCTGGGCAGAGAAGTCCTGTTGCTTGGAACATGGCGACCCTGAGGACACGACGCTCTGTGGCGTGGCCAGGCAGAGAAAGGCAGGTGAAGGCTCATGTTCCCAGAAGCGGACAGATGGCGTGTGCTGGGGTGGGGGCTGAAGTGTGTGACATTTCTGCAGGAGGAGTGCATTCCACAGGCTCGCTGGACAGCACTACACGACCAGGGACTATTATACACTTGCAAACAGCTAAGAGATGAGGCATGTTCTCACGCACACACACGAGACAACAGCTAAGAGGCATGTGCTCAGCATGTTCTCACGCACACACATGAGACAACAGCTAAGGGAGGCATGTGCTCAGCATGTTCTCATGCGCACACACGAGACAACAGCTAAGGGAGGCATGTTCTCAGCATGTTCTCACGCGCACACACGAGACAACAGCTAAGGGAGGCATGTGCTCAGCATGTTCTCACGCACACACACGAGACAACAGCTAAGGGAGGCATGTTCTCAGCATGTTCTCACGCGCACACATGAGACAACGCACATGCTGTTTTGCACTACTCACTTCCTGACGACACATACAAAATTTCTGTTGTGTGCCGATGAGAAAACAGATACAAAGCCAAGGACGAAAACAAGGCCCAGGATCAGTGAGAAGCAGAGGAAAGACGGAACTTTCTCCTGCTGCCTCCCTGACCTCGTGGTACCCGGGCTCGGCGGCAGGACAGGGATGGTGTCTGCAGGGTGGGGAGACGCTGCGGAGCTGGGTGGGAAAGTGACAGGGCCTGGAAGATGTGTGGCCGTTGTGTGTCCACGGACACGGGGGCAGCTGGGAGAACGTGCGCACGATGCAGATGCTGTTCTGTGACCAACAAGAACATGCCCCGCACCGTCAGACTGCAGAGGACACGGCAGAGTGCTGGTGCCCAGAGCCAAGCATCGGGCCGCCCCGGAGCAACTCCCGAGTCCTGCTGAGCTTGGAGAGTCTGTGATATGGTCAGCTCTGGGGATTCCAGGGAAGGAAGAAGCTCTCAACTGTCGCTCATGCTTTTCCCCGTTTTAGAGCAGGAGAGAACTAACTCTGCCCATGGAGTCAACTTCCCTGTTCCCACAGGGGACAGACTTGCCCAGGGCCACGGCCTGCCAGGCAGCCCTTTAAAGCCTCTGCTAGACTCAAGCCGCAGCTGGTCTGCACGGCAGCGGTGCCAAGCACACAGCCCTCACTCCGCCCCCTTCCACCCCGCTACTGCAGAGGGCAAAGCGAGATCCGCTGCCCCCGCAGGACAGATGTATTGACAACCTGCACAGATGTCACATGGAGATTAGGTCCTGGCGCGTGACCTGTTCTTGCCTCCACTAAAGCCATTGGTCTTTGTATGTCTCTAAGTTACCATCAACAGGTAACGATAAAGAACCAGGAGTGCTCTGACCTGCAAGGAGTCTGTCGTGTGGCTGGTGGGTAGCCCACTCTTGCCGTAGCCCTGGCCGTGGGCCGTGAGCAGGCGTCCGCACAGGTCCACCGCTGCCCTCCAGTTTTGCAGTTCTGTAAGACACAAAGGGAACATTGCCACACATGCTCCACTCAGCTCGTGCCACGTTAGGGGCTCTTACTCACACCTGTGAAGTCTGCCCACACGAGCAGTCAGTGAGCCAGGCTAAGGCAGCTCAGTCCCTCCGTCTACTTCCACAGCTACTGCACACTGCAGTTTGAACCCTGGAAAGCCTGGTGATACAGGCCAACCAATGCATCTGGCTCTTGTGCTAACTCTAGCACACACAGTACAGACAGGAGGGAGGCTAGGCAGAAGAACGGAACATCCGGAAGTCTCAACCTTTACAGACGTGCACGCAGACGCTCGGCACATGTCAACATCACAGGCATTACCTACAGCTGCGTCTCTACGTGCAGTCGGCCAGACAACCAACAGACGGCGAGGACCTCTGCGGGCCAAGCAATGAGTGAGCCGGAGGACTTCACAAAGAGACAGCCTGAAACGTTCCCCCAACATTTGGAACGCTGTGTGCAAGCAAAGTGCTTCCGGACAAGAAGCCTGGGTGCCGTGTTGGCATGTCCCGGGCAGCCAGACTTCAACTCCAATGAGTGGAGGAGAGACAGAAGAATCGGACAGGCCGAGAAAGGGAGGAACCTCAGGCAGAGGGGGCAGCAGGAATGAACGCTGGAGGTACCTCGAAGAACAGAGGGGGCCCAAGGAAGAGGACCAGGGCAGGGGGCACAGACTGAGCTCAGAGGAGCATGAAAATACTGGTGGGGCCCCAGCCACGTGAGAAGTTCCAGTTTTTTCCAGAGGGCTGCGGGGGCCTCTAAGGCGAGTGACCTGGCCTATTTAAGAGGCTCCGCACAGTTCCCACACTCCCTTCCACGCACGTGCTGCAGTGTGCGGTGAGCGAGGACGCGCAGGACAAGACACGGCTCACAAAGAAGCTTGTGCAGAAAATGGCTTCTCATTCAAGGTCCTGCAGACCTCTAGCTGGACTCCCAGGCAGGAATGGATGTGACGCTGTAGCTGACTCCAGGCAGGAGTGGACGTGACCCTCTAGCTGGACTCCCAGGCAGGAGTGAGCGTCCCTGCTGTGCCTGCAGCCTGGCTAGCGGCTAGTGCTATGTGCGGTCAGTGCTGCGGACCCCTCTTAGTGTGCCGCAGCCCAGCCAGCGGCTAGCCCTGGGTGCAGTCAGTGCTGTGGACACCCCCAGCGTGCCGCAGCCTTTCCTCTCCTCCTCCTGCTCCCCACTTCCACACCAGCTGGAATGCTGTGAGGACAAACCAGGGGCATGGTGTGGTTTCCCGTGGCACTTCCTGTGCCTGCCTTTCTCAATAGTGAGACTGGCACGAACACAGGGTGGCAGTTTCTGCTCACAGCGCATGTCCACCAGCAAATGGACTTGGAGAACCAGTGGTCAACTGTGCAGATGAAACTTTTGCCTCAGACTTTTGAATCAAATCACAGCACAAGTGTTTCAGGCCACAAGAACCCCATGTTCTGATTGCAGCTCAGAAATATTTTCAGACTGGTTAAGATAATTTACCAAATGATTTCCAAATGCTTTCTCTGGACTAAATTCAGCGCAATAAGCACATTCTGCGACACGAATGCATATGTATATTCTCTGACTTGCTCATGGAGAGCAAGAGCGGCCCTGCAACTGTGTCTGCGCAGAACCTGCACCAACTTGTTCATCACTGCGGCCTTCCCAGGCCCTGCTCGGGCGCGGCCACCTGCCAGTGGTGACATGGGAGGGAACAGAGCTGGACAGCCTTCTCAGGAGAGGCCTCAGTGCACACAGGCCCACAGACACCCTGCAAGGTCCAGGAGCGAGGGACGGAAGCAGTGCAGGGCCGCTCCGCAGCAGGGCCAGGCTTCCAAAGCACGGGCCGCAGCCGTGGGACTCACTCACTGCGCGGTGCAAGGCTGCCCGCAGGGACGGCTGGTTCGCGGGCAGAGCAGACGTGAGTGAAGCCGGCCGCGGCGCAGGCTGCTGGTCTGCAGCTGACCGGAGCCTGGGAAGAGCCACACCCACCTGTCTGTGTGACACTACAGCACGGGGGTCCCGTAAGCCGATGCTGCTGACCCAGGGCAGGCTGCTGAGCCTACACCTGCCTGGCACAGGATGACCAGGCACACAAGGACACGGGGCCCTGCAGGTGACAGGGAATCTTGCTAGGTTGAAGCGGTAGCAAAAAATAACTTGCATTTTTTCCATTTCTTTTTCTTATAATCATTACTAAATTATAGTGCTTTCCACAAAAGCTGCAGCCTGCTAAAGACTAGAAATTCAAAATTGAAAAAAACGAGTCATTCTTTCAGCAGAAAGCTTAGAAGTGTGAGGGAGGGGTCTGCACCATGCAGCTCTACAGAAGGGTCAGGCCCGCAGCCAGGCCAGTATGGTACGACATGGGGGAGCAAATGCTGGGGATGGCTCGTGTACAGAAGGGGTGGAGACCAGGCAGTGCGACATGGAGAATGGCTTCTGGATTCTGACCTCTGCGTCCAGATGGTGGTGGCACAAGGCAGAGAAAGGGGACAGGAGGGCCGTGGCTCTGGAATCTGAAGATTGGTTCAAAGCGGTTCCAGACAATATGGAATTCAAGTATGCTGAGCCTTTCAAGAGGCACAAGAAAGCAAGTTGCTCACGTGGGCTGGTGTTCATGGGGGCTGATGTGCAGATGTCCTTGGGAGGCCCTGTGCTGGCGCCATGCCGGAGAAGCAGCAGCAGGCAGCGCGTTGCACCTGGGATGTGGCAGAGACTGCAGTGGACACAGTGGTCGATACACACAGCCCAGTGCATTGACCAGGAGCAGCGAGGCGAAGGAGGGACCAGCAAGAAGGTACAGGAAGGAGGAGGGCCTCAGAACGGCAGTGCCCTTGCTGAGAGCTGGAGGTCAGATGTGAGTGATACTTGTGGCTAATGAGGAGTGGAGAGCAGACGTGGGGGCTCTAGGGAGGTCGGGGAGCCTCCAAGCTGTCAAGGGCATGAGAGCAACGAGGAAGCAGCCCTAGAAATCGAGAGAGCTGGTTGCTGGTTCTAACTAGAATGTGAACGTGTCAATAAGCTAAGGAGAACGAACTACCTGGAGAAGGGCTTAGTGTGTGTGCGGGGAGAGGAAGATAGACAGGCAGAGAGACAGACAGGCAGGCAGAGAGAGAGACAGACAGACAGAGAGAAAGACAGGCAGGCAGAGAGACAGACAGACAGAGAGATGGAGAGATCAGACAGGATCCAGAAGCAGGAGGTCAGCATGGAATCTGGGGGCGGGGCTGCACACACTGCTGGGGCCTGGGGGCGGGGCTGCACACACTGCTGGGGCCTGGGGCGGGGCTGCACACACTGCTGGGGTCTGGGGGCGAGGCTGCACACACTGCTGGAGCCTGGGGGGCGGGGCTGCACACACTGCTGGGGCCTGGGGGCGGGGCTGCACACACTGCTGGGGCCTGGGGAAGGACTCTTCGCTCAGTGAGGACGCAGCGGGAATGGAGGCCGCAGGCTGCGGTCCACGAGCCCAGGACCCATTGGAAGCTGGATGCAGCACAGAGCTGCTGAGATGGTTTGTGAGAGAACAGGAGCAAACACGCCTGGAATTCTGAAAATGTAGAAAGGTGGTGATGGAGACAGAACTGAGTGAAAAAGTAGGTGGAGGGCTGGAGATGTGTCATGGTTGGGCACAGGTGTCAACTTAACAGTTGAGGGTTTGAGCTCTGGGCACATTTGTAGAGAATTAGTGGTCGGGTTAAGCCCAGAGCAAACTTGCAGGAGATTGTCTGGCTGATGGGGAAGGCCCAGCCCATGGTGGGTGGGACTAGGCCCTGGAGTAAAATACAGAGGCTGGTTAAGAGAGTTGTTCCCTCAAGCCATTTAATGGTCATTTATCAGCAACCGTGCAGGTGACTGCAACAAGAGGGCTCAGCAGGCAAATGCTCCTGTGTGCAAATTTGGTGATTCGAGTTCAATCCCAGAGTCCACATGGTAGATAGAGAAAACTAACTTCTGAAAGTCTCTCTCCTTCTGTTCTCTCAAATAAAATACTGAGAAGCCTCACCCTTCAAAAAAAGGCAAGTGGAAAAATACGTCGTGGCTACCCAGGAAGCTAATGTGGCAGGAAGGCACAGGGAAAACATGCTGGCAGGAGTCAGGGGACAGTGGCTCGGGGCGCGGAGGGTTGGCTGGTGGAGCAGTGGGTGACCACAGGCCTGAACACGCCCAGAGGTGACCAGAGCCTGAGGATGGAGGTCCGTGGAGCGGCATATCCAGCTGCCAGCGAAGCCCTGGTCCTTCATGAGGACCAGCAGCTCACGGCGTGAGCTCTCAAGCCGCGCGCTGCAGTGCTCTGTCCCCGCCTCCCCTGCCGCGCCGAAAGCTCCTCCAGCTACAGCCTGAGGTTCTGCGGCCCTGCTCACATGTTCACGATCATTCTGACATGACACAGACGAGGCGAGATGGATGAAGAGTGATTCCCAAGAGCACAGATGACCAAAAGCTGACAAGTCTGAGCCCCGTCACTAAATCTACAGGTGCGTATGCCCTCGATGGGGAGGGGAGGAGCGGGAAGGTGTATGTGCACTTAAGCTGCAGTCAGGGAAGTGTGTGCCCACTGTGGAGGAAGACTGCAGTCAGGGAAGTGTGTGCCCGCTGGAGAGCCGGGCTTGGGAGAAGCACCGGCAGGTGGGCCGCGAGGTGCCCGCACGGTCTCCGAATGCCGTCCTGAGCCTCGAGAGGCCCGGCAGGGAGGCCGGGAATGAGGCTGGGTGTCGTCTCTGCACCTGACTCAAGAAGGCAGGACACCGCCAGCAGGACATCTGGGACAGCTCACGGAGGTCCTGGCCTGGAGGCGCTGGCCCCTCGCAGGAAGAGTGGTCAGAGCCACGGGCAGGTCAGAGACAGAGGTGCAGAGAGATGCACACGCTGGCACGTGCCGCAGCTGTCCAGGCTGCCTCTCGCCTGCTCAGCGGACGTGCTCAGTGATGAGAGAAAGCACACACGCACCAGTGACAGAAAATACACCTCAGAACTGAGGTGGACGGAGAGTCACACCAGGCAGGAGTCGGAAAGAACCGGATTATATCGGAAGATCTTGTCTCAAAAGAGAAAAAAATCCACACAAAACAAATAAGGTAGAGAATGCTTGACTCCATCTCCACATGCATGTGTACACAGTGCACATATAGGAGAGGTGCAGACACACGCTCACTTACACACATGAAAAATAAACACCTGTACATATTACAGCACCAGTGATTCGAATGGGAGAAGTTCCCGAGAGTGCAGGACAAGGGCAGGGAGCCCTTCAGGTAAGGCGCACAAGTGAAGAAGAGACCAGCCACGTGACAGCAGGAAGCCACGGTCCTGAAGCTGGGCACTGCGGCCGGTGAGGGGGGTGAAGCGTGAGGGGGAGGGAGGCAGAGCCGGTCAGAGGACGGCAGGACCGTGCTGGCCCAGGCCCGCGGACCGCAGGAGGACAAGAGCTGCTGCAGACCCACCCTGGCCTGTGCATCTTACTACGGGAGGGAAGGGTGCGGATGGCACGGCGGCACAACCTGCAGTTCCAGCAGCCAGCAGGGGAGTGGGGCAGAGGTCAGCTGGGGAGGGGGCAGAGGTCAGCTGGGGAGTGGGGCAGAGGTCAGCTGGGGAGGGGGCAGAGGTCAGCTGGGGAGGGGGCAGAGGTCAGCTGGGGAGTGGGGCAGAGGGTCAGTAGGAAGCAGGGATCTGGAAGGTGTGGGGATGAGGAGGCAGCGGGAGTGACGGCCAGACAAAGAAAAACTGCCAGTTGGTGACACAAGCACAGAATCTGGACAGGAGTTACCAAGTCCCCTGAGCAGGCCTGCGAGGTACAGCTGCAGTGTCCACCCGCCAGGCGCTCTGCGTAGCAGTGCCTACTAAGTCCCGGTGCAACCGTGGACATCCTGCTCTCGCTACAGACGCCTCCTGTCTGGCTCACTGCGCTGCTGCCTGGGAAAGAGGCTGCCGCTTGTGCATTAGTGTTGTGAGCGCGCCTGCGCCCAGGGCCAGAGTCCCAGCTCAGGCAAGAACAATTACATCAATTATTCAAAACAGCTTCACCCGAGACTCCAGCCGCAGCCTGTCTGTCTCCAGCGCCTTGGTCCTCTGCTGCATTGTGGAAACTGGCAGGAGGCAGGGGTGGACTCGCCCCGCAGGCCTAGTAACCCGCTCACACCCCATGCTCAGGGCACAAGCTCCGTGGGTCAGCGAATGCCCGGAGACAGGAAGACAATGCATTGCCTCACACTAGCAATTAGAGAAACATGAATTATAAATCTAAATGCTGAAAGAAAAAAAAATGTAAATGCCTCCCCAAAATAGGAAAAAATGCTTCAAAAAGACAAAAGAGGGCGGGAGATGCCAAAGCGGCACCCTTGCTGGGGCAGTGCACCCGGCTAACACGTATGCCAGAGCCTCCAAGAGCGCCATTCAGCTCCGTCAACAGGACGCTGCTGCAGACCCACCCTGCCTGTGCATCTTGACACAACCTGCAATTCCAGCAGCCAGCAGGGGAGTGGGGCAGGAATTACCAAGGGTCTAGGAACAGGCACAACACAAACCCCACTGTCACCCTGGGCGGTGAGCCGAGTTCAAACAGCAAATCCCAGACTAGTCCATTTACCACGGCTCAGCACCACCATAGCATCGCTTGGCGTCCACTTGGTAAGTGCACCTCCTCGGTTAGAAAATGCGGCTCTACTTAAGAAAACGATCGGCAATATGGGAACGGAGCTGGAGGAGGTGGCTCTTGCCTGCAATCCCAGTATTGGGCAAGTGGAATTGGAATTTCAAACTACTTTGTGTCTACACAGCAAGTATGAGACCAGCCTGAGCTACACGACTCTTCCCCAAAACAGTGTGTGTGTGTGGGTAGAGGGCAGGAGAGATCACTCAATGGTTGAGACTCTGCCTCACAAGAATAAGCACTGGATCCCAGATTCCAGTAAAACACCAGGCAGAAATGGTAGTAGTCTGCATTTCCGGCTCTGGAAGGCAGAGCCTGGGGAATCTCAGAGCAAAGCAGAGGAGGTAGAAACAATCCAGGATGATTCCCCAAGTCATCCTTGGGCCTCTGTGGGGACATAAAGTTTCTTCTTCTACACACACACACACACACACACACACGGAAAAATGTAAAATATACAAAACTATGCAAAAGCTCATTATGAAATTGGTGTGTATATTCATCTTCATAGATATATATATACACACTATTCACATACAACATACACTTGAGCTTTGTATGGATCTATGTCTACAACGAGAAAATGCTACTGTAAGGTTGTTTGCATTGTGAATGAAATGCCAGGTCGCACCTCTCAAGAACTTTCTGGCCTTGTGGAAATGGGCATGTGATGCCCATGTGCTTGGCAGTGACAACTCTAGGCCCCGCCACCGCTCTGTACAGGCCAGTGCTCCGCATGAGCTAACTCTCAAGTATGAAACACAGAGCTCTGAAAGCAAGTGTGAGTAATGTGGCCATCTGAGTCCCCGAGGCTCTGCAGCTGGGCAGACGCCGTGTCACATGAAGGATCTGAACTCCTGCCATGGTGGCCCTGAATCCTCTCCACGGCCACCATGGGAGGACTGTGGAGACTCTCAGCCACACCATGTTCAATACCCGGACAAGGCACCATAAAGCTACCCGAGAGCTCAGCTTGTTACCCATTCAATACACTTCAAGGCATTTAGAATGTGTGTGAGGGAAAAAAAATATAAATGGGAAAACCTGTTCACATGCATATATTTTTGAAACAGTTATTAGACAGTAAAGGCTCCTACCCCATTTTATAGCCACTAAGTATAGATACCCACTACTAATAAAACCTGTAAATGGGCAATAAAATCATGTACAAGGGCTTTGCAACTGGGATGTCTCCCACAAATGATTAAACAGTGAAATTGCTGAGAAGCCCGAATCTGAGCAATTCCACATCTAGGACGTCTTCTGCAGCTCAAACTGGGTCAACTAGAAAAAGCAGTGAAGCCACTGTCTGCTATTCAGCACTCAGCAAGTGTAAGGCTGCTCACCCGGGCTCCCTCGGGATGAGTGGGAAGAGAAAGGCCATTCGGGCACTCCAGTGCCACCCCGCAGATGTCCCTGCAGACCCAGCACTGCACTGCTGAGGGTGCCAGAGACGCAAACGACTCACAGCTAAACTGAACGAAGGCGAGCTAATCCCACTGTCAGCCTTCTAGCGACCCGCTTCTGTGACAAAAACACAATGGTCTGTGGCTGCAGCCCGATGGCCCCATGGCCTTCATTTCACAGGGCATCTGTTTATGCCCAATTAGAATGCCAGGGTGCAAGAACTCCCGCAGCCCGTCAGGCCAGGCTCTGCTGTCCGTCAGGCCTGACCCCATCAGTTGCTAGCTCCCCGTGCTCTGTCCAGCGAGGCAGGCAGGATGGGAAGCAGAAATAGAAACGTGGAGTGGCTTTCTTCATATCATCATGTAAGCAGTGAAACTGAGGAATAAAGGAGAAACGCAACTTCACTCTCTGTGGCGTAGTATCCCTGACCTCCTCCACTCCTTCACCTGATGGCCAGTGGCGAACTGACTGAGCACAGCTCACTGATGGCCAGTGGAGAACTGACTGAGCAGTTCTTTACTTGTGCTGAGGCACTTCCAGGTCCAAGGGACCAACCAAGACAGTCATTTCTTCTCATCATGGACCAGGCTCTGACACTACACCTTTTGGAGTCAGCCAGGACACAAGGGTCATGTCCTGATGGGTTCCCCGAACAGGGTCTGAAGGAGGGACTCCACAAGGGTGCAGTCAAGAACCAGCAAGGTGGGACCCCTTGGGACCTTCCACACGAACAGTCCGCAGCAGGGGCCAGAGAGCACGTGGGGCGGGTGTTTGGCGAGCGGAAAGTCATGTGTTACTGACAAAGGAGAATTTCGGCTGTGTCCCACGTTTCAGGGTCTTGCCGTCACTGCCAGTGATCACCCACTGTTTTCAGAGTACGCATGGGCATACTGCACGCAGGCTTGCGTAATTTGCTCTTATTGCTTGATACTGTTTTTGAAATTTATCCCTATTGATGGATGTGGCGCTGGCTCATTTATTTCAATTGCTCCAAAGTCTTAATTGAATATATAAAACATGCATATAATTTCCTTTTGTTAGTGATTAACTTAGAAACAAAATTTTTAGCAAACACATGTATATGTGTGTATGCATGTGTGTTCATGCATGCAAAAGCGTGTGCAAGTATACTACAGCACACATGTAGAGGTCAAAGGACAATTGTGAGACTGAATTCTTTTCTTCCTCCACAGAGGCTGTAGGGATTGAACTCAGGTCATAAGGCTGCCGGCACGCTCCTTTACCCATTACGTTATCTTGCCCATCTCAGATGTCAAACATTCTCAAACATGTATTTGTGCACCTGTTAAAAGAGTCTCGCTGGTAGCTGGGCTGCCCTAGGATGTGATCCTGCTGGTTCGGCCTCTAGGCATGTGCCAACGCACACAGCGCGAACAATGTGTTTACTTCATTCGCATTGACTCTGGCAAAACCACACTACAACTCTGGTGACGCTGGGAACCCAGGGCCTGGAGAATGATGGACATGTGCTTGGTCACCAAGTCCCTCCTCCAGGGACACTCACTTTGTATATGTGTTTTGGATTTTCTGAAAAAAGTTTTATTTAATTATCTTGACCCAGAGACACAAACAGGTATGGGAAAGAAACAGGCGCACATGTGCATGAGGTCTCAGGATGAGTTTCAGAAGTCGGGCTGCTTCTGTCAACGTGGGCACTGGGGAGCCAACTCAGGCCACCAGGTTTGTGTGTTGGCACTACTGTACGCTGAACCATTTTGCTGGACCTGTTTTGGAGTTTTGAGGGAGTCTGACTTACAAGGCTGGCCTTGAGCTTCTGGCCCTCCAAGAAGTTTTTAGAAATATAAAATTGGAAGTGGGAATTCTGGATCAAGGTTACATAAAACTCCTTCACGGTTACGGTTGAGTTGTACTGCAAAGCAGTCGGACAATGTGTTCCTGCCTGCGGCACGTGCTGCAGCTGCCGCCACCTGCAGGCTTGGGATGCTCCGTCTGTAGCTCTCTGACGGGGAAATGTCTCCTGCTGTCGTTCTCCTCTCTTCCTTACTAGTTTGAGGATGTTCTTTGCATCCTGACTGGAACCTTTTGCCAGTCACCATCTTTCTCTTTAAATGCCACAGAAGGTGTTCGGTGAGCACAAATTTTACACTTACCAGAGCAGTCAAAGAAAGGGGGTGCTGGGGTGGAATTCAGCACCATGCACATGGCAGGCGAAAGCCCGAGGGTCGCACTTGGTGTCTCGCTGAAGACACATTTCTTTACTTGGAGTCACGAATAGTCACTGCTAGTCTGTGAAGCTGAAAGTGTGAGATCAAAATTTCAACTTAATTATCCACACAAGTCAGTGCTGTGCTTGCTTATCAAGCACTTCGTTCCTCTTCTCACAATCTACGTGGCACCGAGGACAGGGCCCAAGGCCTTCTGGGACAGGGTCTTCTATGATGCTCTGGCTGACGCAGAGCATGTGCCCGTCAGGCCAGAGATAATGTGCAGTTCTTGTCCTGACCTCTCGACTATGTGCTCAGCGATTACACTGACAGGGACTGCGGGTGTGACAGCCCTCCATCACCCCTGCCCTCCAGCTGCGGGCCAGGTGAAAGGTGGGCCAGGTGCGCTGCGGGCCAGGTGAAAGGTGGGCCAGGTGCGCTGCAGGCCAGGTGCGCTGCAGGCCAGATGAAAGGTGGGCCAGGTGCGCTGCGGGCCAGGTGCGCTGCGGGCCAGGTGAAAGGTGGGCCAGGTGCGCTGTGGGCCAAATGAGCTGCAGGCCAGGTGAGCTATGGGCCGGGTGAAAGGTGGGCCAGGTGCGCTGTGGGCCAGGTGCATTGCAGGTCAAGTGAGCTGCGGACCAGGCGAGCTGCGGGCCAGGTGCATTGCGGGCCAAGTGAGCTGCGGGCCAGCCTCAGGCTCCCTCCTGCGGCCTCTCCTCTGTCCCTGGCCTGCAGGACATTTTCCTGGCCACATCGAGCACCCGTCGTGGGCCTGCCTTTACCAGCCTAGTGTAGCCGGAGCTTCATGGAGTCAGAGAGTGACAGGAGAGTCTGCAGCCCCTTTCTTCCTCCAGCAGGTGGCTGTGCGCTCTGGGCTTGGGGGAGGGGGGGAAGGAGTGCTTGAGGCTGGATGACATGCTGGGCACATAGGAAGGGTGGGCAGGGTCCCCCCACATATAACTCTGGAGGTGGGATAGGTGGGGAGCAGCGGGGGCTGGGACAGTCGGGGTCTGCCCATCACTTGAAGTCACACTTACTATTCTCTTGGGGTTTGTGATTTTTATTTCACTGTCCGACTGTCCCTTTCTTTTCTGGTTTCAATGCAAAATCACACTTTATACTCCATGGAGAAATATTATGAAAATTCCCTCATTCACTACGCCACACAGCACTTTGAAGAGGAAGTCTGCTTCATGTAAGAAAACGTCTAAGTTTAAATACCACCTCTTAAGCAAGGAGTAGGGCACAGACTAAGTCATTCGGCTGCTTCCAAAAGATAAGAAAAAGTATCTAAGTATCTAAAAAATGTGCAGAACTTTCTCCATCCCAGACTCAAAAGTGGTCATTAACTCCACACATGATGCCATTAAAGTGATTAAAATTTCCTTCTCCTCGGGCGGTGACATTCAGTTCCTCGTAAATTACAATTTAGAAGACTCTGACATGACTTAGGAAAATATATTCAGAATCCTTTTCCTGTCCTTAAAGACAGTAAGAATTATTTTAGGACATAATTAAAATTCCATGGCAAGGTGATAGTTTTCTACCAATATATTCCTTGTTATATAAATAAGGTTCCTTGTTAGATCTCTAATGGCCTCAAGTATTCTTAATGTATGGGGGGAAATCCACAGTTACACACCGTATCAATACTAGGAATAATCAAGGTAAAAGCCTGCAGAGCGCGTTAATCATGAGCAGCACAATGGTGTGTGGAGGCCGGTGACATGGCTAGTGGGGAAACCTGTGCCCACAGGCGCCCCAGAAGCCTACAGGGCCGAAGAGGGTACTGACTTCCGGAAGCTGCCCTCTGACCTTGCTTCCCCTCTATCCTTTTCTCTCTCTCTCTCTCTCAAAAAGAAAATGATTCTGTGGGTTATGAAAGCCTTTACATATGCCAGAGGTCTGAACCCCACTAGACAGACATCCAGAGGGAAACCTGGGACCCATAGAAGCAGACAGACAGGAAGGTGGGAGGGAGTGTGATGGGTTGATGAAGGGAGGGGAAGGAGGAAGGAAAGGAGGGGGGCAGGGATAATTACTCAATATGCTTGTAAAACTAAGGGAAAAATTCCAAAAAAAAAAAAAAAAAAAAAAATCAGAAGATTTTACCTCCAGCACTAATAAAGGTAGATGTAAAAAAAGAAATCATAGGATTTGGAAAAATAAGTATATTCTGCTTTCAGAAATCCGGTAAATAAACAATTATTGAATATGAAAATAAATAAAGTTATCACATAAAATGAAGCCTGTCATCACCAGGATGTCACAGCAGCGTTTTCAAGCCAAACAAGGGACGCAGACCCGCACCCGCCCTCACTGGGGTCTGCTCAGCTCGGCAGAGGCACCTGGCGCCCACTGCTTTCACCAAGGTTTTCTTCTTTTCCAGGCAGCTGGCATTGCGGGCCGAGTCCTGTCGCCGAGCCACCCAAAGCATTTAGCCCAGGAGCCATCACAGATCACCGCGGCAGAGGAACTCGAGATCACCGACCACCGCGGCAGAGGAACTCGAGATCACCGACCACCGCGGCAGAGGAACTCGAGATCACCGACCACCGCGGCAGAGGAACTCGAGATCACAGACCACCGCGGCAGAGGAACTCGAGATCACCGACCACCGCGGCAGAGGAACTCGAGATCACCGACCACCGCGGCAGAGGAACTCGAGATCACCGATCACCGCGGCAGAGGAACTCGAGATCACCGACCACCGCGGCAGAGGAACTCGAGATCACCGACCACCGCGGCAGAGGAACTCGAGATCACCGATCACCGCGGCAGAGGAACTCGAGATCACTGACCACCGCGGCAGAGGAACTCGAGGGGACCTGTGGTTGGCATTCGCTGAGGATTCGCAGCCCACTGCTGGCGTCTTTCCCGGGACGCTGGATCTGCACCGCGGCCGGGAAAGGGATCTGGGGGCGCGGGTTCCAGGGGCTCGGCCGGCCAGCACCGCCCGGGGGCCGTGGTGAAGCCCGCCGCTGGAGGGCAGCCGCGGGAGGAGCTGCGCCAAGAGCAGAAGGAGGGAGCCCCGCCGGCCCCTGGGACGGACCCGGCGCCGCATCTGCGCCCAGGAGAGCCCACAGCCAGCCTCGCTCCCAGGCCCGCACAGCCCACCTTCCCCTACGCACGGCGGGGCTCTTCCCACGCGCGGCGCGCTCGGCCCGTTCAAGGTTCTGCCCTCCACCACCTGTTCTCTCAGCTTTCCTTCCTTCACTTCTCCGAGCCAGGCTCGCACTACCAAGCTCACTCCAGAGGTGCAAGTACCGGCTCCTGACGGAAGGCTCCTCCCACCGCCGCCGGCTCCTCCCACCGCCGGCTCCTCCCACGCCGCCGGCTCCTCCCACGCCGCCGGCTCCTCCCACCGCCGGCTCCTCCCACGCCGCCGGCTCCTCCCACCGCCGCCGGCTCCTCCCACGCCGCCGGCTCCTCCCACGCCGCCGGCTCCTCCCACGCCGCCGGCTCCTCCCACCGCCGCCGGCTCCTCCCATCACTTTAAGGAGTGAGTTGGTAACCCAGCACACTTCAGGTGGTCAACATGTCCCCACAGTTGGGCACAGGCCCGCAACTAACCCAACAGCACGTCTTTTGCAAGAGCTTCTGGCGGTGTACTCGGAATGACCAGCAGGGAAGGACAGGAGGACGCGGGACAGAGCAAGCAAGGGAGCCAGACACAGAGTTAGGACTGGACAGGGACTTAGGACGAGCTGCCTGAGACCTCTGGAGGACTGGACAGGGGCTTAGGATGAGCTGCCTGAGACCCCCAGAGGACTGGACAGGGACTTAGGACGAGCTGCCTGAGACCCCTGGAGGACTGGACAGGAACTTAGGACTAGCTGCCTGAGACCCCCGGAGGACTGGACAGGAACTTAGGACGAGCTGCTTGAGACCCCCGGAAGACGGACAGGGACTTACGATGAGCTGCCTGAGACCCCTGAAGGAACAGACACAGACTTACGATGAGCTGCCTGAGACCCACGAAGGACTGCTCCACAGAGCTGGCCGTGGGAACCTGTCTTCCGGCCGCGGCCTTCTCCCCCAGGCAGCGGAGCATCAGGTCCTTCACTGCGTCTCCCTAAGGACGAGAAGGGGACACAGTATGCATGACAAACTCAGTGACCAGAACCCCAGCCACCCACACTTCCTGCCTCCATAGCTCCCAACAACACCCCAAACAGAACCCCTGAATTCCTGCAGTTGTTGATAAGCATTTAAGACCTGCCATGTTCTGGGAGGAAAGAGTCTTTGTGGAAAGGGCTTGGTGAGGTCTCCAGGGAGACACGCTGGACAAGGGCTTGTGGTCACTGAGAGGAGCGCTACCGGGAGCACTGAGAGCACGCCGGCCCCCAGGACAGGCTGGGGGGAGCGCCACCGGGAGCACTGAGCACACCGGCCCCCAGGACAGGCTGGGGGGAGCACCACGGGGAGCACTGAGCACACCGGCCCCCAGGACAGGCTGGGGGGAGCACCACAGGGAGCACTGACAGCATGCTGGCCCCCAGGACAGGCTGGGGGAGCACCACCGGTAGCACTGACAGCATGCTGGCCCCCAGGACAGGCTGGGGGGAGCACCACAGGGAGCACTCAGAGCATGCTGGCCCCCAGGACAGGCTGGGGGAGCACCACAGGGAGCACTAAGAGCATGCCGGCCCCCAGGACAGGCTGGGGGAGCACCACAGGGAGCACTAAGAGCACACCGGCCCCCAGGACAGATTGGGGAAGCACCACGGGGAGCACTGAGAGCACACCGGCCCCCAGGACAGATTGGGGAAGCACCACGGGGAGCACTGAGAGCATGCCGGCCCCCAGGACAGGCTGGACTCCAGCGAAGCCTTGAGAAGGGGTGTGTGTGACATGAAGCTGCCCCCCACAGCACGAAGGGGGCACCTTCTGTTCAAAGCTGAGTTTAGCAGCCAAAGGGGAACAGGATTCCCGCCTAGCACTGACCACAGGACATTGGGCCTGTAGGCACTGGATGCACATTTTAAAGCCATCTCTGCACTCTGGGGACTTTCTTTTTTTATTATTATTATTTTTATTTATTCAAGTGTGTGTGTGTGTGTGTGTGTGTGTGCTCGTGTGTATGTATGTATGTATATATGTATGTATGTATGTATGTGTGTGTGTGTGTGTGTGTGTGTGTGTGTGTAGAACCACGGATGAATTCGGGAACCACCATGGACGCCTCCACCTCCTTCTTGTTTACTCTGCCCCGGGATTCACAGGCTCCGCCCTACCAGGATCAGAAACGCAAGCCGCCCCCGCTTCCGCCCGGCGTCTATACGTGGGGTCTAGGATCCGAACTCAGGACCTCCCACCTGCAAGGCAGAGGCTGAACCCCTGAGCCACCTCTCCAGCCCCCTTTTTCTTTTTTAAAAAATATACTTTGTAATGAAAGAGGTTGTGGGGGGGAAGGAAGGGCACATGCACGCCACGGTCCAAGGGTGGAGGTCAGAGGACAACTTTTCCTTCAGCATGTGGCCCCAGGGATCAAACTCAGGCCACCAGGTCTGCGAGCAGGTATTTTCCCCACTGAGCTGTCTCTGGCCTCATGGGCAGGGGAAGTTCTATCTTAACACAGAAGACTGAAGTGTTCCCAGGTAGAACCCGACCTACGTTACTTTAACAGGCAAGTCAAAGGAGGAAAAGGAAAGTCCACGGTGAAGCCAGGGAAGAAAGTTACCAAGGACTGGCTATAACCAGGAGGAGTGAGGAGTGTACCAGGGACTGGTTATGACCGGGAGAAAAGCATCAAGGACTGGTTATGACTGGGAGCGAGGCCCCATGACTGGTTATGACTGGGAGCGAGGCCCCATGACTGGTTATGACTGGGAGCGAGGCGCCATGACTGGTTATGACTGGGAGCGAGGCGCCGTGACTGGCTATGACTGGGAGCGAGGCGCCATGACTGGTTATGCAGGAGCGAGGCCCCATGACTGGCTATGACTGGGAGCGAGGCGCCGTGACTGGCTATGACTGGGAGCGAGGCCCCGTGACTGGCTATGACTGGGAGCGAGGCGCCGTGACTGGCTATGACTGGGAGCGAGGCGCCATGACTGGCTATGACTGGGAGCGAGGCGCCGTGACTGGCTATGACTGGGAGCGAGGCGCCGTGACTGGCTATGACTGGGAGCGAGGCGCCGTGACTGGCTATGCAGGAGCGAGGCGCCGTGACTGGCTATGACTGGGAGCGAGGCCCCGTGACTGGTTATGACTGGGAGCGAGGCCCCGTGACTGGTTATGACTGGGAGCGAGGCACCATGACTGGCTATGACTGGGAGCGAGGCCCCATGACTGGCTATGACTGGGAGCGAGGCCCCATGACTGGTTATGACTGGGAACGAGGCCCCGTGACTGGTTATGACTGGGAGCGAGGCGCCGTGACTGGTTATGCAGGAACGAGGCGCCATGACTGGTTATGACTGGGAGCGAGGCGCCGTGACTGGTTATGACTGGGAGCGAGGTCCCGTGACTGGTTATGACTGGGAGCGAGGCCCCATGACTGGCTATGACTGGGAGCGAGGCCCCGTGACTGGCTATGACTGGGAGCGAGGCCCCGTGACTGGTTATGACTGGGAGCGAGGCGCCATGACTGGCTATGACTGGGAGCGAGGCGCCGTGACTGGTTATGACTGGGAGCGAGGTGCCGTGACTGGTTATGCAGGAACGAGGCGCCATGACTGGTTATGACTGGGAGCGAGGCCCCGTGACTGGTTATGACTGGGAGCGAGGCGCCGTGACTGGCTATGCAGGAGAAAGGCAGCAAGCACTGGCTACAACTAGTGCACTCTAGCTGGCAAGAATCAGGGGGAAGGATCTAAGCGTGGTTCATGGGATTGGTGTTCGCAACCCCCAGGTACCCCCAAAGCTGCAGAAAGGGTGGTGGCGTCTCAGGTGCAGCGATGCTGGAGACAAGGACTCCACCCCAGAAGGCAGAGCGCTGACCGCCGTGCTGTCTGGGTGCTGCATAGGCCGGGGAGACACCAGGTGTCCTCACCTGGCTATGGCTAGGAAGGGACCTATGCCAGAGGTCAGCCCGGCGTGCGCAGAGGCTGGGCTGGGCGCCTCCGACCCTGGGCATCGATCTGGAAGGAGCAATCTCCAGCACCTTCCGCTAGCCCAGCTCAGCAGCCGCTGGGCGACTGGAAGGATGTTTGAGCGACAAACCACACCGTCTCGAGCACACGCCTCTCCAAAGCTTCAACAAATGCACTGCGTGTTAGGACAAGAGTGTCCTCAGAGCTCCAGGAGGAGTGAGCCGGGCAAAGGCAAAGTCGCCGGACTCCAGAGAGACTCACTGCATGCCAAGGTTGTCGCCAAGGTTATTCTCACCCCATGAAGTCACACAGGAGACTTCCATCCTTAAAATTCCGTTTTTAGTTTAGTTACCAGAGGAGGTTCTTGGTATGAGACTGTCATAGTTAAGCACAGGTGTCAACTTGACTGTTGAGGGTCTGAGCTCTGGGCACAGGTGTAGAGAGTTGATGGTTGAGTTAAGCCCAGAGCAAACCTGCAGGAGATTTGTCTAGCCGATGGGAAGACCCAGCCCATGGTGGTGGGACTAGGCCCTGGATAAATCACAGAGAGCTGGTTGAGGAAGTTGGCATCCTTCTGTATACTTGGCCAGACATGCTGGTCTGGCAAGTAAGGATTGTCCCTCTCTCTGCCGTTATGGTGGCCAGTTCCCTCGGCCCTGGTGTTGGTGTGTGCTCTCCTGTCAAGCTGGACTATGAACTGTAATCGGACTGTCGTAAGAAAGTAAACTCCTTGTTCCCTTAAGCTGTGTAATGGTCATTTATCAGCAACCGTGCAGGCGGACTGCAACAGAGACCCACGGTGTCTCATCTACGACAGCCACGAGGCGACCGCATCTGACAAGCCCGCTAGGGACACACTGCAGCGCACGGTGCACCCCTCGGCCAGCAGCAGGAAAGAGGCTGGGTTGGGTGGGCCATGCAGCCGCAACGGGCTGAGGTCTAGACGAACCCAAGGCTTTCCCGACACCTAACAAAATCTGGCAAGGTGAGGTACACGGAGAAGCCATGCGACCCAGCTAGGGTCTTGTGTGGTCCAATCGTGGGACATGTCACTTCCTTCCCAGGGCAACTGTGTCGTGGTGCTCACGGCTCAAGACGGCCACAGGCCCGCCACGGCTCTCGCGCAGTGGCCGCCTTGGTTACAGCAGCAGCAGCAGAGCTGTGACGCACAGGTGGGCTCTGCTGTTGGGCTCCAGAGTCAAGGGGCAGAGTCATTACAGAAGGGGCAGTGCCTGCGACTGGCCCAGGACGTGAACTCGAAAGAGAATGGAACACACATGGGGGGGGGGGTTGAAACCATCCTGGAGAGAGACCACCACCCTGGAGAGAGACCACCACCCTGGAGAGAGACCACCACCCTGGAGAGAGACCACCCTGGAGAGAGACCACCACCCTGGAGAGGAGACGACCACCCTGGAGAGAGACCACCCTGGAGAGAGACCACCCTGGAGAGAGATGACCACCCTAGAGAGAGATGACCACCCTAGAGAGAGATGACCACCCTAGAGAGAGATGGAGAGAGACCACCCTGGAGAGAGACCACCCTAGAAAACAGTCTCGAGTTCCACAGTGCAGAAGCCACGCTGGAGCCCACATGGGGACAGACTGGACGTGGCAGCTCACCAGAGGACTTCACTCACGGTCAAAGGGGAGGAACGCCCACGTGCCTCAGCTGATGGACGGGTGAAGTGTGCACTGCCATACTACTGTCTGGAGTAAGAAAATCAGGGGGACAGGAAGTACATCAGCAGCTTTCTGGAGTTGCTGTGGGACACAGAGTGGAGACTTGAGACTTCCTTGGGGCGAAAATGTTCTGAAAACCATATGGCGATAGTTACCATGGCCACCATTGGGACGAGACACCGGCTTGTGTTTTTGGATATGTGATGTCCGCATGTGAATTATAGCTCAACAAACTTTAAAAGTAGAAGAACCCATGTCCTCAGGAGGCCTTGAAGAAAGGAGCTATGAAATGGCTTCATTATGACTTATGGCCACAGCCCCCGTCTTCCCTGGTTCATGCACATACTTCAATTGCATGTATAAATGTTTGTGTGTGTATACACACACACACACACACACACACACGAGAAAAAACAATGATACTTGTTCACGGAGCAGGATCAGCATGGGGAGCAGAAGAAAAGACTGAACTCACAGAGACAGCAGGAATTCGAGTTAGTCACAGGGACAAAAAGGCTGGAAGACACCCCAAAACAGACTTTAAAAGACTGCTTTGTCCACATCAAGCAGGATGCCGTCAGAACTGCTAGGAGCAGCAAGAGGGAAACTTGGAAAGTATTCGAAGAAATAATGACCCAAATTTTTCAAAACTGATGAAGGTGACCCAGAGAGTCACTGCGTCCCAAACAACGTAACAGTTAAAGAATGTGAAGCTCGGGCCGGAAAGCTGGCTCAGGGGGTAAGATGCTGCCTCTCAGGCAGAAGGTCCTGAGTTTGGATCCCAGGTCCCATGTAAAAAAACGCCAGGCAGAAAACAACAGCAGCCTGAACTTCCCACCTGGGTGGGCGGAGCCTGGGACATCCCAGAGCAAAGCAAAAAGGAGGTAGAAGCATCCAGGATGATTCCTGAAGTCAACCTTGGTCCTCCAGAGACACACAGTGCCCTCTGATCACACACACACACACACACACACGCACACACACACGCACACACACACAACAAAGTTTTAAAAAAGTAAAACAAAAGGGTGAAGCTAGGGCCTTGGGAGATGGCTCAGTGCTTGAAGTCCTTGCCTCACAAGCAAAGGGATCTGAGTTCAGATCTCCATATCCCATGTAAAAATGCCAGGTGGGTGTGATGGCCCACCTGTAATTCTAGCCCTGGAAGGCCGAGCCTAGGAACCCCCATAATAAGGTGAAGTGTGACGGAGGATGATTCCTGATACCACTCTTGGATCTCCAGAGGCGCACGCACCGAGGGCAATCAAGTACACACAACCCCACGTGTGCCCACTAATGTGCAAACACACCCGCACGCGCACACGCACACACACACGCATCTCAGGCACATTTACACGAGAAAAAGAATATGAAGGCACATCAGAAGCAACTGCAGAAAAGCAGCGATCAACTCTTAAAAGTGACCAGGAAGAAAACGCGCTGGCACGAGTGCGCCAAGGGAAGCTGCCCTGGTGACCTCAGCAGAAGCCAGGGCGGAAGATGCAGACAGTGCTTGATGGGCCGCAAAGAAAACGAAACAAACGAAGACGCGACGATGTGTCAAACTAATTAAAATTGAATCACTAGAATAAACCTGAACTAGGAACTTAAGGTTCCTGGCCTTGCAGAAGCAACGTAAAGAATGAAGAACTATTGGTGCAGCATGACGCTCGCACCTGGAATACTCAGGGTCAGTGATGACAGAGGCGTAACCGTGACTGCACGTACACCTGGTGAGGTGGGTGGACAAGGGGGCAGGTGGTCCCTCCCCTGTGACCTTTGCATTCCTGGCCCGCACACTGACGGTTCTGTGCTCGTCCGGTAGCTCGTCCATCCGAGTGAACCGCCTGTATTTCCACAGGCATCTGTGGGTGAAGGCTCCCTGCAGCGGCCTCCACGCACCCGCCTTCCACGTGCAGGCGAGGAAGGGAGTTGGGGAAGGGGCAAGAGAACCGGGTGCCCAGTGTGGCAGGACACAGCAGCAGACAGTACCCAGACCCCAAGAAATGTGAGGCCGGTCTGAAAGCCACCTCACAGAAACAGGAGAATGGGCCACCCGTGCAACGCTCCCCCAAACCAAGGGGCCACGGTGGCACTTGTCAACTGACACAGCAGCAAGAGCCCATCTCGCTCAGCTTCTGGCTTTTGAGAGCTGGGACAAAGATGCCCACACCCCCCAACAGTGACCCCGAAGAACGGCGGGCGCGGCAGGAACAGTCTGCTCCACGCATCTTCAGGGTGGAGGACAGACACGCGCCATCTTACCTGAATGTTGTCGAACTTGAGGCCTGGCATGGAGAGGTTGTCCTTGTCGATGAACACGGTGCTGTACTGCTGCGTCGCTACGGACGCCAGCACCTCTCTGGTCGCCTGGCTGGGGAGCCACGCGTCATTCCTTCGGTCCATCTCGCTCATGCTCAGGGCTGTGGCGAAGGGGTCGTCGCTCCCGGCAAACACGGCCTGTATCTGGGAAAATGGCTTCGGAGACTCCGAGGTCTCCAGAGAGGCCATAGAGACCCCTGACTCTGATCTGTCTGTCCCTGCAGAGTACGAAGCGCTGGCCGAATCGGGGGACTTCTCTCCCACGGGGGTGGTGAGCGAAGAAGGCTTTTCTGGAACGGAGGAGCCTGCGTTGGGATTGCTGACGGAAATGAAGGTGGACGTGGTGAAGGAGTCAAAGAAGTCAGAAGCCAGAGAGTTGGAGCTCACCGTGTCCCCAAAAAACTTACTCAGGCTGGGACTGGGCTGGACCGTCTGAGGAGGGGTCTTGGCTGAAGTCTCGCTGGCGCTGCTGAAACTTGGAGACTTCACCATCTGGGTCTCGAAGCCGTCCTGCAGGAGCGCATGCGGCTGGGACTCGAAGCCACCCTGCAGGAGCGCATGCGGCTGGGACTCGAAGCCACCCTGCAGGAGCGCATGCGGCTGGGTCTCGAAGCCACCCTGCAGGAGCGCATGCGGCTGGGACTCGAAGCCACCCTGCAGGAGCGCATGCGGCTGGGAGGGCGCCGGGCTGCCCTGGCTGAAGATGGTGCACACGGGCACAGACTCCTCTTCAGAGGCGGCCAGGCTGGAGGGCCCCCCGGGGGCCTCCTCTTCTGGACGAGCTTTGGCATCCTTGGGCATCACGTCTTCGCCACCAGTGTTCTCCAACTCGGCCATGTCTGTCACATCCTCCTGGGTGGAGTCTTCTTTCAGCGACGCTTGGCCATCAGGGGTCACGTCTCTGGGAGTGTGGTCTCCATGGGCCTCACTGTCGTTGCTCAGAACATCCAATTCTTTGCCCGTGGGGCTGGTCAGTCTGTCCCGCATGCTGCCTTCTGTGGGCCCCATGACGTCCTGCAGACGGCCGAGGTCGCCCGCGCCATCCTCGCTGTTGTTGGGCGAGTCAGAGATGAGCACGCTGTCCATCATGTGCTCGTTAAGCCTGTCGACGGAGTCTGGGGAGTCTTCCGATATGGTCTCGTTCTCCTCGGACCCGAACTCGTCTCCCCCAAGGTCAATGGTCTCCTCATGATACAGCAGCTGGCTCTGCGCATCCTGAGACGCCTGCTGCGCTGCAGGGGCTGCCTCGCCTGCACTCGGCCGCACACTTTTCTCGTTCTCCATGCTGCCTAAACAAAGACGCTCGTGAGTCAATTTCACCACGGCTTCAAGCCCTAAAGACACTTGGGTTGGTTCTGCTTGACAAGGGTCTCGCAATGTAGTCCAGGCTGGCCCTGAATTCACTGCTTTCCCGCTTCTTCCTCTGGAGTACCGAGACTCCGCCTGGTGCCACAAACCCTTAGCTAGGCTTTCTCTTGTTTTGGAATGGGAGACTTGAATATGTATTAGTTACATGTCCAGATGGTTCAAAATTTAGAACTTTCTCTTTCTCTAGCCTTTTACCGTTTTGCTGCTGCTGTTGAGACAGGGCTGCACGCACCCAGCCCGGGCCCAAGCTCACTCTGCAGACCTAGAAGGTGACGGTCCACTTCTGATCTTCCTGCTCTGACCACTGGATGGATGGGAATGCAGCATGTAACGACAGGCAGTTATTTACCTATTTCCAGCTATAGCAAAGCACACGTAAGATTACAATCATCTGTATATATACGGTTCACAGTCAAATACATTCTCACTATTGTCCAACCAACCTGCAGACTTCTGCCATCTTGCAAAACTAAATTCTTTGCTCATTAAATAATTCCCATGCTCGCTCCAGGTGACTACCACCACCTTCTTGGCTAGTTCGCTAGTTTCGCTAGTAACCTTGTAGAATTTTTGGGAAGCAGCCAATGATACTTAGTATAGCACCCTCATGCTTCATCCATGTTGTAGCATGGGTCCGCACTTCCTTCCCTTTCACAGGAGGAAAATATTTCACTGCATAAGTATATATCAGGGCTGGAGAGGTGGCTCAAGGGTTAAGCCTCCGCCTTGCAGGCGGAAGGTCCTGAGTTCAGATCCCAGATCCCATGTATAGACGCCAGGCGGAAGCGGGGGTGGCCTGCGCTTCTGGTCCTGGTAGGGCGGAGCCTGTGAATCCCGGGGCAGAAGGAGGTGGAGGCGTCCATGGTGGTTCGCGAATTCGTCCGTGGTTCTACACACACACACACACAGACACAGGCACGCACGCACATACACACGCATATGCACACAGTTGAATAAATAATAATAATAATAAAAAAAAAAATTAAAAAAAAAAAAAAAATAAGTATATATCAGTCTATACATTTATCGGCTAACGGACACTTGGGCCCTTTTGGCAACTGTGAATACTGCTATGACACGGGATGGAGGACTATAGGTTTGAGGCTTTGGAGTGAATCTAGAAATGGAATCAATTGTTTTTACTTCTTCAGCAGCTACAAAAAATGCTCCCAGCAGGGCGGCCTGCGCTTCTGGTCCTGGTAGGGCGGAGCCTGTGAATCCCGGGGCAGAAGGAGGTGGAGGCGTCCCTGGTGGTTCGCGAATTCGTCCATGGTTCTACACATACACAGACACACACATACACACACACACAGACATGCGCGCGCACTTAATGACAATAATAATGACAATAATAATAAAAAAAAATGCTCCCAGCAGAACCGTCTTATTCCCATAAACGATCAGTTCAATTTTGCCACACCCCGATTAATACTTTGTCCTTACTTATTGATGATCTGTGTGTGTGTGTGTAGGTTAGTCTCATGCACTCAGACTAGTCTCAAACTTCCAAATGTGGGGGTCATCCTTCCTTCCTCTTCTTTTTGCCTCCCTGTTCAGCCCAGACTATCCCTAACTCCGGGACAGTGGTTACGAGCGAGTCCAGCTAGGTTCAGCTTTGGCCTGTCTCTCTTGTGACCCCCCCCAGGGCTTCGGACACCTCCAGTTCCTGGGGCTTGTCCTAATTCTGGGAGCGAGTCACTAAGCAGAGGTTTCGCTAAGGCAAGAACATGCTTAGTAAGAGCGGCTAACACTGGAGCCTCCTACGTGCTGACGGCAGGAGCGGCTGACCCGGAGCCTACTGTGAGCCGGGCCACACTCTGCACGTGGGGAAACTGAGGCCCGGGGCGGGATGCTGCGGCGCGGCACCACACGGGGCTGAGCACCGATCGCGGCCCGCCCGTGCCTGGGAGGCCGTCGCTCCGCGGGCTCCCGCCGGCCGCTCCGGGCCCGGTGCTCACCTGCCGCCCGCCCGGGGGGCGCCGAGGGTCGGGGCACCGGAGGCCGGAAGCGGACGGAAGGCCCTGGACCTCGCGCGCCGATCTGCGCCGCGTCCACTTCCGCGCACGCCCAGAGCCCGGAAACCGAGAGGACTTCCGGTTCACCTGTGGGCGGGGCCTGACCCAAGGCGTGACGGGGCGGAGCTCTCGGTATCCTGGCAACAGGGAGGGACGCCCGTCCTGAAGCCTTTGATCTGGCGGCAGGAGGGCAGCTGGGACCACTGTGTGTGGTCGCACCCCAGAAACCCAGGTTTCTAGAAGCGCGCGGCTTCTCCGCGGTCCCGTGCCCGCGGGAGTGCGGGGTCACACGGCTAGAGGTGGCACGAACACTGGCTAGGGCGCGTTGAATCCAGGAGGATGAAGCTTCGGCTATCGCTCAGCGGCTTGCTCTAGCAGGCTGGCTGGGGGTTCAAGACAGGCCTCTGCTTTTTTTTGCACGTGCTCACATGTGTGTGAGAATATGTGTGCATGTGTGCGACTGTGTGACCCGTGGACAGGCAGCTACTGCTAGTCGGAGTCTGGCCTGAGTTTTTCCAGGTTTTCAGACTTTCTGCAAAAGTAGCGAGCAAAACTTTTATTCAGAGCAGTAAATAGCGATAGTAAAGTCAGGACACACTGCATCCAAACTCTTTATTGGGGAGCCCGCGGCTTCTGCTTTCTGAGACCTCCTATAACCTCCGCAAAGGTAGCATAGGGCCCTGTGCCTGGGCTTCGGCTCATCGGATTTCTGAGAGTCATTTGCTCAAGGACGGATCCACACATGTCAGCTGCTTGTCCTGTGCGGTGCTGGGCGCAGCTACGCTAGATGAAACAGTCTTTCTTCAGGAAGGTCACTTAAGGGAACAGGGGAAGATGACAAATGCAGGCGCCCTGGGGGAACCAGGCCAGTGGAATCCACAGTGCCATTTCAGTCACCTCCTATCAAGGGTCCCTGCGAGCCTGGCAACACAACCTTGCACTGCTGCAGCCCCACACTGCTGCAGCCCCGCACTGCTGCAGCCCCGCACTGCTGCAGCCCCGCACTGCTGCAGCCCCGCACTGTCGCTCCCTGTGCACTCCCGGGAACGCGCCCGGATGAATCAAGTTTGCAGCCTGGACCAGCACAGCGGAAGCGGAAGCGCCCGTGCTCCGGGGTCACTAGATCTGCGGGGCAAGCGCTGCGGCTGTCCTTCAACTGTAAAGGTGAAGGGACCGCGGCTAGGAGCGCACAGAGAAGCCGCGCTATGGCGCCGCCCTGGCGGCCGCCCAGTTCCTGCCCCAACTGGGCTGAACCTCCCTCCAGGCCAGCAGCGCCGGCGGCCGAGAGCCCGGATGGGAGCTCAACGCGCGTGCTCCAAAGACGGGCGCCGCTGCCATTGGCCGCGGCGAGCAGCGTGCGATGACGCGCGAGGAAAACAGGAAGTGGGTCCTACGGGAGCCGGCCGGGGCCAGAAGTGCGGAGTCGGTCCCCGCGGGGAATGAAAGGGCCCGGCGAGCGCGGGCCGCACGGGGCGTTCCGGCCGCAGC
Source organism: Typhlomys cinereus (assembly GCA_023101885.1). Taxonomy (NCBI): domain Eukaryota; kingdom Metazoa; phylum Chordata; class Mammalia; order Rodentia; family Platacanthomyidae; genus Typhlomys; species Typhlomys cinereus. The sequence goes on from JALPQD010000871.1 coordinate 357,076, forward strand.
ATGGAGGACGACGCGCCGGTGATCTACGGGCTGGAGTTCCAGGTGGGCCGAGCGGAGGGCGGCGCTGCTGCCCGTGGGCCCCGCACCCCGCGAGAGCGCGTGGCAGCTCCCGCGCGGGGGACCCCGGGCCTTCCGGGAGCCTCGGGCCGGCCGCGCCCCCTGCTTTTCCCCGCGGCCCCAGCGAACCGCGCACGGTCTCCCGCCCTCCCCAGCCGGGGATCCCGAGTTGCCATAGGCAGCAGCCGCACGAGCTTTCCACTTTATTATTTTTAGGCGGGGTGTCATTTAAGTTTGGGCGTCCTCAGGTCCTGAGTGCCCAGGCTGGCCTGGCTCCGGCTGCTCCGCCCCCCACCCAAGCGCGGGGTTTGCAGGCCCTCCCCCCCCCCCGCCCAGCTGCGGGGTGACTTTTCTGAAAGTCGAGAACAGTTGTAAAGATGCACCCGAGTTCGTAGTCGCTTCTCCTCGTTTTCCTAAAGACAGCCCTTCCGTGATCATCGGCAATGCATCCACATGGACGGGAACACAGCACTGTGGCCCGTACCACGGACTGAGGGTCTCCCCCATTTCTGGGGCCTCTGCCGTCTGTGTCGCAGAGCGTCAGCAAGCCCGTCGCTTGCAGCGGACAGAAGCCTTGTCAGTTCAGACGTCCAAGAAAGCCGCCCTGGGCCAGAGGGAGTGGAGAGGCCGGGGCAGAAAGGGGGTTCAGGATGCCGGGCTGCTGGAGGCAGAGTGCGGCGCTGGACTTCACGGGCCCAAGTAGTTCTTGAGGGCCTGGTAAGCTCGGCGCTGGGGGACAGCTAGGGAACTGAGTATGCCCGCGTGACCCTCTGAGGTTTTATAAGTAACCTGTTTTCAGGGCGCTTTCTGAGAGAGAGGCCCAGGGGACGTTGTCAAGAGCGAGGGTGCTCTTGGAATTCTGAGGTTCAAATCTGGACTCCAGTACCCGTTGACTGCATGTCTCTTGGGACCTCAGTTTTTCCGGAAATAGAATTGGAAAATAAGCACGTATTCACTGTTGCTTTTAGGAGGATTAAATGAGCTAATACATTAGTTTAAGCTCTTAGAAAAATGCCCCTCATGTATAACTCAGAAAGTCCTGTATGTGCATGGTTTAGTTATTATAGCGAGACAAAGCTCTCTCTCTCTCTCTCTCTCTCTCTCTCTTTCTCATCAGAGAAGGCAGTGGGCCCACGGTAGGGTCAGCTCCTGCCTCCTGAGCAGGTCTGTGCTCTCTTAACAGGTCCGCAGCTATTTGCCTTGCCAGCTGTTTGCATTGCAACTCAAGACAGAGATTCTGTTTTTTATTTAAACCCTGTGTTAATTAGACACAAGTGTCAGTTCACAACGGAGCAGGAGCCTTGGGCACCTCAGTGAAGAAGTGATAGTTAGGTCGGGCCGGAGCAAGCCTGCAGGGATGGTGTGGCCCGGGGCAGGCGTGGCCGGGGCAGGCGGACAGGATAGTGGGAGCTGGCTCTGTGCTTGGAATGTGGAGGAGGGCTTGCAATGTGCTGGTGGTTACTGACCCACTATGGATTATGTGTGTGGCCAAGTGGCCAGTTCCCTCTGAACCTGGTGCTAGTGTAAACTCTCCTGCCAAGCTGCACTGTGAGCCGTAACTGAGAATCCGTAAGCAAGAGTAAAACCTCATGAATTTATTGGCAACATGCAGACAAACTGCAGCAAATGTGCATGGAGCTGACCACGGGGTCCCCGACTTTTTAAATCAAAACCTCATTGTTTCAGAAGATTTAAATATAAGGACACTTTACAAAAAATTATGCAGGAAATAAAATTCCCAAACCACAGCAGAAATGCAATATCACAAGATATCTTATAAAATATAAAGGCAAATAAATTTTGTGACTTTTTTTGACACTGTTCCATCGAAGAACCCAAACAGAGGCTGGAGAGATGACCCAGGGTTAAGATTCTTCCTCCCAAACAGAAGGACCTGAGTTCAGATCTTAGATCCTACATAAAAATGCCTGGTGGAAAATTCCAGAGTGCAGCAAAAAGGAGGTAGAGCAATCCAAGATGATTCCCAAAATCACTCTTGGTCCTCCACAGGTACATATACTACACTCTTCTATACACACACCCACCCACACACATACACACCCCCCCCACACACACAGGTGTGCACACAAATAAATAAAATCTAAAGATAATAAGTAAAAAAGATCTTTGAGAAAGCAGTGAAGAGGGGTGATTTCCCAACTCAGCTAATAACAGCAAAACAAAGATAATACCCCCCCCCCAAAAAAGCCCAGCCAGTTCCACAGTTCCGGGCTGTGAGGACCACAGCACACAAATCTTCCAACATGGCAGACAGAACTCATCACCCAGCGCTGCGAGATGTCACCCTCCACCTAACGTAACCTTCACCCTACCTAATCGTCGCTCCTGCAGTCACAGCCACACACCCAGCCACGCCTCTGAGCCCACACCACAGAATTTTTCAGCTGACCCAAGCATCTCAGGCCCAAAGTGGCTGCAATAAACTTAGCAGGTTCCCTGACTTTTTGTTTTCATGCCTTTGAGCAGTTACATTAACAACTTTGTAAGTATTGGATTGCTTGTGAATTCTTAGAAAAGATTCCACCTGATTATGGGAGAATATTCTGCTAGGTTTACTAGAAGCTTTTTGTTTATGTCAGCTTGTACCTTTTAAAATATATTTTTTAATTCTTTATAAGTGTTCCGTACGTGACTGTAGTGAATTAATGATATTTTCACACCTTACTCCCCAATCCCCCCCACTTTTCCCATTGTAATCCTTCCCTAACATCTCTCTCCTATTTAAAAGTATTTTCGAGTGAGTGGCCCACTGGGTTTCATCTGGTCTGCTTGTGATGGCCTGTGCCTGGGCACTTCTTGCTGGAGTGCGTCATATGTCATCGGGTGGACCACTGAGGGAGCGTCTTCATTTCCTCCCGTCAGCATTGGCACTCAGGTCTCCCTGGGAGGTGTGGAGCCTCTTGAGATCTTTCTCATTCTGTGGTGAAACATTCGTGGATAATCCTGTGCAGGCCTTGTTGAAGCATCACGCGCTGTCATAGGGTGATCCCGTGCAGGCCTTGTTGAAGCATCATGCGCTGTCATAGGGTGATCCCGTGCAGGCCTTGTTGAAGCACGTGCTGTCATAGGGTGATCCCGTGCAGGCCTTGTTGAAGCACGTGCTGTCATAGGGTGATCCCGTGCAGGCCTTGTTGAAGCGTCACGCGCTGTCATAGGGTGATCCCGTGCAGGCCTTGTTGAAGCACGTGCTGTCATAGGGTGATCCCGTGCAGGCCTTGTTGAAGCATCACGCGCTGTCATATGGTGATCCCGTGCAGGCCTTGTTGAAGCACGTGCTGTCATAGGTTGATCCCGTGCAGGCCTTGTTGAAGCACGCGCTGTCATAGGGTGATCCCGTGCAGGCCTTGTTGAAGCACGCGCTGCTGTCATAGGGTGATCCCGTGCAGGCCTTGTTGAAGCACGCTGTCATAGGGTGATCCCGTGCAGGCCTTGTTGAAGCGTCATGCGCTGTCATAGGGTGATCCCGTGCAGGCCTTGTTGAAGCGTCATGCGCTGTCATAGGGTGATCCCGTGCAGGCCTTGTTGAAGCGTCATGCGCTGTCATAGGGTGATCCCGTGCAGGCCTTTTGAAGCACGCGCTGTCACAGGGTGATCCCGTGCAGGCCTTGTTGAAGCACGTGCTGTCATAGGGTGATCCCGTGCAGGCCTTGTTGAAGCACGTGCGTGTCATAGGGTGATCCCGTGCAGGCCTTGTTGAAGCGTCACGCGCTGTCATAGGTGATCCCGTGCAGGCCTTGTTGAAGCACGTGCTGTCATAGGTTGATCCCGTGCAGGCCTTGTTGAAGCGTCATGCGCTGTCATAGGGTGATCCCGTGCAGGCCTTGTTGAAGCATCAGCGCTGTCATAGGGTGATCCAGTGCAGGCCTGTTGAAGCATCCACGTGCTGTCACTAGGGTGATCCCGTGCAGGCCTTGTTGAAGCAAGCGCTGTCATAGGGTGATCCCGTGCAGCGCCTTGTTGAAGCATCAGCGCTGTCATAGGTTGATCCCGTGCAGGCCTGTTGAAGTGTCATGCGCTCTGTCATAGGGTGATCCCGTGCAGGCCTTGTTGAAGCACGTGCTGTCATCGGATGATCCCGTGCAGGCCTTTGTTGAAGCACGTGCTTGTCATAGGACTGATCCCGTGCAGGCCTTGTTGAAGCACGTGCTGTCATAGGTTGATCCGCGTGCAGGCCTTGTTGAAGCACGTGCTGTCATAGATGATCCCGTGCAGGCATTGTTGACAGCGTCCATGCGCTGTCATGTGGTTGATCCCGTTGCAGGCCTTGTTGAAGCACACGCTGTCATAGGGTGATTCCCGTGCAGGCCCTTGTTGAAGCATTCACGCGTGTCATATGGTGATCCCGTGCAGGCCTTGTTGAAGCACGTGCTGTCATAGGTTGATCCCGTGCAGGCCTTGTTGAAGCGTCACGCGCTGTCATAGGGTGATCCTGTGCAGGCCTTGTTGAAACACGTGCTGTCATAGGTTGATCCCGTGCAGGCCTTGTTGAAGCATCATGCGCTGTCATAGGGTGATCCCGTGCAGGCCTTGTTGAAGCATCACGCGCTGTCATAGGGTGATCCCGTGCAGGCCTTGTTGAAGCATCACGTGCTGTCATAGGGTGATCCCGTGCAGGCCTTGTTGAAGCGTCACGCGCTGTCATAGGGTGATCCCGTGCAGGCCTTGTTGAAGCATCACGTGCTGTCATAGGGTGATCCCGTGCAGGCCTTGTTGAAGCGTCATGCGCTGTCATAGAGTGATCCCGTGCAGGCCTTGTTGAAGCACACGCTGTTTGCGCTTGGTCCTTTTCTTTCCTAGAAGGATGGCTTTATCGATGCATCTGAGAATCCTCGTGCAGGCAGCTCCTCCTGCCCGCTGACACAGCGTCACGCTTTGGTCTGTGTGTAAGCCTGGGAGCACCTTCCCTCCAGATAAGAAGCACCCATGAGGCTGCTGCCAGAGTTAAGAGTGTGATTGGAATGCAGGTGTCCACACAGACTCCTGTGTTTGAATCCGTGGTCGTCGTTCGGGAAGGTCATGGTCCTTTACGGGGTGGGCTTTGCTGGAGGAAAGCAGTCGGAGGGGTGGCCTTGAGATTCCTTAGTCCCACCCTGCAGTTTGCAGTTTGAACTTTTCAGCCTCCATGCTGGATGGGGGCTTGAGCGCCTTCCAGCTTCTCCTAGCCAGTCATGGCCTTTCCGCCATGGTGGCTTGTATTTCCCGTCTGGAGCCGTACGCCTGCTGAATTTCTATGTTCTCCCTTTAAGGTAAATTTGAGTTTGAGTGTTGCATCACCGCAGAATAGAGAATAACCAGTACACAGTAACACAATCCTTGCTTTCCATCTTTTTACTTAGTTTTTTATTCTTTCACTGTTTTGTACATGTATACAATGAAAACTAATCATTTTGATCCCATATTACTCTCCCTCATACCCCCTTCTCCCATTGAGAACTACCTTTTTCCTAGTAAGTCTCCTTGCTCTTTTGTTTCTGTGTGTGTGTGTCAGAGAGCACTGTGTGTCCCTGGGGAGGATCAAGAGTGACTTCAGGAATCATCCTGGATTGCTTCTATCTCCTTTTTGCTTCACTCTGGGATTGTCCAGGCTCCACCCACCAGGGCTAGAGGTGCAGGCTGCAACTCTTCTGCCTGGCTTTTCTTTCTTTGTTTTTAAATGTGGGACCTGGGATCTGAATTCAGGACCTTCTGTGCATGTCCATAGTTTCAGGACATAGTTTATTGTGGCAGCATGAAAAATCAAGGGAACTGGCCACACCGTAGCCACAGAGGACTTGACACTTTGGGCAGGGTCTTCCCACATCCAGTAGATGCTGGCTCCCTCGAAGTTTGCCTCAGCTAAATAATTCCTGTAGAGGTGCCTAAAGGCTTCCAGCACATCTGTGTGATGTCACCGTGTCCCGGCACGTCTGTGTGTGATGTCACTGTGTCCCAGCATGTCTATGTGATGTCACTGTGTCCCGGCACGTCTATGTGATGTCACTGTGTCCCGGCACGTCAGTGTGATGTCACTGTTCATCCAGCACGTCTGTGTGTGATGTCACTGTGTCTCGGCACGTCTGTGTGATGTCACTGTGCCCCGGCATGTCTGTGTGATGTCACTGCGCCCTGGCACGTCTGTGTGATGTCACTGCTCATCCAGCACGTCAGTGTGATGTCACTGTGTCCCGGCACGTCTGTGTGATGTCACTGCGCCCCGGCACGTCTGTGTGATGTCACTGCGTCCCGGCACATCTGTGTGATGTCACTGCGTCCCGGCACGTCAGTGTGATGTCACTGCGTCCCGGCACGTCTGTGTGATGTCACTGCGCCCCGGCACGTCTGTGTGATGTCACTGCGTCCCGGCACGTCTGTGTGATGTCACTGTTCATCCAGCACGTCTATGTGATGTCACTGCGCCCCGGCACGTCTGTGTGATGTCACTGCGTCCCAGCACATCTGTGTGATGTCACTGTGTCCCGGCACGTCTGTGTGATGTCACTGCGTCCCGGCACGTCTGTGTGATGTCACTGCGCCCGGCACACCTGCATAGTCTCACTGTCCCAGGCTGATCTTAAAGACAGGACTCCTTGTTCAGACTCAGGGTGCTGGGTTCCCAGCAACATGGCGTCCAGCCAGGAGCAAGAGATGCTACCAGATTTGCTCTGTGCGTCAACCCTCCCCCCTCCGTGACTGTGCCTGCTGCTTTCTGTCTGTCTTGTGACTGGGGTGTTCTGATGCCAGGGGCCCACGTGATTAAGAGTCCTGGGCCTTCTCCCCATGAATGTTGACATGGTGAGAGGTTCCAGGAATTAGAACGGCGAAGTTTGCAGTGAACCTCCATTGTGACCAAAGGCAGCAGATGGAGCTGGGCTGGGCTGGGGGCCACTGTCTTGTCTGGGCCCAAAGGAGGGCACTTGCCTCACCCGCTTGAAGGCCAGACACCCGGCTCCAGCAGGCAGGGTGTATCTGTTCTTCCTGCGCTGGAAACTTTGTTCCAGTTGTGGACTGTACGGAGTAGATTCTGCTCCTGTGGTCTGGGCTGAGCACAGTCAGCGCTGCTAACTGATTTGGAGCAGGACTGTGCTTTCCGGAAGCCTGGTTCTCACTGGTCTCACTCAGAAAGTCAAGGAGAGCTGCACCCACAGCTGCCCACGGGGCACGTGATGTGACCGTCTGGCCAGTCTGCCTCGGCTGGGAGGGGCCCCGAGCTCCTCGCCGAGCTTCTCCTATTGGGCCTCACTTCTCTACCTCTTGTGGACCCTTCCTGCATGTGCTCTAGAAGTCCTGTGTGGAGGGTAGAGTAGGTCTCGTGGGGATCTGGTCATTTGACCCTGCTGCAGGACTTCTCCGTTTTCTTTGGGTTTTGCCCATATGGTTTTGTCTTATTGTGTGACTTGCAATTTAAAAAAAATTTGTATGTTCATTTACGTGTGTGTGCGTGCATGTGCTGGTGCATGCGTGCCGTGGCGTGCACGGGGAGGTCAGCGGACAGCTTTCCTCGGGTCATCAGACTTGCTGGCGCATCTCCGGCCCCTGGACTGGCTCTGTCTGAGTGAAGACCAGGCTGCCTGGCACCGGGGGTGTTGCCTCCTGCAGAGCTGCTGGCAGGCTGCCCCGCCCAGGAGCAGCAACCTGCTCAGACGCAAGCGCAGAGGATCAAGACCAGGTGCATTTGACCCCTTGGGTGAGCCTGTGACCCCCACGACGGCAGCAGAACCTGCTGCATCTGCACAAGGAAAAAGGCCAGACTTGGCTTTCTTCAGACTCTGCCGTCTGCTAAGAGACCTTTGGCAGCGGCAGAGCTGTGCCGCTCCGTGGCAGCATTCCTCAAAGGCTGTGTGACTCATCGGGTGGATGGGTTTATCTAATGGTCTAACCGTTGCCACGTAAACAATTTGCATCTCTATTACTTATCTATTTAAATAATTTATTAGGGAGAGAGCGAGCGGGTTTGGTGGAGCGGGAAGATGCCGCTCTCCTTCCTCCGTGGGCTTGGAGCTCACCCAGGTCTCCAGGGTCCTTCCCCTCCTGAGCCATCCCACTGCCCCTTTGTTGCTGGTCCTCGCGTCCGTTGCAGCTCCTCCGCGGACAAGCGCAGGTGGAATAGTGCTGCTGCGGTGCCGCCCCAGCACAGCACTGCTCCGCGCTTGTCCCTGCAGACAAGACCAAGCACCTTTGTCTGGAAGCCCGACTTCACCAGGCGGCTGCCTTTCCTTCCTCCTGCAGGCACGTGCGCTGACACCTCAAACGGCGGAAACAGATGCCATTCGTTTTTTGGTCGGGACGCAGTCTCTTAAATATGATAATCAGGTAACTATTTTTGACAAATGTATACATGTTAATTACTAGGCTTATTCTTAGTTTCATAAGCATTTTGCTCTTGACTTTTTAAGCAGCATTTGAGAAAAAATTTAATGCCACACAAACAAAATAAAATTTTCATTAGATTTAAATATATCTCGTCAAGTCAAAGACTATTATCCTACTGTGTATAATGGTGGAGAGAAACGATGTAAACTTCTGTTTAGAGAAACTTTTATAATTTGGTTTTGGTTTTAGGGTTGCATATTTTTTGTATGCAACAAGAGATGGTCTGGGGAGTGATTGGGGTGACATGAGGGTAGTCTGGGGAGACATGAGGGTAGTCTGGGGAGCAGTCAGGGGTGACATGGGCCACCCTGCCAGTCTGGGAACTAAGTTTGGACTCTAGGCTATCACTGCCAATGACCAGGTGGGCTATGGAAGAAACTTGTGTGCACTGTGGCCACGGCAGAGACGCTCACCAGCTCTGGGTGCATGGTGTAGCGTGGTACTGATCATGTGAACAGATGTGTAGAATGGATGTATATATAAAGAAATCCATTAAATTAACTCTCAAAAGCAGTGTAGTCCAGCAGCCTGCAGCTGTTCAGTTCTCGAATATCTCACAAGACAGAAGGATCCCTGAAGGATCCCTGGAGAGCCTCGAGCCTCTGTCACACTGGAGGGTTGAAGAGGCTGGGCTCTGCGGTCAGTGACGGGTAGCAGCGGTGGCGGCGGCGGTGGCAATGGCAGCCGACTAGGAGTGGACCCAACACGTCAAGTTCACACAGGGCGGAGAGAGAGCAAGTTCCTCTCCTTTGCTTTTCCTCTTGTCTGTCCCACCACGGCCAGCACTCCCAGTGTGGCTGGTCTTCCATCTGGATTAAGCGATCACCTGCAGTTTGTTCGAAAACCGTGCCCTAACGATCAGTTCTTCACAGCTATGTACAAACTCAGCCCACAGCTGCTATGTCGACATGTGAGTCTATCACACTGGGCCTCATGTTCCATGGTGCCACAGCAGAGATAAGCACACCTGCCTTACGCACCTTGCAGAGAGACCGTGAGTGCTGTGGAGTGCATCTGACCCTGGACACCAGTCGGCACGGTGCGCCTGGCTCTGGGCACCGGCCCCAAGGATGCTTGTAATTACAGAAGACTATGAGAACGTGTGGTCTTGTCCGTCCCATGCGCCCCTTCAGCGTGGACTTCTGTTGAGGGCTCTGTCATCCTTTCTGTGTCTCCTTCTCTCTTTGCTTGCCCTGAGAATGAGGGGCCGCCATTGAATCCTTCATCGCTCTTGGGCGTGTCCACAGGGCGACCACATACTTCCACAGCGGCTACTTTCAACAGAGTTAGTGCTCTTGTTTATTGAACAAGGAAATGTGGCATTCTAGATTTTGTTTGGCATTTGTAATTTCCAGAGAAACAAATCAGATTTTTCATTGCTCCTGAAGAAATGATAGTATCTGGGCTCTTGGGCCTGGCATTCGGGTTCCATGCTTTTGCTGCTGTGAGTTTCAAGGGCTTGTTGGTCTGGTTGTCCAGGCCCTGCTGGACAGACAAGGAGCAAATGCCCGAGAGCTCCCCACGGCCCATGGCCCTGCTAGACACAGAAGCACGTGTTTGCAGGGTAGAAAGGAAAGTGTGTCGTTCTTCTCTTTAAAACAAAGCGCTGCATAGGTTCCTGGCCCGAGGTGTCTCTTGTAATCTAGAGGCTGTCCACTAAGCAGGCCTTCCATCTGGGCACAGGGCTGTGCAGGCAGGAGAAGCAGATGCTAGTTTTAGTGATGGTTGTCAGGCTCCCCGAAGAGGACACCTGGGTGCTCGAGATTGTCCTGTGGGGAGTCATGTCACAGGACCTTAGGTGATGGCTGGGCTTGACCCACACTGGGGAGCGCAGACGCACTCGCTGCAGCACCGCCTGCAATAAATGCTGCAGAGGCGGAAGTGTCTAATTACACAGAAAGTTCCGGGGCTACCCCGGAATGTGCCGTCGCCATTGCAGAACTTTGAAGAGTGTTGACTCTTGCCTTTAGCGAAAGTCATTCATATTAGTCGTGAGAAAGTGATAAAGATATTAACAAAGCAGCGAGAGTCTCAGAGACCTTCAGGGCCTCAAAACATTCTTCCAGTTCCCCTTCCCTGTTGGACTTGCCCCTTTTAAGCCAAAAGCGGATGTTGTGCTGGACTGTTCGCCTTCTCCCATGTGTGCGTGGCTCTGAAGGGCTGTGCCGCGCCCACTGTGTGCACCTAACGTGCCCCCTTGCTGGGCACTTGGTGAGTTCTGCTGTTGTGTTACAAAAATAGTGCCACGGCCAACTGTCTTGGATATAAATCTCTGTGCAAGTTCTTGCTTATTTTCTTAGTTGAATGTTTTAAGAATAGATTTTGGTTACCTATTGGCTTGGGTACTGGTGAGCAATTGAATGTGAAAATCATGCCATTCTCTAAAACCCTCCAAGAAAAACACAAGAAGAGCCTTTTAACCTTTTTGCTCAACCCAGGTTCAGCACCGTTGTAATGGGTATCGCCTGGTCATAGGCACCAACCAGCGGCTGGTTCAACACGTGCTGGGCACAATCCTTTCCTACCTGAGGCTCTTGTGCCTGAGTTTGGTTTGCCCACCACTGGGGTTTAGTCATGGTCTACCCATCCTCCGCTGGGTGGCAGCCCCCGCTGCTACTCCATGCCTGTGGGCGGCAGCCCCCTGCACACTCGAGGCCCCACGGGCAGTAGTTCTTGCCGCTTCCCGTCTCTCACACCAGTCCGCAGGTCCGGGAGGTTCTTGGGGCCTGAGCAGCCCTGCCACCTCCAGGCCACCTGGGGACAGAGGTTTTGGCATCTTGGTTTCTAGATTCGAGGCCAGACACGGATGAGTCTGCAGTAAGCTCATTCGGCCTCCTGATTGTGTTGCTGAGACGCCGAGGGACGTGCTTGAGACCTGACGTGCCTTCTCTTGTGCTGTAGATCCACATCATAGACTTCGATGACGAGAATAACGTCATCAACAAGAACGTCCTTCTCCATCAAGCCGGTGAAATCTGGCACATCAGCGCCAGCCCTGCGGACAAGGGCGTGCTGGCCACCTGCTACAGCGCGGGTAAGTGCCGCCGCAGGGGCGCGCGTGAGGCGGCCGGGTGTGGCCAGCCGGTCTGCGGGCAGTTGGGAAGGAGGGGCCAGCAGTGAGGTGCTGTGGGGGGCACGCCTGGTGCTGCGATGGATGCTGGTGAGGTTTCAGGCCCACGTTCCGCGAACGGAAGCTGCCACCATGGCTGTTCCCAGAGCCCCCCACGCGCTCCCCAGCAGCTGTGTCCCGGCCATTGCACGCAGCTCAGCGCGGCAGAGCATCTCCACCCTCTGTGGGCCTGCGTGGCTCCCACTGTGCCGCGTGCGCGGGAGCTGCGTGTATGCAGGAGCCCCATGCACAGGACCCTCATGCACAGGAGCTCCATGCACAGGAGCCCCATGCACAGGAGCCTTATGCACAGGACCCTCATGCACAGGAGCCCCATGCACAGGACCCTCATGCACAGGAGCCCCATGCACAGGACCCTCATGCACAGGAGCCTCATGCACAGGAGCCCCATGCACAGGACCCTCATGCACAGGACCCTCATGCACAGGAACCCCATGCACAGGACCCTCATGCACAGGAGCCCCATGCACAGGAGCCCCATGCACCGGAGCCCCATGCACAGGACCCTCATGCACAGGAGCTCCATGCACAGGACCCTCATGCACAGGACCCTCATGCACAGGAGCCCCATGCACAGGACCCTCATGCACAGGAGCCCCATGCACAGGAACCCCATGCACAGGAGCCCCATGCACAGGACCCTCATGCACAGGAGCCCCATGCACAGGAGCCCCATGCACGTGCTAGGCCAGTGTCCGCCTGGTACTGGCACTGCAGTCCGAGACTTTCTGTGTCACGCTGGTCAGTGACACCGAGCCGACTCTGCCTCTCCCTTGGGGTCTTCGTGTGTCTTGTTGGGAGCTACTTCCCACGTGCTGTTTTAGGGAAAATGGGAGAATTCCCCTCCCCACCTGCATGCAGTTGCATCACTTTCTGTGGGGGCCGCTAGACCTCAGCTTCGGGGATCCTGATTAGAAGCTCCATGCATTGCTAAGTTCCTAGCTTTCTAAGCTTAAGCTTCTACTTTCAAGGTGACCTGTGTTATTTTTAAGAAATATAATTGCTCAGGGACGAGGGAGAGAAAGAGATAGATCAAGATCTCTTCACCATATCCGTAAAAACGTTTCTCTTCAGTTCTTTGGAGATAATTGCTGTTCTGTGTGCCTAGGTTGAGACTTGCAGCATTCTCTGAGGAGAAGTAGGGTTTGTCTGTCAACCAGTCTGGTCTTCGGCTCTTGATTCTCCTGTCTCGTCTCCATTGCCCATGCGCCCCACTCCTTGCTCCCCGCAACCCGGAGTATACCTGTTGTCCTCTACCGTGGCTGGTTCCCCATCCTCCATCTCCTTTGACTGGCAGACCCTGGCATCGAGCCCTCCAGCCGCTCTCCTGTCCTCACTGAAAGACTCGAGTTGCTCTAGGGGGTAGTTCCTTTGCTGGTGCCCTCTCCGGGGACTCTCTCTCTGGGGACTCTCTGGGGACTCTCCGGTGTCGCACGTCACCCCCGCCCAGCATGGTGGAGGTGGTGGTATCTGCTTGCAGAGCTCGCCTGGCTTCTGTGTGGAGCGTCGGAGCAGCCGCAGCCCAGCACCTGGTCGCAGACCCCACGTTCTCCCGCTGTGCACTGGTTGTAAGGCTTCCCCTTGGAGTGCCGCCCGTATGTTGCTCCTGCCCGAGGCGTCCCACTGCCCGGCCTTGCTGGGCCTGCTCCACCTGTCGAATCCAGCACCGCCCACCTCCCGTTTGTAGGGCAAGCAGAGCCTTCCTTGCTTGAGAAGAGCCTTCTAGAGCTGTGAACGGAAGAAGCGATTGTCCTCAGAAGGTGACATTCGGGAGTGGGGCTGCTTCCTTCTGAGTGTCCCAAGTCAGCTGACCTTCATTCCAGGTGTGAATTCCCAGAAATGCCTTGGTGCCCTCTCATTCCCTCTTTCTTTCTGATTTAGAGAGTGTCATATGCACGTGTTTGCTTGTCATGTTCTCTGTCACATGTGTGAGCCATGCACGCACAGCATCCTTGTGCTACATGTGTGTGGTGTGTGCGTATAGTGATCTCTTACATATGCACACTATAGCATCCTTGCGAGTGTGTGTCTATGTCTGTGTGGTGTGTGTACTTGTAGTGTTCTCTGTCACTCATGGCCCCAAGCATCACTGTGTATATTGTGTGTGTGTTGCATGTACTTGTAGAGTCTCTGTCGTGTGTGCACACTATAGCATCCTTGTGTGTGAATGTCTGTGTGGTGTAGTACTCATAGTGCTGTCATGTGTGCACACTGTAGCATCCTTGTGTGTGTATGTCTGGTGTGTGTACTTGTAGTGTTCTCTGTCGTGTATGTATACTTGCATCAATCCTGCATTTAACATGTGTGATATTTTCTACCTCTGCTGACAGAGGCCTGCTGACCCTGTGTGGCCTCACGGTCAGCAGAGGGCACCATTGGCCTGGCCATGAGTTCCTGCCTCCCAGCTTAACTCAGGGTCCCCCTCATTTCTGGTGACCCGTCCTCACTGCCTCACTGAGCTGCCGAGTGCCGTTTCTGATGCCTGCGCGTCTTCTCGTAGTTCTCGTACTCATCTTGTCTGAAAGCCGTGTTGCAGAGTGTGACTGAGCCTGGGCATCTCTCCGTCTGCCAGATAGACACGTGTGGGGCGGGGACAGGGCGCTTGGTGAGCATCTGTGGAGAATGGAGTTCCTGACTCCTAAGGACTCACAGAAGGCCTCAGAACCTGGGGACACCCGGATGGTTAGAGTGCAGTGGGCAGACCCTCCAATCCATGGGACTGTCTGGCACCCAGATGGTTAGAGTGCAGTGGCAGACCCTCCAATCCATGACTATCTGAGCAGACTCTCCACGAGGACTGCCTGGCACTCACATACATAAGCAGGGTGGGTGAACTTTCTAACCCAGGTATAGTTAGATGGTGGGCACCCAGGTGGTCAAAACATGGTGGGTGGACTTTGCAGCCCATGGGGACTGTCTGAGACCTAGAGAGTCCAAGCACGGTGCGTTATTTACGGACCCCGCCTTAAATGATTTTCAGCCCTGGGGGTCCCGATCCAAGTAGTCATAACTACCTCAGGCGCTCCACACCCCTGCGCCACCCTCGGCTCTGAGCGTCCATACTGACAATCATTGCCCGACAGATGGACGTGGATGGACAGATAGCTTGAAGCAGCCAAGTTCATCTGTAAACGCTTCCTGAAGAGCTACAGTGCCGCTGCAGTTTATCTCAGAGGCCGGACCATGCTTCACAGGAGCGGGTGCGTGCGGGCTGGGACCCTGGACTCTCGAGGCTGTTCTCTGAGCGACGTTGACAGTAGTGCTCTTAGGCCGGTGCTCCCTTTAGAGAGCCCCCGAGAGTCGTGGCCGGTGCTCCCTTTAGAAGTCCTCCCTGCTGGACACGTGGGTCTTTGGCCCAGGAGATTGTGCAGCCTGGCGAGGCAGGACGTGGCCTCTGAGGGATGCTGCAGCGCCCACGGGAGCGTGGACTGCCCACTTACTCCGAGTCCCGGCGTGACCAGGGACCACAAGAGCGGAGCAGCCTCACCTTCCAGAGTCAGCACTCAGTACGCTCATGGAGGTCATTTCCAGCCCGCGGTTACCAAATAAGCCGGCTCGGGTGTCGGGAGCAGCGTGTTGGTTGCCGTTCTTGTTGCTTTGACCAAGTACCTGACCAAAGATTTTGCCTTGTGGTTTGGGAGGCTCCGTCATGGTGGGAAGGTGCAGCAGCAGAAGCAGCCGCCGTTCTTGGTGGCAGCAGAATAGACTGCTTGCGAACATTGTACTAGACCAGGAACCACTGGGCTCTGGCTACAGGTGGATCCCGGGCTGGAAATGGAGCTCAGGTGCTGGAAGTGGAGTGAGATAGGCCTTCAAACCCATGGGTCCCGGGACCTGTGTCTGCCAGCTGCGTCCACAACCAAAACGATCCCATCATCTCCCCAAGCAGGACCACTAACCCTAACCCAGCTGGAGAGACACATGAGCCTGTAGGGACATTTCACCCCCAGTTGTCAGTGTCACCATGGGCCTTGCCTCGTTCTGTGGGGTTTGATTTTTCTGTAATTAACAGGTAACCAGTTAAGTGTCAGGCTGGTACAACATGTTGACGAAGGATTGATGGAGCAGGGAGCCAGCTCGTGGGGCGCGTGGACAGAGGGCTGGTGGAGCAGGGAGCCCGTGGGGCGCGTGGACAGAGGGCTGGTGGAGGGAGCCCGTGGGGCGCGTGGACAGAGGGCTGGTGGAGGGAGCCCGTGGGGCGCGTGGACAGAGGGCTGGTGGAGCAGGGAGCCCGTGGGGCGCGTGGACAGAGGGCTGGTGGAGGGAGCCCGTGGGGCGCGTGGACAGAGGGCTGGTGGAGCAGGGAGCCCGTGGGGCGCATGGACAGAGGGCTGGTGGAGCAGGGAGCCCGTGGGGCGCGTGGACAGAGGGCTGGTGGAGCGGGGAGCCCGTGGGGCGCGTGGACAGAGGCCTGGTGGAGCAGGGAGCCCATGGGGCGCGTGGACAGAGGACTGGTGGAGGGAGCCCGTGGGGCGCGTGGACAGAGGGCTGGTGGAGCAGGGAGCCCGTGGGGCGCGTGGACAGAGGGCTGGTGGAGCGGGGAGCCCGTGGGGCGCGTGGACAGGGCTGGAAGAGGCAGCCTGTGGGCTCTGGCTGCTCTGGGGAGTCAGCATGTCTTGGTGGCACTGCGGGGTCTTGGTGGGCATTGGGGGGAGGACGCTTCCTACTTATTTCTGTAGCAGTAATTCACAGGAGTCAGCACAGTTCTCGTTTTCTCTTGGTCAGCGAGAGCGGAGGCAGTAGTAAGCATTAGCGCCGCAGTACTGCTAGACAGAGGCTCCTACCGATTCCAGCCTTCATGCTGTGATCTAGAATGCTCTGGCTGGACAGGCCGCCCATTGGAAAAGGCCGCACAGGAGGGCTGGAGACCGTGGGAGGGGAGCGCTGTATTTTGGCTGTCCGTGGGATGGCCGCATCATGTCAGCCGAAACAAGCACCAGGAGATGGGGCTGTGTCCTTGAGGGCGTCCTGCGGTCCAGATCTGTCAGGTAGAAAATGCACATGAGCTTTGTTTTGAAGAGGGCCCCATCCTGAGATAAAGCTGCC
Organism: Typhlomys cinereus; assembly: GCA_023101885.1. Lineage (NCBI taxonomy): Eukaryota > Metazoa > Chordata > Mammalia > Rodentia > Platacanthomyidae > Typhlomys > Typhlomys cinereus. Next base: position 373,679 of record JALPQD010000871.1, read on the forward strand.
CCTGCCGCAGTGCGGGCTCCAATCACAGTTCCTAGGAGGGGAGGCTGGCCGGTGCCTGGAGCCCACCCCCAGTGCCTGCCCTGGACACGCCTCCCTGAAATGATTCTCCATGGTCTACTTGTCCTCTCTTCTTCTTGGTGTTTTCCCGTCATTACATTTCACCACTCTAAGCATCTCTTCCCTCCCAGTGCCAGGGGATAATTGAATAAAGACTTAGAAATGCCCGTTTACTGTGTGTGTGCTCACAGGCGCATGTGTAAGGTTAGGGGCAGTCTGGGACACCTCGTGGGTGCGGGGATTAAACTCAGGCCATTAGGTTTGGCAGCAAGCACCTCCTTTGTGAGCCCTCTGCTGGTCCCACAGGGAGACTTCCGGAGTTCTCACGTGCTTTGCGCCTTCTTTGAATCAAGAACCACTTTGAACCATCACAGCACTAATTTTTGTGTGCACAGTGTGTGTGAAGAGAGGTCCTTCCTGAGCTTTCTTGAGTTCTTGGCTCTTGCCGTGTGGTATGAGTGATTGTAGCGGGTCCACGTCCTCAGTGATGATGGTTGGTCCACTGTGGCGTTTAGTGACCTGATCCAGTTGGAGCTGCCACGATGCGTGTTGGTGCGCGTTGGCTCTTGAGCTCTTTCGTTATGGATGTGGTTCTTGTCCTGAGTCCTGAACCCATGCCCCGTCGTGCCCCGCCGTGCCCCCGCCGTGCCCCCGTCTTCCCCCGCCGTGCCCCCGTCTTCCCCCCGCCGTGCCCCTGCCACTGTGCCTTGCTGTGCCTGAGCGCTTCTGCTCTGCAGAGACGTGCAGCTAAGGAAGAAGTGGCCCTTGTCAGGCTCTGTAGGTCTTTATACCTCCCAAATCCTTTCAAAGGGGTAAATACATTTCTTTCACCAGAACAGCCTTTTCAGGGTGTTGATCTTTGTGGATTTCAGACTCGAGGGGTCGTCGCTTCAGTGTCCAGCTGTGGGGTTGTTGCACAAGCCTCACGAGGCTGCAGGGTGCTTCCGGGTGTTGCCTTGTATATACGTCTGATTTGAATGTAACGGCTGCTTCCTACTGGCTTTTGTCCTGTGGGAAGGAGACGTGGCTGCCGCCTGTGGTGCGTTTGTAGTGATGTCACTGGAGCTCAGAGGTCATGAGATTACAGGTCTTTGGCATGTACCCCTTTTTCTCTTCCGAATTGTGGTTGAGTGCTGTGCCTGACCCCGGCGTTTTGTTGCTTGGACAAACCCTGAGGGTTCTCATTCTTCTCGTCTCTCTGGGCGTCTGAGAGGTGTTCGTGTGCACACGTGTCCCTGCTGAGTTTGGACTGCAGTCTTTGGAGTTTGCCGATGGTCGCGTGGCCCGCTGATTTGAACAGCGGCAGAGTTTGGACTGCCAGGCCTTAGCGTGAGGAACGGTCTCCTGGTGCTGGTCGTGGGTGGGGAGGACAGAGTTGAGATGGCGCCGGGCACCTGCCGGCTTCACGTGGCAGCCACGGGTCAGTGGGATGGTCTTCCAGAACACAGGAGTGCTGGGATTGGCTGAGTCCTGGGGAGTTCTTACGCCCCACAAAGGCTGCTGGGTCCCTTTTGTGTCATTTCTCTGTCCTCATTGACTTTCTGCAGCACCTCCAAATCCAGCATCATCTGGACTTGTAGTTAATGTGCTGTTTACTGCTCCTTCCAGATCCCTAACGAAGATGTTAAATAAGGCCTGTTCCCCAGAGCACCCCAACGCTCCTCACAGCTCAGTGCTCTCTCGTTCATCACTGCGCCTTGTTTATGGTCCTTCCTCCGGGTCTCAGCCCATGGGGGTGCTTCGGAAAAACCCAATCTGGATTACTTTTCCCATCAGACTGTGGAAATCCCGTGTGCCGGCTTCCTCCCTCGGCTCCAGATGGTCATTGCTGCGCTCATCTATGCCCCGCCCGCTCTTCAGGTTTAGATACAGGGAAGGCCGCAAGCCCTCGTGGCTTTTCAGTGCCTGGAGCTTGCGTTAGGAGGTGGCCCCGAGGTGGTCCGAGCCCAGGTGCTGTCATCCTTCTCAGAGGTGCTAATCTCTGGAGCATCCGGCTGCTGGAGGGCGGCTGTGGAGGCTGCACCCCACGATGACGACCGCTGGGTCTCTCCACGGCTCGCAGATGCTTCAGCGCTAGTGTCAGGTCAGGGCCCTGTTCTTAGGACCTTGAGAACCTTAGTTCTCCTCCAGAGGTCCAACTCCACACAAGGTCACAGTGCACTGAGGACTTGAACATGTGTCTGTCTGCAGTAATCATGATTTTTAAGATAATTTTATTTGTGTAGAGGTTTTGAGCAGGGCCTTCAGTCTTCATTGTCCTCTCATGCCAGTCGTGCGGCTGCCTGTCCTGCTCATGCGCTCTTGGGCCCCGTGGGCCAACTCTGGTGTAAGGTTCTCATGGATTACCTGTGAAACACACATGACCACCTGTGAGACACACACGGACCGGCTTCATGAGACACGTGGATCACTTGTGAGACACACACGGACCAGCCGTGAGACACACGCGGACCAGCCGTGAGACACACGCGGACCAGCCGTGAGACACACGCGGACCAGCCGTGAGACACACGCGGACCAGCTTCATGAGACACACGCGGACCGGCCGTGAGACACACGCGGACCGGCCGTGAGACACACGCGGACCGGCCGTGAGACACACGCGGACCGGCCGTGAGACACACGCGGACCGGCCGTGAGACACACGCGGACCAGCTTCATGAGACACACGCGGACCAGCCGTGAGACACACACGGACCAGCTGTGAGACACACACGGACCAGCTGTGAGACACACGTGGACCAGCTGTGAGACACACGTGGACCAGCTGTGAGACACGTGGACCAGCCGTGAGACACACGTGGATCACCTGTGAGACACGTGGACCAGCCGTGAGACACACACGGACTAGCTTCACAAGACCCATGTGGACCCAGCTTTCGAGACGCATGTGGACCAGGCGCGAGAAATGCGGACAGCTGCAGGACACATGTGCACAGCTTTGAGACTGTCCTTCCCCTCACGCACTCTTGGGTCCTATGGGCCAGCTCTTGTGAAAGATCTGTGGACCGAGCCGCACACGTTTGGCTCATGTTTCTGACTAGACATGACATTCTGCTTGACTTACTGGGGCATTTTGATTTCTTGTTGTTGGGAGTGCGTGGGGCATGGTAAGGTGCTGGGGCTCAGGGCAGGTGAAGGAGCCTGGCCCAGCAGCCAGGATCTGCTGTGTAGCCTGCCTGTGCTTCTTTGCTGGCGGCTACTTTTGTAATAACTCAGACGCGGCTTTGACACGTGCTGTGTGAATGTTGGCTTGTTCTGCTCCATCTACGGCTGCAGAGGGTGGCAGTGAGCAGAGATGAGTGTGTGGCTTCCGTTTCCTGCCCGGCTTTGGCTAGAATGTCCCATATGAAGACCAGCATGAGGAAGGTGAGATGTCAGGGAAATGTCCATCATGAGGTGGCTGTGGCACAGGTGGCCAGTGTGTGGCGCAGGTGGTCAGTGTGTGGCGCAGGTGGTCAGTGTGTGGCGCAGGTGGTCAGTGTGTGGCGCCGTGTGGTGGCCATGGCACAGGCGGTCGGCGTGTGGCGCAGGCGGTCGGCGTGTGGCGCCCAGGTGCAGGGAGCAGCAGGAGAAAAGGCTCAGATGCAGAGAAGCCCGGGCAGCAGGAGGGCGAGCGGGAGGACCTTAAGTTGGCAGCCACGGTGCCTTCCACTGCCTAGAACTGTGCAGCCCACAGCTTACCTTGTGTCGCACACACTGCCGTGGCTCATTTAGCGAGAGACTTGGAAAGAGATCTTTCTGGAAATCACCCAGGGGGAAGAGTCCCAAATTAAGTTTTAATTTTGCTCTGTGTTCACAAAGTCAGCTCCTCAACTTGCGATGGCCTTGTGCGCTTCTCCACGAGCCACAGAAGCCAGCTGGGGTTGCCAGGGCCCAGCTCGCACAACGTGGCCAGTGACACCCTCGTCACGCCAAAGCTGTGAGCTGAGGAAACTGGTTTCTCCTGAGCGGTGCCAAGGGGTTTTCCCATGGCTGAGCCTGGAAACCCTGAGCTGCCGAGGGGATGTTCTGTATGCGTCTTCTTGAGCTCATTCCACTCTGGAGATTTCCCGGCAGCCCATGTGGGCGCAGGAGCCTATTACGAAGCCCCGTGGGCCCACTGGCCGCGTCTGGCAGCCTCTCCTCTGCTGGGGCCTGGCACCTCCTAATTGGTGTGAGCCCCACCTCCCCGCCTCCTGACCCTGCTCAAAGGGAGACGGGAGCTTCTAAATCTGTGCTTAATCCCTCGGTGTTCGTCAGAGCACCCGCCACAGCTGAGCCCCAGGTAGAGCTCTGGAAATGGAGGTGTCAGCACCCAAGACGGGACGGTGTCCCTGCACTTACTCCTGGCCTGCAGCTGTGTCCTACGCGCTCACTGCCTGGGCTCGCATTGGGCACCACTGAGAGGTCGGACTTTGACCGTCAAACCAGTGTTGCAAGATCAGAAGCGCCTCCGGCTTCCACCTCCGGCCTCCACCTCCGGCCTCCACGGTGGCTTGTTGGTAAGCCCGTGTGGGTTCCCGGCCCCGTGGCCTCTGCTGTTTATTACTCCTGCCCCTGTGGGACGGAGGTCGAGGTTCTCTGGCTTCGAAGGTCCTGTGCTTGTCCGTCTGGGTTCTTGGAGGCCCTGTGGCCTGCCCACCTCCTCCTCCTGGAACTGGGTGTGACCGCAGAGAGCTGCCGCGCTGCAGAGACACCCCAGCAGGTGCAGTGGGTCTGGCCAGGTGACACAGCCCGGGACTCCTCGTTCCAAGGCAGTGTTGATGTGTCTGGGAGTCGTTCTGGCAGTTCATGTATCTGTGGGCGTTGGTAGCACATGCTGTGACCAGACACACTTAAGGCAGAGGATTGTGTTTGAGGCCAGCTGTGTTACAAAGCAAGTATGATCCTGCACCCAAACAGAGCAGAAACAAGAGTGACGCTGGTGACACAATGTGGGAACCACTCTGCACCCCAAACTAGGTTTGCTGTGGGCTCAGGACTTGCAAGTGAATTGTCAGGATGCGTGTCTGTCACGAGTGGGCAAAACCTAAGAAGAGATGCTGTGCTCATGGTAGAGGGGGAGAGAGGGAGGGGAGAGGAAAGAGGAAAGGAGAAAGGGTGGTAGGGGAGAGAGAGAGAAATTTTCATTTCTAAACTTTATATACAAATGAGTCTTAACTGCTTGAGGGCAGAAGTCAGAGTGGGCCTTGCCACTGGACAGTGCTGATGGAGTCGAAGGGTCCACTCAGAGCAGGGCAGTACCGGCCACGCCCACACGTGTGGTCTTCAGCTGGCAGGCCCTGGTCCTCGAAGGGGAGGCCCAGCGAGCTGCCAGCATCTGCGCCGGGCCAGCCGGAGTCAGGCTGCAGAGATTTAAGGACCTTTGGGCTGTTTTGGAGTCTAGCAACGCGCCATGCTTGTGCCTTTTCTCCTGTGCCAAGACCTCTGGGTGGTTCATCCTGGCTTCTCGAAGTCCAGGCTGGTCCCTGTCATGATGCTAATTTTAAGCCCCGAGAATTAATAGGCACTGACACGTCTCGGAGGGGTTATGTGTCAGAAGGCATTGTGACTTCCCTTCCTGACTCCCCAGGAAGGGGCAGACAGACACGTGGGAGCACTCCTGAAAGTTTCCTATAGACACTGAAGCTTCTGCGGGAGGGCGGGAGGGGATCAGGCTTCTCCCTGTCAGGCAGAGCCCTGGGATCCGCAGGCTGGCCCCTGCCTGCCGTGCCGGTCCTGGGCTGCGGCTGTGCCCACGGGTGTGCTTCTTGGTGTAGTCAAGAACTCCACAGGTCTTGCGAGGCGAGGGCACCAGGATTACTGGTGGTGGCCCTGGATCGCCTCGTCACGCACGACCTTTTCCGGACCAGTTTGCAGTTACCACAAAAGGGCTTTGAAACTCCGTCCTCGGACTGAGCCTCTCCCAGGACACAGGACAGGCCTGCCATGTCCTTGGGACGCAGGGGGCACTGGACATTGGCACAGCCCGTCACGAGAGAGCTCAAACCAGCAGTTCTCAAGCAGATGGCGAGGGAGTTGTAGGTCCCGCCCCAGCACACCCGTACAGGGAGGCGCCCGGGCTCGTGTGAACTGAGTGCTGGTCACAGGGGATGGCGTCCCACCCTCACTGGTGGGTGGGTCCTAGTTACAGGACCCTGAATTCTTGATCTCCAGAGGGTGGACTGGGGCTCTGCTCTGACCCCTCGTCAGCTTCCTGCTGCTGCAGTGCTGGCTGCCTGTGAGAGCTGTCCCTGCCCCCCACGTGGAGACCCCTTGGAAACGGGTGGCGCCGGGTGCTGCCATTTTGCTGCCTGTCAAGAAGTGTGGTTCGGCTTCCGAGTTGTGGAGAGCACTGTCAGCTCGGCTCCCTGTCCCCCCACCTCGCTCCCCCACCCGCAGCTGTGGGACACAGGCAGGATCTCGGTGCACCCGTGTTCTGAGCCGCGGCAGGAGTGTCTGCTGCACCCGTGCTATGCAGAGCTTGTGGGAAGTGCAGGTGCAGGGTCCCACGGGGCTCCTGACACTCTTTTCCCTTATCAACTATGTATTTTCCCTTATCAACTATATTGATTTAGTGTGTGTGTGTGTAAGTGTGAGCATGTGAGTGTGTGTGAGTGTGAGCATGTGAGTGTGTGTGATCATGTGAGCGGGTGAGTGTGTGTGAGCATGTGAGTGTGTGTGAGCATGTGTGTGTGACTGAGCATGTGTGTGTGTGAGCATGTGTGTGAGCGTGTGAGTGTGTGTGTATGTGAGCGGGTGAGTGTGAGCATGAGTATGAGTGTGAGCATGCGAGTGTGAGCATGTGTGTGAGCATGAGTGTGTGTGAGCATGTGTGTGTGTGAGCATGTAAGCAGGTGTGTAAGCATGTGAACGGGTGTGTGAGCATGTGTGTGTGAGCATGTGAGTGTGTATGAACATGTGAGTGTGTGTGAGCATGTGTGAGTGAGCATGAGAGTGAGTGTGAGCATGTGTGAGTGTGAGCATGTGTGTGAGTGAGCGTGAGTGTGAGGGTGAGTGTGTGTGAGCATGTGAGCGGTGTGAGCATGTGTGTGAGTGAGCATGTGAGCGGGTGAGTGTGAGTGTGAGCATGTGTGTGTGAGCGGGTGAGTGTGTGAGCAGGTGAGTGTGTGAGCATGTGAGCGGGTGAGTGTGAGTGTGAGCATGTGTGTGTGAGCATGAGTGAGCATGTGAGCAGGTGAGTGTGTGTGAGCGGGTGAGTGTGTGAGCATTTGAGCAGGTGAGTGTGAGTGTGAGCATGTGTGTGTGAGCATGTGAGTGTATGTAAGCATGTGTGTGTGAGTGCGCATGTGTGTGAGCATGAGTGTGTGTGAGCGAGTGTGTGTGAGCATGTGTGTGTGTGAGCATATGAGTGTGTGTGAGCATGTGTGTGTGTGAGCATGTGAGTGTGAGCATGTGACCGGGTGAGCGTATGTAAGCATGTGTGTGAGTGCGCATGTGTGTGAGCATGAGTGTATGTAAGCATGTGTGTGTGTGAGTGCGCATGTGTGAGTGTGTGAGCATGTGTGTGAGTGTGAGCATGTGTGTGAGTGTGTGTGAGTGTGTGTGTGAGTGTGTGTGTGTGAGCATGTGTGTGTGTGTGTGTGTGTGTGTGTGTGTGCCCATGGAGGGTGATTTCGATGTCATCCTGGATTGCATTACCGTCTCTTGACTTTCTCTGGAGTCTCCAGCGTCTGCCTCTAGAGCTGGAGTGCAAGCCGCCATCATTTCCTCCTGGTGTTGTGATGTGAAGTGTGGGATTTGAACTCAAGTCCTTTTGCTTGCAAGACAGAAGCTTAACCCTGGGCCATCTCTCTGGCCCAACTCATCACCTCTTTTTACTCAAGAAATTCTCACATGGTCCTGCTTATACAGGTTTTACCAGATATGCATGCCAACCTCTGCTTACTGATAATGAATCACAAATGTCTTTTCAAGCAATTCTGGACATACATGTAGTTTATCCAGAGGTTGCCATCAGGAATTAAAGCTTGACAGAATTTTTGCTCACCACACAAAACTGAACCAGGATGGAATTGTTTAAGGGGAAAACAGGGTGTTGAGAGGCGGCCCCCGCTGGGCTCCCACTCATGTCCTGGCCTACAGGACATCGCCCGTCCTTCCGGCCCGGCGTGTCATCTCCTGCGCTTCCCTCGGTGAGTCCCCGATTCGGTGCTTGGGATGCCGGTGCACAGCATGACAGAGCGTCTTCAGCATTTCTTAGACTTGACTGAGATTCTGACTTCAAGTTGTGAATGCCAAGACCACCACCTCACTAACACGTACAAAGTGGCAGGTGTTTGGGGGGCTGTTTCAGAATTCTGTGCCTGTTCCACCTTTCATTGCATGATTTTGAATGAACTCAGTAGTTCAAAGAACTTCTGAAATGAGACATTCGAGCATAATACAGTCCTCAGAGGGACTGATGGATGGATGCTCCCGTGCTGAGGAACATTAGCTCTTCCTGTACTTGGACCATGGTGTTTCTGGAAGATCGGGAGACCCTGCAGGACCCCGTGGTTCCTGGCACGCAGCAGTCCTTTTGGGTTGTACGGTGTGGTGGTGATACCTTTGACTTTGAGTAGGTGTTGGTTGCTGTCCTTTTGCAAACCTTTTATCATTGTCAATTTTCTGTGTCCCCCCCCTGGAGCCATGACTCACCACCCAGGGACCTCAGAGATGCCATCACAGCTCCTCGGCCTGCTGTGAAGCCGGCTGCACCTCATTCTTCCCAGAGAGTGGCATGGGCACCGTGGCACCATGCAGACAGGGTCAGGAGGCAGGAGCTGGCACAGCCCAGTCAAGGCTGACGGACTTGGCAGAAGTTTTTGAAGACCGTTATGATGGTGCTTTTAAAAATTTATTTATCGAGTGCGTGCGCGTGTGTGTGTGTGTGTGTGTGTGTGTGTGTGTGTGTGTGCGTGCACGTGTGCATCAGAGGGCACTGTGTGTCCCTGTGAGGTCCAGGGTGACTTTGGGAATTATCCTGAGTTGCTTCTGCCTCCTTTTTGCTTTGCTCTGGGATTTCCAGGCTGCGCCTTGCAGAGCTGAAAGAGCGCAGGCTTCCCCGTTTCCTCCTGGCATTTTTACGTAGGATTTGGGATCTGAACTCAAATCCTTCTGGCTGCAAGGCAATCTTAACCCCTGAGTCATCTCTCCAGCCCCCAAATGGCATCTTTAGAAAGAAGTGACTTTGCATTCAGAAAAGCATGCTGCCTCTCCATGATCCTCTTGCGATTCTTCCCCTTCTGCGCTTACACATTCATCAGGGCTGAGTGTTTGCTGTTTTCAGCTGTGTTCTAGGAGGGCTGGGCCTTCCTTCCTGTGGCTGCACTGGTGTGGGGACTGGTGGCCGTTTTCTCAAGCTGGGCAGGTACAGGAGCAAGGCCTTGCCCTGGCAAACATACACCCAACTTGGTGTCAGCAGGGAAAGGAGGCCGGTCCAGCCTGAGCGGAGGCTGCAGCGACGGTGGAGGATATTGTGACCGTCCTGTGAGAGTGGCGATCTGGGCCAGGAGGGCTGAGCCAGGAGGAGGACTGAGCTAAGGGGGCTGAACCAGGAGGAGGGCTGAGCTAAGGGGGCTGAGCTAAGGGGGCTGAGCTAAGGGGCTGAGCAGGAAGAGGGCTGAGCAGGAGGAGGGCTGAGCTAAAAGGGCTGAGCTAAGGGAGCTGAGCAGGAGGAGGGCTGAGCTAAGGGGGCTGAACCAGGAGGAGGACTGAGCTAAGGGGGCTGAGCTAAGGGGGCTGAGCCAGGCGGCAAAAGGCGGCGCTGCCCACGGGTGGGTTAGAACATGGGGTGTGGGAGGACGAGGATCAAGCAAGGGGCGCAGTCCCTGAGCCTGAGCGATATTGCCGCTCTGATGTCACCTGAGTCCCAGCCCTGGGGAGGCCGTATCGGCTTTGGTGAGGAAGGATGTCCCCGACTCACCTGTGGGCTCAAGGCTTGAGACCGTCCAGGAGTCGTGTGCATGGAGGGACGGCTCCTGGCGGCCGTGGGCGCGCAGCCAAGGCGCAAGAAGCTGCTGCCTGTGAGGAGCAGAAGCAGAGCGCTTGGGACGGGGTGGTCCTGGGTGCCGCAGGGCCTGGAGAGACGGAGCCCACAGTGGGGTTGGATGTCGGGCCCGCGGCTCCCAGCGCGGCCCCTCGCCAGCGCCCCTCGCCAGCGCCCCTCGCCAGCGCCCCTCACCAGCGCGGCTGCTCTGGGTCACTGAAGACACAGTCGCCTCCAGGTCTCTGGGTCACACGCTCCTGCTTCCATCAGAGCAAGAGAAGACCACCCTGAGTTACAGGGCAGGTCCGCTGGGGCGGCTGCATGCAGTAACAGTCTCTTGGCTGGGTGGGGCATGGGGCACGGAAGTCCCCAGAAGGCTGAGCTGAGGGTGGGGTCAGTCACACGAGGTAATGGTGGAGCTTGGAGGAAGTGCTCAAACTGGCGGCGCAGGGTTGGCTGGCAGGTGCTCAGCGTGTGCACGTGCACAGCCTGCTCTGAGAGGCTCCGGCAGCTGTCGCGTAGGCTGCTGGAGGACCGAAGCAGGAGCGACTGGCTGAATTCTGTTAAAATGCCCTCCTTGCCCCTTGACCGTGCACCCTTGCCACGGCTTTTGAGCCAGACACACATGTTTTCAGGGGTTGGCGCCTGGAGCTAGCATGTGCCTCCTCTGTGTCACAGCGTCTGTCTGTGCCTCCGGGAAAGCTTTTCTCTGCGATTGTGACAGGCCGTCCCATCTCTTGCGATCTGCACATTTGGACTCAAGTCAGGTGGCTGCCACTGGCTGGCAGGTCACACAGCAGATACCTGGAGCCCACTGGAGGGGAACAGGGCTGTTGCCTAGCAACATATTCATTCTGCCTTTCAAGGACCACAGCGATGCCTGGCTTTGTCGTTGGAAGTGCTTCCTGTGTGCATTTCTACCTCCTTAGTAACCGTTGTTTACCTGCCACGACCACAATAGCACAAGAGAGACAGGAGACCCCTTTGCAGCGGATGTCTCATAGTCACCTGTCTCTCTGCGACAATCTTCAAGGGACTCGGAGGGGTGGGAGGGTGATTCTGGAGTTGTGAAAGGGGCTTGTCGACTTGCACTTCAGATTTGGCGTTGACATCGCAGTGTTCCGTCCCCCAGTTCTCTCATAACCGCTGGTCCTCTTTCCTATCTCATGTCCTCCACAAGCAGGGACAGGGGAAGGATTGTGCAGGACAACGAATCGGAGCAGAGTGTGTGTGAGAGGCCCAGTGAAGCCAGCGTGCTGCGTGTGCATCTGAAGGATCCCCCAGAAAGGATGCTGGAAAAGAAAATCCACCCTTGAGTTGCTCCTGGCCTTGGGGAGGCATAGACCGGTGCTTTAGGAGAATTTGACAGCTAGTTGACAGTGGTGAAAACGTCCATCTTCCATTTCCAGTGGGGGATGAAAAGGCTGAAATCCCGGCGCATTTAGGGCCCGTGGAAGCTGTTCCTCCTGCTGCTGCCTGCGGGCTGCACCGCTGCTGGTTTCCTGCGAGTCCAGGGATGGCTGAGCAGGGCTTCATGCGCCAGGGAGTGGGAGCAGAGGCCGAGCAGAACCGACGCTCACAGAGGACGAAGGGCAGCTGAGGAGGAACTGGGAACAAAGTGGTCCCCAGTGTGGGCAGAGGTGTCCGTCCACCTGTCGTCTCCAGAATGAGGTCACCTTGTTTGAGCAGAACCTGGTCTGCACAGCTCTGAAGGGACTGGGCAGCTGCATTCGTGTTGTACCCTGGGTGCCAGTCTTAGGCCCATCTATGGCTGGAGCCTGTCCTCTCTTGCCTGCCTGCATGCCCAGCCCTTCCTTCTGGTACGCGTGGACACGACGAGCTGCTGGGATGGCGAGGGATGCAGACTGTCCGCTTGCCCCAGGTTGTTGACCGTGGTGTGTGGCGTCCTGGAACGTAAGCGGCGCTCTTGCGGTGGGTATTTGTTTCTAGATTTTGCTCTTCTGGGCCGCCAAGTGTGGGTCAGTATCGAGTGCTCGTGCAGTGTGGTGTACGCCTGTAGCATCCGTGTCCCCGCACATCTCTAGGGTCTTCCGGCATTTTCACACCTCTCTTCTCCACGACTGACTGCTTCTCAGGGATTCTCTTGGGACCTCGTCATGTCTGCCATCTTTTCTTTGCTTCTGCAGCCCCTCACAGCCCCCTCTGTAAGCAGGAAGTTGAGGCATGAACCATAATTCTTAACTGACTCCCAGGAGACAGCTGTCCAGGCCCCCCAGGAAGGAAGCTCTGGATTATGCTTGGTCCCGACCTGCCTGTCAGTGACGGTCTTGATCCCGCAGGTGATGCGGGAAGAACCAACCCGTCGAGGGTGGGCGGGTGGTCTGCACTGTGAAGATGGAGAGAGCCAGCCGAGCCCCGGCCAGCACGCACGCAGCGCCCATTCACTGGCTTTCTGCTCGCGCCCTGGATTAGTGAGGCCACTCGCCTCAGGCTCCCGCTGCTGTGAATCCCGCGCCATGACGGCTGCGACCTGCATGCGTGGGTGGAAGCCCCTTCTTCCCCCTTCCCCGAGTTCTGGGGCCAGGTGTTTTGCTGCATCGGGTTGTGAAGCTGCCATGGGGCAGTGCAGGGGCGGTTAGATGCAGAGACGGGTGCTGTCTCCAGTCCCGGGGCCGCTGCTGAGCGTGCAGGGCGAGACGCCGTCGCACGGTGGGAACTGGTGACTGTCTGCTTTTCTTCTTTCCGTGAGCCCCGCTATCCAGACTCCCACTCAGCTGCGGCGCATCTTGTCTTGTGCTGCTCCAGCCCCAGCCGTCCTTGGGGTCTGAGCTCCCTTTGTCTGGGTCCCGGCCCTGAGCCGGGGCCTCGCCCTCTCCCCCAAGCAAGCCTGGGGTTTTCCTTTCCTCCTCCCGCACCTCTGCTCTTCAGGGAAGGCTGCTTCCTGGCCCTGCATCCTGCCCATCGACTTCCTGGCCCTGCGTCCCGCCTGTTGGCTTCCTGGCCCTGCATCCTGCCCATCGACTTCTTGGCCCTGCATCCTGCCCATCGACTTCCTGGCCCTGCGTCCTGCCCGTCGACTTCCTGGCCCTGCATCCCGTCCAACAGAGCCGCAGCTTGGCGATGTGCAGAGCCAGGAGACCCAGGAGCCTCTGGCACAAGCCTCCTCAGGCTGCCCCCAGGCCACAGTCAGCATCTCCGTCCCACACGTCACAGAACGAAGACACAGGAGTGTGATTGTGTTGCGGGGAGATTTTTTGTGTCCAGGTTCTTGTGTTCGGGAGTCAAAGTTTGAAACCAGAACACGTGTACAGGGTCAAGGCAGGTTTATTAGAGGAGAGAGAATGGAACTCACGGAATCCACGAGGGAGGGGCCAGTGAGCCAGAAAAGAACTCACAGACTTCACACTGCAATCCATGAGAGGCGAGAGTGTTGCCTGATGGCTGCCAGGGTCTGGGTTTTATAGAGTTAGGCAAACGGGGGGTGCGTGGGGTGGCTTTTCCTTATGGTTAGCTCCAGTTTCTGCATACCTGACTGGAGTCTTTCGTTCTCCACATCTCATTGGTCTGTTCATGTGGGCGGCTAACCAGGGTCCGACTTGGGGTTGAGCTGTTCTTCACTAGTGCAGTGGAGAGCTCATCTCCATATCCTTCCATAACTGAGCTTGCGGGGAGCTGGCAGCCTTCTCTGTGAAGGACCAGACCAGGTCCCCCCGATGAGTAGGGTGTGTTCCTTCAGGGTAACCCAGCAGGGGGACGACCTTCAAAGACCTTCCAAGACCTTCCCAGCATGGCTTTCTATTCTGTCTAAACTGCCTAACAAGATTTTCTCTCTCTCAGTAGTAGCCAACCCACTGAGAGCAAGAGAAGGGTCCTGCATCAGCTGGTCAGTGGTTTTGTCTGTCAGCTGTTGACTGGCTCATTATCCCTCAGGAGGTGGGCGCGTAGCAAGCTTCAGGTGGGTACACCTGCTGAGATACACCTCCCCAGAGGGGCTCTCCTGGCCCCTCCCCAACACACACAGAAAATGAGGGGATGCAGTTAGGGGCCGCTGCAGTTAGGGGCCGCTGGACTCCTGCAGACTGTCCCCGAGTGGCCAGGCCTTGCCCATCTCCATGTGCTTTCTCAGCGAGGACTGGAAGTGGAGGACGACCAGCTGGGCCGGTGCTTAAAGTTCAGTAACTAAGCGGAGACGCCATGGCACACATCTTGCTTCTTGTCAGCAGGTACCATTGAGATTCGTTAGAGCTGCCTTGGAGGTAATTACTTCTTCACACCTCTGTGTGCAGTCCAGGGTGCGGGATGCTGTGCTCGTTTATGGCAGCCTTGCGGCCTGCTTGCCAACGGGCAGGTGGGGCCTCCCCCAGTTCCCCTATTCCCGTCTGGAAGTGTTAATGGACCAGCAGCCTGGCTGTAGCTCCCCAGCTTCTGCATGCACGGCGCAGGCCCCCACAGCTCCCTGGCTTCTGCATGCACGGCACAGGCCCCCGCAGCTCCCTGGCTTCTGCATGCACGGCGCAGGCCCCCGCAGCTCCCTGGCTTCTGCATGCACGGCGCAGGCCCCCGCAGCTCCCTGGCTTCTGCATGCACGGCGCAGGCCCCCTAGCCGCAGCTCCCTGGCTTCTGCATGCACGGCGCAGGCCCCCGCAGCTCCCCGGCTTCTGCATACACGGCACAGGCCCCCGCAGCTCCCCGGCTTCTGCATGCACGGCGCAGGCCCCCGCAGCTCCCCGGCTTCTGCATGCACGGCGCAGGCCCCCGCAGCTCCCCGGCTTCTGCATGCACGGCATGGGCCCCCGCAGCTCCCCGGCTTCTGCATGCACGGCATGGGCCCCCTAGCCGCAGCTCCCTGGCTTTTGCATACACGGCACGGGCCCCCTAGCCGCAGCTCCCTGGCTTTTGCATGCACGGCGCAGGCCCCCAGGCTGGAGGGCAGCTCCAGGGCACACCATGCAGCCACTCTCCCCTGGGCACCAAGGCCATGGCCAGCTGTGCTCTGCTCCCTCAGGACACACACCACAGGGGGCAGTAGCTGGCACTGCAGCCTGTGCCAGTCTGTGAGGCCGCTGGTGTATTCATCGTGGACTTCAAGGTTAAACTCCAGGGAGCGGAGAGCAGTTCTGGATGTGTGCTCAGCGTGGGAGGGAAGAGGGGGAGGTGCCTTCTCACGGCCTGTGACAGGTCTGCGTGCTCCAGACTGTTGGCTGGAGAGGAGTCGCGCTGTGCCAGCTAGCTTCAGGCTCGTTCATGGGCGAGCCTGTCCCTCTAGCCTCTCAATTCTTTCTCTAGCCTCTCAATTCTTTCTCTAGCCTCTCATTTCTTTCTCTAGCCTCTCATTTCTTTCTCTAGCCTCTCAATTCTTTCTCTAGCCTCTCATTTCTTTCTCTAGCCTCTCAATTCTTTCTCTAGCCTCTCATTTCTTTCTCTAGCCTCTCAATTCTTTCTCTAGCCTCTCATTTCTTTCTCTAGCCTCTCATTTCTTTTAAGACAATGCTTCATTCCTGTTTTATTTCTTTTTGACCTATCTGTAGGAATATATTTGAGTGAACCAATATATTTGAAAAGATATTGAAAATTTAAACTATTTTGGAGTCAAATTTCAACATGGGATTTCAATACAAGCAGAAGTGAGCCTTGTTCCCACTAAGCAAGACAGGTGCACGGATTCTCTGTACTGTGGGTGCTCCACGTGACGGCGCGCGCGGGGCACACTCAGGCCCCCGACACTCCCGGCTGACCTGTCCTTGCTCGCGCCCCTCGCTGTTCCCCCTTTTCCTTCTTCTGTGGGTCGTCCTCCCTCCGCTCCAGTTCTCTGTCCCCCCGGAAGTGTGCTCCGGCCTTGTGGGCGCTGTAAGGAGGGGGAGACTAGAGGATACTCGCTGCAAAGAGGAGAAGAGCACTCGTCTTGACGTTGAGGTGTTGCAAGGGGTCAATTTCTTTTATAATCAGCACCAGTCAGGCTGTGATTTACATCCTCGGTGCTCTTCCTGGGCGCTGTAAGCCCCGCTAGGTTTGCATGTGACGTAGTCCTGAGCTCACCCTGTCCCCAGCTGATGGCGCTGTTGAGCTGGGTGAATCTGAGGGCGCTGCCCACCCACCTACCCGCCCACTTCTCCATACACTTGTCACTGGGTCAGTCTGTGGAGGGCATAGCCAAGGGGGCTCTAGCAAGCAGGGCATGGTTCCCGCCTCCTGCTGCCAGTCGCCTGGAGCCACACAGCGTGACCTGACCACGCGCTGCTTCTACCAGCCGCTCAGTCCCGTCTCTGCCCGAGCGGACGGGCCGTTGACCAGGGACTGAAGTGGAACCTGCAAGAGAAAACAAGTCTTCTGACTTTAGTGACCAGCTGGCCTAGGAGGACACTGCCTGTCTGTCACCAGCAGGAGGGAGACTGGCTGTGGACAGAGGGTCCAGCAGGGGTGTGGTGAGAAGACGAGAAATGCTGTCTGTCCAGGGAGCTTGCGGCTGTGTTCCGTCCAGCTGTGCCGAGGAGCCGTCAGCGAAGCAAGGCCGGGGCCTGTATATATTCCTGGAGCCAGAGCAAGGCTTGCCAGGACGAGCGGACTGCTGTCCACTCCCTGGCCGCCTTCTCGCTCAGCAGGCATGTTCTTGGGGTGAGCCGATTAGGCCCCGCAGAGCGTGTGTCCTCTCCTCGTCCTCGGCCCGGGATCAGAAGAGTGACCCGAAGGCCCTGGCTCTGCTGACACGTCATCTGAAGAAGGGCAGCGCCGGCCACGGGAGCAGGGGAAGGACAGGCGGCGAGAAGCGGGAAACCAGGTCCGGTGTAGCTCTGAGGTCTTCTGACCTGCGCCCAGATGCGAGTGTCACCGTGAGGGAGGGGACACGAGCAACCTTGCAATGCGAGCGCTACAGGGATGTGCCGCGTAAGTCTGGCCCCGTGGAAAGGAGGCCCTCACCCCCCACCAACGAGACGATCATCTACCTCACTTCCTTCTTTTTTTTTTTTTTTTTTTTTTTTTTTTTTTTTTTATTAAAAATTTAATTATACATTTTAAAATTTTTTACCAGTTCCCTCCCTCCCCCCTCCCCTTCCCCCAGTGTCTCCCCCCCAATTCCCAGAGAGTCCTTTATTGTGTGCGCCTAACTCTCCACTGGGTCCTCCTCTCCGATGACATATAAGGACCCAGTGGCATTTCCATAAGCCCTTTCTCTTGTTCCCCTTAATCATAAGATTACTACTATGGCTGTCAATCCCTTGCCTCCAGGGGTCTCGGTGCCCTTAACAGATGCTAGACTTTATGAGGGCAACAGTGCGCTGGACATTGCGCAGGGCATGCAAAGTTCCATTATGATTGCTTTGGCCCCAACTATTGTTGAGAATCTTGCAAATCGTTGCTCCTCCCATCCTTTTGCTCTTACAATCTTACCGCCCCCTCTTCCGCAAATGTCCCTGAGCTCCAGGATGGGGAGAGATTAGGCTGTCCTAGTTCTATGTGATTGATATAGAGTCTCTGAAGTTCTGGATTGTGGTTTGTTGATTTTCTTTTGCAGTTTTTCTGCTCCTGCAATTCCCTTCACTCCATTCTGCTGGGCACTGTATGTCACCCCCTGGCCAGAGACAAAAAGCTGTTAAACTGGAGTCTTGTTGTAATAGCACATTCAAGGGTAGATGTAATAAGAGTAGGAAACCTCACTGAGGGCGGGGTCCATTACCCATTTGCACAATGATTACTTTTATCTGCTAGACTATATGCCCTCCCCTTCTGGTGAGATCAGGAAAGAACGTCTGTGAACTTAACCAGGTTTCTCATTACTTACTTGCAGACCTTGATGGAGGCCTATTTTCTCTGCTGTAACATGGTCTCCTCTCTCCTTGTTTCTGGTGTGGCCCTCCTAACCCATCTCTCTTGTTCATAATCCTTGCAATTACTGTGTTACATAGGTTTACTTTTGAGTGTCCCAATGTGGGCTGGGCGAGTTTGGTACTAGGAGCCACCTATTAGGGAGTACATACGGCGCTTAATTTTCTGGGTTTGGGATACTTCACTTAATATAATTCTTTCTAATGACATCCATTTCCCAGCAAATTCCAGTAATTCATCATTTTTGATGGCTGAGTAGTACTCCATTGTATAGATGTACCACAGTTTCCTTATCCACTCGTCAACTGTTGGACATTTAGGTTGATTCCATGACTTTGCTATTGTAAACAGTGCTGCTATGAACATGGTCGAGCTTGTGCTATCGAGGCGAACCTCTGCTGCTTGGGGGGTTATTCCCAAAAGTGGGATAGCAGGGTCATACGGCATTTCAATCTTTAATTTCTTTAAGAATCTCCAGACGGCTCGCCAGAGTGGCTGTATGAGCCTGCATTCCCACCAACAATGTAGGAGAGTTCCCCTCTCCCCACATCCTCTCCAGCATTTGTCGTTGTTTGTACTGTGGATTTTTGCCATCCTGACCGGGGTGAGATGATATCTCAGGGAAGTTTTGATTTGCATTTCCCTGATGGCGAAGGAAGTGGAGCATTTTTTAAGATAATTGTTAGACATTTTAATTTCATCCCTGGTAAAGTTTCTTTGAAGTTCCAGGGCCCATTTTTTAATTGGGCCAGTGTTTTCCTTGGAGTTTAATTTTCTAAGTTCTTTGTGCACTCTGGACAGTAGAGCTCTGTCAGATATGTGGTTAGTGAAGATTTTCTCCCATTCTGTGGGTTGCCTTTGAGCTCGTGGGACAATCTCTTTATCTGAACAGAAGCTCTTTAATTTCACAAGATCCCAACTGTTGAGAGTTGGTAGCAGTGACTGTGCCATTGGATGTCTGTTTAGGAAGTGTTGGCCTAGCCCAATCAGCTCGAGGGAGTTCCCTATCCTTTCAACTATGGCTTTTAAAGTCTCTGGCCTGATATCAAGGTCCTTGATCCATTTGGAATTAAGTCTTGTACATGGTGACAAGTACGGGTCCAGCTTTAATCTTCTGCATGTGGAGATCCAGTTTTGCCAACACCATTTGTTGAAGATGCTGTTCTTTTTCCATTGGATTCTTTGGGCCCCTTTGTCAAAGACCAAGTGGCTGTAACTTTGTGGGCTTATATCTGGGTCTTCAATCCTTATCCATTGATCTGTGTGTCTATTTTGGAGCCAGTACCAGGCTGTCTTTATAACTATGGATTTGTAGTATAGACTTAGGTTTGGTATGGTAATACCTCCAGCTGTGTTTTTGTTACTCAGGATTGTTTTTGCTATCCTGGGTCTTTTGTGCCTCCATATGAACTTTGAGATTGTTTGGTCAACTTCTTTGAAGAATTGCTTTGGGATTTGATTGGTATAGCATTGAATCTGTATATTGCCTTTGGTAGGATGGTCATTTTTACAATGTTGATTCTGCCAATCCAGGAACAAGGGAGGTCTTTCCACCTTCTGGTGTCTTCTGCAATTTCTTTCTTTAGGGTTTTAAAGTTTTCATTGTAAAGGTCTTTTACCTCCTTAGTTAGGTTTATACCAAGGTATTTCATTTTTTTAGGGGTTATAGTAAATGGCATGGTTTCTCTCAAGGCTTTTTCACTTCTTTCATTCTGGGCATATAGGAAGGCCTCTGATTTTTGCACATTTATTTTGTATCCTGCCACCCTGCTGAACTTCTCAATTAGTTCCAGGAGCTTCCTGGTGGAGTTTTTGGGATCACTCAGGTATAAGATCATGTCATCTGCAAATAGAGATAGCTTGACTTCTTCCTTGCCAATTTGAATCCCTCTTATGTCCCTTTCTTGTCTTATGGCTTCGGCTAAGACTTCAAGTACAATATTGAATAGAAGTGGTGAGAGTGGACAGCCTTGTCTTGTTCCTGATCGAAGTGGGAATGCTTCCAATTGTTCCCCATTGAGCATAATCCTTGCTGTGGGCTTGTTGTATACAGCTTTTATTATATTGATAAAAGTTCCTTCCATTCCTACTGTCTCTAGCGTTTTGATCATAAAAGGCTGTTGGATCTTGTCAAAAGCTTTTTCTGCATCTATCGAGAGTATCATGTGGTCTTGGACTTTGGACTGGTTTACATGATGAATTACATTTATTGATTTGCGTATGTTGAACCAACCTTGTGTGCCGGGGATGAAGCCTACTTGGTCCCCATGAATGATCTTTTTAATATGTTTTTGAATCCGATTTGCTAAGACTTTGTTGAGAATCTTTGCATCTGTGTTCATCAGGGAGATCGGCCTATAGTTTTCTTTTTTAAGTGAATCTTTATTAGGTTTTGGGATTAAAACGATATTAGCTTCATAGAAGGAATTTGGTAGTGTTCCTTCCTTTGCTATTTGGTGGAACAGTTTAAGGAGTATTGGTGTTATTAACTCCTTAAATGTCTTGTAGAACTCTGTGCTGAATCCATCTGGTCCAGGACATTTTTTGGTGGGAAGATTCGAGATTACTTCCTCAATTTCCTTATATGTTATGGGACTATTTAAGTAATTCACAACTTCCTGATTCAATTTAGGTAAGTTGTGTTTACTTAGAAATTCATCCATCTCTTTTGTGTTGTCAAACTTCACAGAGTATAAATTTTTGAAATATGATGTTATAATTCTCTGGATTTCTTGGGTATCCGTAGTGATAACTCCATGTTCATTTCTAATTTTGTTAATTTGGGTTTTCTCTCTCTTGCTTTTGGTTAGTTTAGCTAGGGGTGTATCAATCTTGTTGATTTTTTCAAAGAACCAGCTTTTTGATTTGTTGATTTTTTCTATCGTTTTCTTAGTCTCGATTTCAGATATTTCTCCCCTTATTTTGCTAATCTCTTCTCTTCTACTGCTTTTGGGATCAGATTGCTCTAGTTTCTCTAAAGCTTTAAGCTGCATTGTTAAGTTGTTTATTTCTGATGTTTCCATTTTTTTGATGTGGGCATTAAGAGCTATGAACTTACCTCTTAGAACAGCTTTCATTGTGTCCCAGAGATTTTGGTAAGTTGTATTTTCGTTATCATTCACTTTCAGGAAATCTTGAATTTCCTTTTTAATTTCTTCCTGAATCCAGTTCTCATTCAGCATCATAGTGTTAAGTTTCCAGGAGTTAGTGTATTTTCTCTTGTTTGATGTGTTGTGGATGTCCAGCTTTAGGCCGTGGTGGTCTGATAGGGCACAGGTTAGAATTTCAACTTTCTTGTACATGTGTAGATTCATTTTGTGGCCCAATATGTGATCTATTTTGGAGAAAGTTCCGTGTGCTGCTGAGAAAAATGTGTATTCTTTGGTGCGTGGGTGAAAAGTTCGATAGAGATCTGTGAGGTCCATTTCTTTCAGGGTTTGATTAAGTTCCAAAGTGTCTCTGTTAAGCTTTTGACCTGTTGATCTATCCCATGTAGAGAGGGCGGTGTTGAAGTCCCCAAGAATTATCGTTTGGGGGTTGATTTCTTGCTTTAGACGCTGTAGGGTTTTCTTAATGAATGTGGAGGGGCCCGTATTGGGTGCATATATGTTCAGTATTGTGAAGTCTTCCTGGTGAATTGTACCTCTGACTAAAATGTAGTATCCATCCGTGTCTCTTATAATTTTTTTTGGTTTGAAATCCACTTTGTCTGATAGCATAATGGCTACCCCTGCCTGTTTTCTGCTTCCATTTGCTTGTAGAATTGTTGACCAGCCTTTTATTTTTAGAGCGTGCCTATCTTTTGTGGTGAGATGGGTTTCCTGCAGGCAGCAGATTGATGGATTGTGATTTTTAATCCAAGTTTGTAATCTGTGTCTCTTGATCGGTGAATTAAGTCCATTAACATTTAGTGTTATAATGGAGAAACTATTGTTAATTCCAGACATTTATTATGTTTAGTAGCTTTTATAAGTATATTGCTTCGCTTTTAATGGTGTTATATTTGCCTTCTGTTCTCCTGGATATGCCTGTTTTTTTCTTCACGCTTGAGTATCATTTCTAGCAGTTTTTGAAGGCCTGGTTTGGTGGCCATGTATCCCTTAAAGTTGTCTTTGTGCTGGAAAATTTTTCTTTCTCCCTCGATCATGACTGATAGTTTTGCAGGGTAAATCAGCCTGGGTTGACATTTTTGCTCATTCAATACTTGAAGTATGTCTCTCCAAGCTCTTCTTGCTTTTACTGTTTCGACTGAGAAGTCATTTGTTATTTTAATAGGTTTGCCTTTAAAAGTGACTTGTTTTTTCTCCCTTGAAGCTCTCAGCACCAGTTCTTTATCTTGAATGTGGAGTGTTTTAACTATTATTTGCCGCGGTGTGCTTCTAGTTTGGTCGTATCTGTTTGGGGTGCGGAATGCCTCTTGTATATGAATGGGCCTCTCTTTCTTTAGATGAGGAAAGTTTTCCTTGATGATCGTTTGAAAAATTTCCTCAGGGGTGGTATTTTGAGATTCTTGCTCCGGTATTCCATGAATACGCATGTTAGGCTTCTTCAGGGTGTCCCATATCTCTTGGATATTTCTCTCAAGTATCTTTTTGGCTTTAACAACCTCTTCCATTGAGCTGGCTAGTACTCCCACTTTATCTTCAAGGTCTGAAATTCTGTTTTCTGCTTCATTAGTTCTGTTGATAAGACTCTCTGTGGCGTTCTGGGTTGAAGATAACTTGTCTTTTAGCTCAGTTTTAAACTCTGCTTGAGTTTGTTTTAACTGTTCTATGCCGCTTTTTGTTTCTTGCACTGTTTTTCTCAACTCCTCCAGATGTCTGTTGTGTTCCTCTTCAAAGCGATTGATTCGATTATGTAATTCCTCCCGGATTTCTTCTTTCATAGTATTGAACATGGTAATGATCATATTTTGAAAGTCGTTATCCTGGGTCAGGCTTTCTTGGCCTTTTTCCGCGGGTTTGTTCTTTTTGGAGTCTAACATTATGGGATTAATTTCTTCAGTGGGAGATTTGTTTACTTGAGTGTTGCTTCTCATGGATTTGCACTTTGACTTTGGCATTGTCATTTTAACTCTTAAGATCTCTCAATTTCACTAAACTGAATTATTTGGCCTGGGGTACTGGTGGGCGGGGCCTGAACGGGGACTTACCTAGGGAGCGGGGTGAGGCCCGGGTGGACCGCGTGCGTGTCCCGACTGGCGGAGCGGGGTGGGGCGAAAAGGGAGGATGGGCGCAGGGGGAGGTGCTCCTCGTTCCCTGGGCCCCCGCGCGGCTCCGGCTGGATGGCGGGAGTCGGAGCCGGGTCCCCGTGGGCTGACCTGGGGTCCTAGAGCGCGCGTTGAGGCCCGGCTGGATCTCGCCTACGCGTCCCGACCGGCGGAGCCACTTCCTTCTGATTTAAGGAAATTGCTAAAATACGATGATCCATGAAGGGCTACGTACGGAGCAGTTCAGATTTATGCTTCTTTTCCCACCTTATAAGAAGCTGTTTGCGGAAGTGTATGTGAAGGCCTGCGGGTTCTGTGGACCCCGGTGTGTGTACTGAGCCTTCTTTGAGGTGGAGCTGGCTCATCTCTCACCAGAGTTTACAGTGTGTGGGGGGGGCGTCCTCTCGCCCCAGACCTCAGGGTGCTCCCATGTTGTTGGGATGGCGCCAGCTGCTCCCGTGTCCCCGTGAGCTGCGGCTGGTCGTCCTCTGAGCCGAGCGTCTGGTCAGCCCCACAATGGCAGTGCCCGTGGCTGGCGTCCCTCCCTTGGGTGCCTGACTGTCTCTAGGAAAGTGCACTCGCTCGTTTGTCATGGCACTCGATCTTGTCAAACTCCCCGGAGGACTGAGGTCTGTCCGCCTTTGGAAGGAGATACTCGAGGCTTAGGGACTCGGGGAACAACCTGCTCGGGGTCACAGAGCTGACAAGCAGCAGCAGGGCTCAGCCTTCCTTCCCCGCATGGACACGTGGACCCTCGTGCTGGCTGCCCCGAGTCCGCCAGGCCAGTGGAGCGCTTCCCTTGGTGTTCACCAGGGAAAGTGAATGTTTCCTGAGTAGATTGGGTGGGTATTTTTATAGGAGAACGTTTGTGATATTTCAGCCCGAGGAAGAATAGCGAAAACCTAAATGTGACAGTCTGCAAATCATTAGATTTTCAAAGAATGGAGGTTTTTTTTTTCAGGGGTGTTAATTAATTTCTGTATGGCCAAGTGCCAGAGTGGTGCTGTCGTGTCCGTGGAAGCCCGTCCCGGCGCTGCCATGCGCTGGCGCTGCCACGCGCTGGTGCCCACGTGGGAGGGTGGACCCCCCTGACAGCGAGGACACAGGTGCTTCGTGGGTCAGCACGCGCACGCCTCTTGCAGACGTCCGCTTCCTTGTAATGGGTGTCAGAGTTGTTGCGTTCAGAGCCGGCGGGTCACGCATCAGGGTTCTTTGTTCGGCGGGAGAAGACAGCCTGCTCCCCAGGACCCACGCCCCGATGGCATCTGTGGTCAGCTCCTCCGTGCTCCTGATGGCATCTCCGCAGGCATCTCCCCAGGGCCCTGCATGACTGTTTCCATGGGCGGCTCCCCAGGGCCCCGGGGCCCTGACGGCATCACTGTGGACCAGGCCAGTTTTCGGGGTGCTCCTGCAGGTGGTGTGTCATCTGTCTGCTTGGCCTTCTGCACAACATTTGGCACCCGAGGACTCCAGAGACATTTCCAATAATTAGAAGGTCCCTAGATCAGGTTCAGCTGAAGAAGAGAGTTGCTACCCCAAAACTTCTTAAAAAGTGGCTATGAGAGAGGTGCTGGAAGAACAGGCTTGCCGCACATTGAGCAGAAAGTGAGAGAGACAGCCGGGATTTTAGCTTGGACCGTTTGATATACCGTGGAAGTGTGTGTGTGTGTGTGTGTGTGTGTGTGTGTGTGTGAGTGTGTGTGTGTATCTGTGTGTGTGTATCTGTGTGTGTGTATCTGTGTGTGAGTGTGTGTATCTGTGTGTGTATCTGTGTGTGTGTGTGTATCTGTGTGTGTATCTGTGTGTGTGTATCTGTGTGTGTATCTGTGTGAGTGTGTGTATGTGTATCTGTGTGTGTGTATCTGTGTATGTGTATCTGCGTGTGTGTATGTGTATCTCTGTGTGTGTGTATGTGTGTGTGTATCTATGTGAGTGTGTGTGTGCGTATGTGTGTGTGAGCGTGTGCGCTGTTTGCACACGTATCACAGACCTGGAGCCTGCTGAGTCGGTAGCTAGCTGGCCAGTGATCCCGGGTGCTGTCTGCCTCCACTAGGATCAGGCGTCTTCACCACACCTTGCTTTATGCGCATCAGGTCTTCAAGCTTGTCACCTGCTGACCTGTCTTCCTGCTCCCCGAGGGGTCCTTTGGCTGCCAGCCCGTGCTGTTCTGAGCCTGGGTCTAGCTATGTCCTGGTCCATCAGGAGCCCTGTATCTGGGGAATCGGGGCTTGTGGATTGGAGAAGACAGAGCTTGGGGCAGCGACTCTGCCGAGCTGCTCTTGAGAGCCGTGGCGGCGTAGGAGCTGCAGCCCGCAGGGCGACAGTCCAGAGTGTTGACCAGGACAGTGGACACAGCAGGAGGGCAGGGGCCTGGGCTCAGGCATGCTGGCGTCTGTCTTTCGGAGGACTCAGTGGGGAGGGGCATTGATACTGTCTTGCAAATGTACATACGCACCGCACATTGAGCAGCGGGCTCACGATGTAGTGGCTCCTTTCAGTGCCTGGCAGGTCCACGCCGGACGTGGACTGAGGTCATCAATACACAGTGGTGCCTGGGGCAGCGGGCAGCAGGTCTGGACTCCAAGCCCACAGCCCTGCTCACCCGCAGGACCCCAGATGAGCTGTCAGTCTCTTTCCCTGTGAACCCCGCTGCCTGGGGCCACGCCCCTCCTCTTTGACTTCCTGTGTTACCCAGGGGCTGCTCAGCAAGAACTTCTAGTCTGCTGCTAATGTGTTAGTAAAGATGAATTTTATTTCCAGGTACTTCCTTTAACTCTTTAAAATACTTTGTTAAAATTTGCTGCTCTTGTTGCTTGCTCATATTTTTGGTTCCAGCTTTCACTTAGCATTTCAAGACTTCAGTATTAGGGCTGGAGAGGTGGCTCAGGGGTTAAGCCTCCGTCTTGCAGGCGGAAGGTCCTGAGTTCGGATCCCAGATCCCATGTGTAGACGCCAGGCGGAAGCGGGGGCGGCCTGCGCTTCTGGTCCTGGTAGGGCGGAGCCTGTGAATCCTGGGGCAGAAGGAGGTGGAGGCGTCCATGGTGGTTCGCAAATTCGTCCGTGCTTCTACACACACATACACACACACACAGATGCGCGCACGTACACACACATATGCACACAGTTGAATAAATAATAATAATAATAAAATTAAAAAAAAAAAAAGACTTCAGTATTATTATTATTCCTTTGGTCCGTTCTCACTCACGGTTGTGGTCATGGGAGTTTGGGCTGTTCTAACCCCACAGGAATCCTGCCAGGCAGCCCGGGGGTGTGTTCCTCTGGCCACTGCTCCTCTTGCTTCCAGAAAACAAATGCCTCAGGCTGCCAAAAATCTGGAGTCCCCCTCCCCATTTCCTCCCTCTCTCCCTTTCTCCCTCTCTCACATATTTATTATTTATGCACAGGTAGCAAGAATAGCAATCTTAGAATTTATTGTGAGTCTATGTCCCAAGATTCTAGAAAGCGTCAAGGGTCTGGGAGTGGAGGTCAGTGATGGGCACTTGTTTAGTTTATAGGAGGTCCTGGCTGGCATTTGTAAAGACTGGGAGAGGACAGAAGAGGGGGAAGGGGGAAGGGGGAAGGGTAGGGGGAGGAAGAGGGAGCGGGAGAGTGAAAGGAGAGGAATTACAGTGCCAAGCAGTGGCTACAGCTCCCATCAGCCAAGGCCATGAGGGTGGCTACTGATCCTCCGTAGTCACCTCTGTGTTACACCGAACTGCTTAGTAGCAGTTTAAGTGTGTGTGTGTGCGCGCGTGTGTATCTGTGTCATTTGTATCCATAGTGTGCCTGTGGAAGCGTAAGGGTGACTTGGGAGTCTTCTTGGATTGCTTCTGCTTCCCTTCTGCTTTGCTCTAGAATTTCCCAGGCTCCGTCTTTCAGATCCAGAAATGCAGGCTGCCAGCATTTTTTAAATGGGTTCTGGGTTCTGAACTCTGGTTCTCCTGCTTGTGAGACAGGGTCTTACCCCTGAGCCAGCTCTCCAGCCCTAAGTGCATTTTTGTTTACGTTTTCTTATCAGGACAGAACCCATCTTAGGTCAAGGAGCATCTGAGTTTATATTTCCAGTGCAGCCTTGCGTGTGTGACATGGTGTGACAGTATCTGCAGCAGACAGCCGTTGCTGAGGGAGTCCTCTGCGGGGAAGGCATGGGACACGACCATCGAGCACACAGCCTCGGACACCGTGTGCACACAGGCACACACACACCAGTGAACAAATCACGAGAAATTTACAAATCACAGTCATTGTTGGTTTTTCTTTTTTTTAAATTTTTTTTATTTATTCAGTTGTGCATGTGTGCATGTGTACATGTGTGTGTATGGTGTGTATGTAGTGTGTGTGTGTATGTGTGTGTGTGTAGAACCATGGACGAATTCGGGAACCACCATGGATGCCTCCACCTCCTCCTTGTTTACTCTGCCCCGGGATTCACAGGCTCCGCCCTACCAGGACCGGAAACACAGCCCCCCCCCATTTCTGCCTGGTGTCTATACGTGAGGTCTAGGATCTGAACTCAGGACCTTCCATCTGCAAGGCAGAGGCTTAACCCCTGAGCCACCTCTCCAGCCCCCCATTGTTGGTTTTTCAACACATCTTTATGAATAATAATAGATTGTAGCAGAAAAATAATTAGGAAGGGCTTGAAAATGTGGACAAGAAAAGCGTCAAGCTGGGCTAGAAAGACACCACAGGGCTGATCACCTAAGTTACGAAGGACACTGTGATAAGTTTCACAGACTCATTGGGCCCATTTGGTAACCGTAAATTGATTTAGCATTCAATCAAATAAAAATATAATTTTAACACATGTTAAGAAATTAACACCCACATCTTAAATTAATCGTTGAATAGTTGCAAGTTGACATCACTTAGAAACACGAGTTAATGATGTTACGATCGACACAAACTCTGTGAAAGAAGCTCATGGTGCCAGCTGCCTCTTCTCTGCTGCACTAGAGCCTGCCCCGCGCCACGTGGCTTCCTCCACAGTCGTTTTCAGCTGTTCTCTCTTGGGGTTTATTCCTTCTGTGCTCTTGTCGAGGCCTCGTTCTTGTCTGAGTCACGGTCTCTCCAGGGTCCCCTGCGGTGCTGGCTTCTTGGTCCTGGATTGCTGCACTTTGTCCTGGTCCTAAATGTCTTTTGTTCTCAGTCACCTGTAAAGGTGACTTGGTTGACTGTAGCGATGGTTGGCAGTGACCTGCTTCAGTCTTGAGA
The DNA here is from genome assembly GCA_023101885.1 of Typhlomys cinereus. Classification (NCBI taxonomy): domain Eukaryota; kingdom Metazoa; phylum Chordata; class Mammalia; order Rodentia; family Platacanthomyidae; genus Typhlomys; species Typhlomys cinereus. The sequence goes on from JALPQD010000871.1 coordinate 401,896, forward strand.
GGCGCCGTCCCCGCCTTCTTGGCTCCGGGCCGCGGAGGAGCTATGATGAGTGGTCCTCAGAGCTGGGCTCGCGGGCGTCGGTGCTTCCCTTGCAGCTCTGTGTGTGGCGTTTTCGCTTTGCGTTGTTGACATCTTTAGTGCATCGCGGAGAGTTTCCTCCTGCTCGTCTCTTCTCAGGGCTCTGCCACCTCTGTGCTTGACCATTCACTGCTTTCTGTAGATAGTGGGAATTTCTACTATCGTTTTATCGAATAGGTTTTCTTGTGTTTTTTATTTTGAACCTCAGCTCCTTCTTGGGATTGGATTCTTAGGTTTGGTCTCTTATTAATCACGTCCCAGAATTGTCACATGCCACATCATACATGTACACATATGTGTGTACATATGCTTGTGCATGTGTGTGTTTGTGTGTATGCGTGTGTGCATGCGAGCGTGCATGTATACATGCGTGCCGGTGTGTGCATGCGTGTGCATGCGTGTGCATGCATGTGTATTCCTGCGTGTGTATTCGTGCGCATGTGTGCGTGCGTGCGTGTGCATGCTTGCATGCGCAGTATTTCCTCGGCACCGCCATCCACCTCTGATGGTCTCTCTTGTTTGGTCTAGTATCGAAGGTGTTCTTTAGCGCACCAGTGTTTTCACTTTCTGTGTTAGTTTTTTCATTGTGCTGAGGAAATGCCTGAGTGAAGCAGCTGAAGGAGGGAAGGTGTCTTGCGCACAGGCTGAGGGTGCGGCTGTCGGCAGGGCCATGCACAGAGGGTGCGGCTGTCGAGGTGGGGGCTGAGCACAGAGGGTGCGGCTGTGGGGGGGGCCCGTGAGCAGAGGGTGCGGCTGTGGGGGGGCCGTGAGCAGAGGGTGAGGCTGTGGGGTGGCCGTGAGCAGAGGGTGAGGCTGTGGGCCTCATCTCGCTGGAGCTCAGCAGCTCGCCTTCTCCAACACACGGAGAGTCCACTTGCAGTTAGAATGGTCTTCTCCCCTCCGCTGCCCCAGTGTGGACCCTTGCACACGGACACAGCCAGAGCTTTGTCTCCTAGGCCGTTCTAGATCCATCAAGGTGGCATTCAGTATCCACAGTCAAAATTTCCGTAATTATTTTCTTTTTTCCCCAGATGACCCCTCCCCTCTCCTCCCCCCTCCCCTCCCCCTCCCCTCCTCTCCCCTCCCTCCCCCTCTCGCCGCCCCTCCCCCTCTCCCCTCCCCTCCCCCCTCCCCTCCTCTCCCCTCCGGAAGCCATGTTTCTCGTTGTGCTTCTTGTTTCACATGTGCTGGATCCGCATCACGACTTGTAACCTCTTGCCGCAGATCTTTCTTAGTTTTATCTTGGGCTTTTCTTTGTGATTAACTGATTTTTGAGTGTTCGCTCTTCTGCGCCTTGAGAGAGGAGAAAACAAATTTCTGGAACAGTAGTAACCCCAAATCAAACAAGTTATGGAAGTATACTTGAAATGAGTTAAAGCTGGCTAATGTATCACCCACAGTCATACACAGAAAATGGCAAAAATAGTGTAGCATGTGCTATGAGGTTAAAATTATTTAAGGCAAAATAGAAGTTGTAGCAGTCAGCCTGCATGGTTGCTGATAAATCACCATCAGACAGCTAAGGGAACAAGAGTTTATTTTCTCTTATGATTCCTGGTTACACTTGTTTGTCCATCTTAGCAGGAGAGCTCACACCAACGCCAGGGCTGAGGGAACTGGCCATGCCATCTCTACACAATGGCTAAGAGAGGGCGATCCTTACTTGCCAGACCAGCATGTCTGGCCAAGTGTACAAGGATGCCAACTCTCTCAGCTCTCTATATTTTATTCTAGGGCCTAGTCCCACCCACCATGGGCTGGGCCTTCCCCATCAGCTAGACAATCTCCTGCAGGTTTGTTCTGGACTTAACTACTAATTCTCTACAAACGTGCCCAGAGCTCAAACCCTCAACTGTCAAGTTGACACCTGTGCCCAACCATGACAGAAGCAGTAGATGAATTAAATAAAAGAAGGGGATAGGAAAGGGAATAAAAAGGGGAGCAAGGTGAAATAAAAGATAAATGTTATGAAAAGAAAAGAGGGTGTGGTTGGAGTGTGTGGATATGTACTGATGAAGTTGTCAAAGAATAAATTTTGAAAAAGACAACAGCAAAGTCTGATGTGTGATAAAAGTACATAAAATTAGATAAATATAAGAATACAATTACATTAAACAGAAGAAGAATGAAAAATCACAAAAACTTTTAAAAAATATACTTAAGGGGGAGGATGCAGAAGAGATAGCTCGGGTAAAAAGCCTTTGCCTTGAAAGCAAAAAAACCGAATTTCAAATCCCCAGATTCCACCTAAAAATGCTGGCTGTCTGCACTTCTGGCCTGGAAGGCAGAGCCTGTGAAACCCTAGAGCAAAGCAGTAAGGAGGTCGGTTCCCAGTATCACTCCTGGACCTCCAGATGCGCACACACACGCACACTCAAAGTGCCATTGTGTGCACACACAAATATACACGCGCGTGTGCGTGCGCATGACGGAACGGGAGAGGGCGGGGAGGAGTGCAGAGGAAGGACAAGAAGGTGGGCGTGCCGGGCAACCTCTGCTGGGTCCTGTGACGTCCAGATGGAGGCTGGGGGCTGCTTGAAGTCAGAGCCTCTTGTCCTGTCCTTTCGGCTGGTGTCAGATGTTTTCTGCGTAATCGTTGCCCTGTGTGAGAGGAGCCTTTGTAGCCAGCCATCCCTCCTGACCCCCGAGAATGTGCAAGTGCTCTAACGACAGCTGTCTCCTCAATGTCTGGGCAGTGTGGGAAGCAAATCCAGTGCAGAGCTCCGTGTGACCAGACCTCACTCAGCCTCAGCTGGGCCTCACTCCACTGGTGGGCAGAGCGGCCGGTCCTGCCCACGAGCCCTGGAGGGCAGAGCGGCCGGTCCTGCCCACGAGCCCTGGAGGGCAGAGCGGCCGGTCCTGCCCACGAGCCCTGGAGGGCAGAGCGGCCCGTCCTGCCCACGAGCGCTGGAGGGCAGAGCGGCCGGTCCTGCCCACGAGCCCTGGAGGGCAGAGCGGCCGGTCCTGCCCACGAGCCCAGCAGATGTGGGTCCAGGGGCCGGTCCCCTGCTGACCTCAGGTTCACAGCGGTCTGTGGGTCCCCGGTGGTGTTTTCTGTTCCGAGCTGTGGAAGGCCAGGTGCTGCGGCCGAGCCTCGCGCTCTGCGTGGCCGTCTTCCCCAGACCCCGGGCTGACTCTGGGCTCCTGACTTGTGTTCTCATTCTCAGGCTCACGTCTTAAAGGAGGTTCCTTCTGAAATGGTGCCCCCCCGCCCAGACACAGGGGTGTCTCTCCACTGCTCAGCCAAGCAGGAGTCACTGTCTCGCTCAACCTCTCCAGAGTGCCCACCTGATGTTCTGTGGTCTTCTTGTGTTACGGGTGGGACAGTCAGGCTTCTCCCGGGCCGCCTGGCCTGCCTTCTGGATGAGACGTCTGAGTCCTGTTCCCTCCCCACAGGGAGCTTCTCTAGCTCCTAGGACCTGGGCTAGCGTCCTGGGGTGCCCGGGGTTCAAACGCACCTGGGCTAGAGTCCTAGGGTGCCCGGGGTTCAAACGCACCTGGGCTAGAGTCCTAGGGTGCACGGGGTTCAAACGCACCTGGGCTAGCGTCCTAGGGTGCCCGGGGTTCAAACGCACCTGGGCTAGAGTCCTGGGGTGCACGGGGTTCAAACGCACCTGGGCTAGAGTCCTAGGGTGCACAGGGTTCAAACGCACCTGGGCTAGAGTCCTAGGGTGCACAGGGTTCAAACGCACCTGGGCTAGAGTCCTGGGTGCACGGGGTTCAAACGCACCTGGGCTAGAGTCCTGGGTGCACGGGGTTCAAACGCACCTGGGCTAGAGTCCTAGGGTGCACGGGGTTCAAACGCACCTGGGCTAGAGTCCTAGGGTGCACGGGGTTCAAACGCACCTGGGCTAGAGTCCTAGGGTGCACGGGGTTCAAACGCACCTGGGTTAGAGTCCTGGGGTGCACGGGGTTCAAACGCACCTGGGCTAGAGTCCTGGGGTGCCTGGGGTTCAAACACACCTGGGCTAGAGTCCTAGGGTGTCCGGGGTTCAAACGCACCTGGGTTAGAGTCCTGGGGTGCCTGCCGGAGGTTGCAAACACACCTAGACTTCGTATGTATCATGTACGTTGCAGATTTCTGAGTAGAAAACAGCGTTCCTACAGATGAGATAGACGAGTACGTGTGGGTGTCTCTGGCAGCTGGAGCGCCGTGATTTTTGCCCACTTGACCTAAGCCTAGGTTTCTGCAGCAGTGCTGCCCCTTGTGGGCTGCAGGCTCCTGTGCTGGCCGCTGGAGGCGCTGCTGAGAGGCCGCCTTGATTCCTGCCTGCTGTGGCGCTGTCTGCGTTGCGTTTCCCCATGGCAGTTCAGCCACACGTTCGATTCTGTCATCTTGCTTGAGTCACAAGCCCTAGAGCATGTTGCTGGTTGACGAGGATGTCAGCCAACACGTGAAGATGTGTCCTTTGCGCCGCTGGGCTTCAGACGCAAACGTCAGTCTGCCCACTGGCCATTTTTACCTGGGTCTCTGGACATCTTGGAAGAAGGCCAATTCTGAATTGTGTCCCCCATTACTCAGCCAGTCTGAATAGTGTCCATGAGTAGCCCAGTCTGAATTGCGTCCCCCAAGTTTCTTGGCCATCTGAGTCATGTCCCTCTAGTTAGTCAGCCAATCTGAATCATGTCCTCCAAGTTACTCGGCCAATTTGAATTGCATCCTGCAAGGTACTCGGCCAATCTGAATCATATCCCGGGGTTACTCCTGTCGTGGAAGCCCACCCACTGCCTGTTTGTGAGATCACGTCCCGGGGTTACTCCTGTCAGTGGAAGCCCACCCACTGCCTGTCTGTGAGATCACATCCCGGGGTTACTCCTGCGTGGAAGCCCACCCACTGCCTGTCTGTGAGATTACGTCCCGGGGTTACTCCTGTCGTGGAAGCCCACTCACTGCCTGTCTGTGAGATCATATCCTGCGGTTACTCCTGTCGTGGAAGCCCACTCACTGTCTGTCTGTGACATCATATCCCGGGGTTACTCCTGTCGTGGAAGCCCACCCACTGCCTGTCTGTGACATCACATCCTGGGGTTACTCCTGTCGTGGAAGCCCACTCACTGCCTGTCTGTGAGATCACGTCCCGGGGTTACTCCTGTCGTGGAAGCCCACCCACTGCCTGTCTGTGAGATCACGTCCCGGGGTTACTCCTGTCGTGGAAGCCCACCCACTGCCTGTCTGTGAGATCATGCCCCGGGGTTACTCCTGTCGTGGAAGCCCACTCACTGCCTGTTTGTGATGTGCAAGTGGCAAGTGAGTTTGTCCCTAGGGGGACAGAAATAACGCCATGTAATTTATTCAGGGACTTGGAAAGTCAGACCGAGATTGGGACACTGGAGTGACACAGGTCTTAGTCTTAGGAGCACGGGCAAGGGAGCACGTGGGAGGTCACGGAGGAGCACGGACAAGAGAGCGCGCGGGAGGTCACAGAGGAGCACGGACAAGAGAGCGCGCGGGAGGTCACGCAGGAAGGAGCACAGACAAGGGAGCGCGCGGGAGGTCACGCAGGAAGGAGCACAGATAAAGGAGCACGCGGGAGGTCACGGAGGAAGGAGCACAGACAAGGGAGCGCGCGGGAGGTCACGCAGGAAGGAGCACAGACAAGGGAGCGCGCGGGAGGTCACGGAGGAAGGAGCACAGACAAGGGAGCGCGCGGGAGGTCACGGAGGAAGGAGCACAGACAAGGGAGCGCGCGGGAGGTCACGGAGGAAGGAGCACAGACAAGGGAGCGCGCGGGAGGTCACGCGGGAGCACAGACAAGGGAGCGCGCGGGAGGTCACGCAGGAGCATAGACAAGGGAGCGCGCAGGAGGTCACGCGGGAGCACAGATAAAGGAGCGCGCGGGAGTCACGCAGGCGCAGTCTTGCACACCAGCCTCTGGGCAGGGCTCCTGGGAGCTTTCTGTGGAGTCGGGGCCTTTGTGGGGTGTTCCTGTGGACTCAGGGCCTGCATTGCTGTCACATCCCGGTCAGATGCCTCTCGCTGGGTAAGAGGCATTGAGTCTGGGGAGTTCACACAGCCAGGGTGCAGCTTGGTTGCAGGCCGGTCACACCGCACCAGCATGATTCAGGATCCTTCATGCAGCACAGGTTCCTCTGTGCCTGTAGGACCAGGGCGAGCAGGAGCTAGAGACCCTCCTGTCTCAGCTGCCCACCTGCTGATTGCACGTGCGTATCACTAGCTGGGGTTTCTCCAGAGTAGCTGTGTGCAAACAGCGCTGCTGGACAGCCAAGTCGTAGTGTCGAGCCTGTGCTTCCCGCTGGGGGTTTCGAGGTTTGCCCCGGTGACAGGGTGCTGCACGCTGCTCTTCATGCAAACCCGTCATTGATGGCTGCTGGGTGGAACCTCGCCAGGCAGCAAGTCAGTCGGCGCCTCTCAGGTGCAGCAGGCCACCAGCAGCTGGTTCTTAGCAAGGAGGGTTCCCTCCAGGCCACAGCAGGATTGGTAACTCCGTGGGGTCTGCTCCCACCCCTGTGCCCATTCCTGTCTGGCATCTGCGACAGCAGGTGGTTGCGAGTCCTTGGCAGCACTGCTGGTCCGTGCAGTCCGGGCTGGTGGCAAAGCAGGCGCAACAGAAGCACTTGTGCGGCATGAGAAGACAGCAAGAGATCTCGAGGAAAGAGGCTTCTGAGGCCACCCAGGACAGCCACGAGGACCCTGAAGGAGCGCTGACCGCGTGTCATTGCTCCGACCAGACCAGAGCCTGTCCACGGCTGCTTGTCAGTGGCCATCTTCTGAAAGACATGGGGTACATATGTTCATATCCAGTGGTATGATGGGGGCTGCAGGCAGCTGCATGTGTGTCACCCTGCAGCTTGCCGAGACCTCCCATGTGGCTGAGAGGACTTCTGGATGTGGTACAAGAAGCTGCCAGTGCCATTCTGTGTGGGAGGCCTGGAGGGTGACCACAGCTACACCGAGGCAGGGAGCCCCTCCTGCAGTGTCTCCTGAGAGGGGCCGGAGTGCTGGTGAGTCAGGGCCAGTGGCAGAGGGCAAAGCTCTGCTGACACAGCCACTCAGTGCCCGGAGAGGCAGCAGGTGAGGCATTGTGGGTCATGTGATATTTCTTGTGTTCTGCATTCTTTGTGCCATTCTTAGCTCGTGGCATGCCCAGTGGGCAACCTGGTCGCTTTCTATAACCGTCAGCTCCTGGCCAGATGTTGTGCTGAGTCTCTGCAGGACAGTGGGCATGTACGTGGCCCTTCAGCCAGTGGCAGGCAGCAGCCAGGGATGTGCTGTCTTACTGCTGCAGCGCACACCTGCCATGGGGCCTGATGTGTGTGGCCTGTCCCAGGGTGGGAAATGAGACCCTCACCTCACAATGACGAGACTCAGTGATGAGAACAAGGGGATGTCGTTCAGCCTGCAAGACTGGTCACACTAACAGATGGTGGGCCCATCGAGCATGGCAAAGCATTGGCACTCCTGGATTTCTCCCTTTGCTCCAGGCTGGATGCTCAATAGGTGCCGTCTTCCTGCAAACACCTATGTTTTTTTCTCTCATTTGCATGCACTTAGACACGTGCTAGGCCTTCTCTCATTGCATGCACTTAGGCGTGCGCTAGGCCTTCTCTCATTGCATGCACTTAGGCGTGCGCTAGGCCTTCTCTCATTGCATGCACTTAGACGCGCGCTAGGCCTTCATTTTGGGACAGGGAAACGGTGGAGCAGAAAGCCTCCTGCACCTGTGTGCTTGTGGCCCTTGGTCCCTTGAGGTATTTATGTGCTGGAAATGGACCATCATATTCTTTTCCTATACTCATCAGCCTCTGCTCAGACTAATGGGTGGAGCGAGCGGTTCAGCTGGATGAACAGGCCACACCCAGTGTGCAGGTCCTGCTGCAAGTCCTTGTTCTGTTTTTCCTATGATGTAGTTAACGTTGTTTTTGGCCGGCTCTTTTCTTAGTCAGCCTCCTGAAGTTCTCTCTTGTCTTTCCCTGTGTGATTGACTTTTCTGTGGACCATGGGGACAGATGCTGCATGGTTCAGGGTCGTCCTGTGAGTGGCAGACCCATCTTTTCCGATGAGCACCCAGGAGCGGGGAGAGCAAGTAGAGATTGGATGTACAGCCCCCAGGCTCTCTGTGAACTGGGCTTGGGTCCATGTGAGCACAGACAGTCCCCAGGGATTGGCTGTGTCCTCGGTCCGTGCCTGCCGATGGGTGGGCATGTGTTGGAACCGGTGGCGTGACAGCAGAGCACTCGCTATCCTCACTCTGTCCTTCCACAGTGAGCAGAGAGCCTGTGTTCTTGTCGCCTCTGAGAACCCCTCCTATATACTTGAGCTTCCTTGAGAACCTCGAGGGGGCAGATGTCAGGCGAGCCGGGCCACTGCTTGCCGCATCCCGTGATTGCTTAGAGAGCATGAGCAGGATTGTGTCTCTCACCTGCTGCCCTTGGCCAGATGCAGGGGGGGGCTGCAGTCTCTAAAAATAGCACAGACTCCCAATGTGCTCATTATGCCTCCTCCTCCTCTTCCTCCAGCTGGGGATCCAGCACACCCCCAGCCAGGGCATTGTTGGCCCCTTAGCACGCTGGCTGCAGCTGCCATTCAGCTCACAAAGGCTCTAATCTCCTTTGAATTCCTCCGAGCTTTGCCTGTAATCCCTTCCCGCCAGCGGAGCTCTCAAGTGCGCCTCTGCCATTCACGTTGCCTGATTATCTTTTCATCTCATTAAGAGTCTTTAGCCCTGTGTTTCATAAAGAAAGGAAATGCAGATAGAGGCGTCAGATCGGCATTACAGACATGACTTGGCGTCACGGAAACTCCTAGGAGTCAAGACGCTTCATTTAAGGCTGGACTCTGGTTGTCATGAGCCCGTGAGCCCGGGCTCCATCTCCTCATTAATAAAGCGGGAGGCCGGGTCCATTCACGGTGTAGAGGAAATCCTTTCCAGCTCAGCTGTCCTGTGGCTCTCTGACTGCGTTGGCGCCAACAGAATCACTGTGTGCAACAGTGCGATGTGCCCGGTACTATGCTTGGGTCTATGGAGCTTGTGCCCGGTGCTGTGCTTAGTTTAATCAAAGTCTGTGCCGGGTGCTGTGCCTGGTCCTGTCCAGAGCCGTCCGGGTGCTGTGCCTGGTCCTGTCCAGAGCCGTGCCGGGTGCTGTGCCTGGTCCTGTCCAGAGCCGTGCCGGGTGCTGTGCCTGGTCCTGTCCAGAGCCGTGCCGGGTGCTGTGCCTGGTCCTGTCCAGAGCCGTGCCGGGTGCTGTGCCTGGTCCTGTCCAGAGCCGTGCCGGGTGCTGTGCCTGGTCCTGTCCAGAGCCGTGCCGGGTGCTGTGCCTGGTCCTGTCCAGAGCCGTGCCGGGTGCTGTGCCTGGTCCTGTCCAGTGCCGTGCCGGGTGCTGTGCCTGGTCCTGTCCAGAGCCGTGCCGGGTGCTGTGCCTGGTTCTGTCTAGTGCCGTGCCGGGTGCTGTGCCTGGTCCTGTCCAGAGCCGTGCCGGGTGCTGTGCCTGGTCCTGTCCAGAGCCGTGCCGGGTGCTGTGCTTGGTTCTGTCTAGTGCCGTGCCGGGTGCTGTGCCTGGTCCTGTCCAGAGCCGTGCTGGGTGCTGTGCTTGGTTCTGTCTAGTGCCATGCCGGGTGCTGTGCCTGGTCCTGTCCAGAGCCGTGCCGGGTGCTGTGCCTGGTCCTGTCCAGAGCCGTGCCGGGTGCTGTGCTTGGTTCTGTCCAGAGCCGTGCCGGGTGCTGTGCTTGGTTCTGTCTAGTGCCGTGCCGGGTGCTGTGTCTGGTCCTGTCCAGAGCCGTGCCGGGTGCTGCTCCACAGTCTTTGTTTCCCTCGGGGTCTGTGCCTCCTGCCCTCTCTCCCGGGCTCCTCATTACGGGAATGTCGTCGTACTCAGGTGCCACATCAAGCAGACAGACGAGAGCTGAGGCTCTGGTCATAGGGGGGGCTCCTTGCGGGGGGCTTTCCTTTTTGAATGTGCCCAGCTCCTCTGATACCCTCGGGATGCACGGGGAGGTTCTGTGGAGGTCCATGCAGCTGTGGACAGTCCTCCTGGTTTCAGGACGGGTCTGGGTGTCCCGCTGACACATCTCTGGAGCTTCTCGTGTCCTCTGCTGTCAGGCTCTGGGGTTGGAGGCAGCGCCTGCCGTATTCCTTGCGGCCAGAGCGCACTCCCCATCCGGCTGCTAGTGCCCGCTCTCCTGCCAGCCTCAGGTCCTGCCTCCCACTGACACCCTTCAGAAGGGTTTTGCGCTTTCCTTATACCCACCAAATTCCCAGAGTAAATCCTGGACCAAAAAATTTATTATCTTCCAGAAAACCCATAGATCTTACGTTTGGCATTCCTTAATTTTTTTTTCTTACCAGTGTTTAAAAAATATTGGTTTGCTAGCAATTTCCACAGCACTCGCAGTGTTTTCTCGTGTGGTTGTACTGACATACTTGCATGTCTGGTCAGACCTGTGGGTGGCAGGCTGCCGACGATGGGGCAGTCTTCCTGCAGAGCAGAGCGGCCTTCCGTCGCTTGGTGCTTCTTTCCTGTCCACTTTGTTGACCCTTGCTCCGGCAGGGCCACTGGACACATCCTCGAGTGTGTGGCTCTGCTCATGCAGCGTAGGACACCCGAAGGGACGCCACACAGAGCAGCACGTTGATTGGGTGTCACACGGAGCCCTGCGCTGATGACATCATGTTGATCGGTCAGCGTGAGCACCTCCTCCACCTCTCCCCATGTGATGTCACACGGAGCCCTGCACTGATGACATCATGTTGATCGGTCAGCATGAGCACCTCCTCCACCTCTCCCCATGTGATGTCACACGGAGCCCTGTGCTGATGACGTCATGCTGATGGAATATCACACTGAGTTGCACCTCAGGCCTGCATCTTCTGTGAGCCCTATGTGCTTCCGCTTTTCTCGGGAATCTCCTGGCTCCTTCCTGAACCTCGGCAGAATCCCGGCTGCTGCATTGCCTGCCCAATCAGCAGGATGCCATCAGCTGCCCCCTCACTGGGATATCCTGTGGGGTGTTCTCAGGCCTGGACCCCTGGGGAGCAGACGCGGCTCTGCGGCAGACAGCTCAGCTCTGTGGCAGACGGCTCAGGTGAGCACGTGGCTTCGCGCCATCGCAAGGGCCACATACATCCAAAGACCAGAGGTCCGTGCGCCATGTCCCAGAGGCTCCCCGCTGGGCTCTGCTGCTGTGAGCTATGGTGCTTCTGGTCACCGTGTGCTGAGGCAAGATGGTGGGATGTCCAGAGCCACACCACTTCTGACCCTTGATCCCTGAGGTAGACTCACGTCTCCATCACCCTCTGACACGGTGGGAGGGAGACACTTGTGCTAATTACACTAGGCACAGACTAGACATGGACATTTCTTACACCGCCTGGTACATCAGTCGTGGTTTAGACTCATAGGCCTGGAAGTGACTGCTGGGCAGACCACACCGAGAGCGTCTCCTGTAAGCCGACCTTGAGTCCAGACTTGAGCTGACCCTTGTTCCTCACGTCTCCATGGCTGTTCGCTTTCCATTCGGATTGTGGTGATTTTCTTATCTTTGTGGGTTTATGGCTTAAAGACAGAAGAGAAATACTGAGGGATGAAACAAAAGAACTCGAACTACAAGACCCTCCTGTGTCCGAGGTCTCGGGGTGCTCTGACTGCTGATGCCCGTGTAGGCTCCGCCTTCCTGGTGTCCTTCAGTTGCTGTCTGTTGGGGGAGGGGGAGCTCGTTAATACTGTCAGGCAACCTGGGAGCAGGCCGCGTGTTGACGCTGCCGCTGGTCCTTCGTGTGGACATGCAGGGAAGGAGCTATTACAAGCACATAGCACGTCGTTCTTACTGAGGTCACGTGCAAGTGGCCAGGGGTCTGATGAGACATCTTCCTGCCGGACCCTGGTCCCCCCGAGGCCCCGGCACCCACTCCCACAGCCCAGCCGCCTTTGCTGCCGCCAGCGCACACCCGTTCCCTCCCCACGCTGCCGTCTCCCATCCTGGCCAGCGCTTGGTGCCTGATTGTGGTGACCCCACGAGGCAGTGAGTAAGTTCTGGCGTGCTGGGCCTGACAGCTGTCCCATTTTGTTTGCTTTTGAAGAACTGGGAGGAACCAGTTTTGAGGAAGCTAAATCCCCTGAAACAGAGCTGTGGTTTTTAAGCCAGAGCCTGGGGTCCCTGATGCGTCACTGGGCGTGCCTCCCTCCGCCACGTGCCGGGATGGGCCCGCCTCCGCTGGCCCTGCATCCGGTCGATCAGCCCTGCCCCTGGTTGGTTGTGCCTCGGGTCAGCCTGCTTGGGTCCAGCCCGTCTCTGCTTCTGCAGAGTGTCTGCTGGCGGGGGGGGCTGAGTGGACAGCTCTGAAATTTCCTCTCTTTAGCTTCAGACAGCCGTGTCCAGGCGTGTGCGGCCGTGTGGAGGATGCCCAAGGAACTGGAGTCCGGCGGCCCCGAGACCCCCGATGACTCCTCGAGCACTGCACAGACCCTGGAGCTGCTCTGTCGCCTGGACGACGCCTCCCGTGGCAACGTGGCCTGGTAGGATGCGCCGCTTCCCACTGGGGGCTGCCGTGCTGCCCAGTGCCACGGCCCCGGTCCTCACCGCTCTCCACGCGCCTGCTCTTTCAGCAGAGGTTTGCCCTGCTGGCCTTCTCTTAGCCCCTGCAGGCTGCTGGGGCCTCCGAGCCCCCTTTCCCTGGCGAGGCCTGCGCAGGCCACACTAGCGCGGGTAGCCGCCCCTCAGCTCCCCTTCTCGGGACCACAGGCCGCGCCAGTCGGTGGCCCGATGCCTTCAGGTCTCCAGCCTCCCTTTTCTTGTCCCTCGTCAGTCGTGTGGCTGGAGGGGATGGAAGGGGGGGCTCCTGGGTAGTCCTGGCCAGTGAGGCCGAGGCGAATGTGGGGGAGCAGTGTGGGTTCAGACGCGCGTGTGCGGGCACGAGGTGTGTACAGATACGGCAGCAAATTCTGCCTTGTCATTGGTGAGGAAATGGAGGACGTGAGGCCTGGGGTCCTGGGGGTGCTGGTGGCGCTGGGGGTCCTGGTGGCGCTGGGTCCTGCTGGTCCTGGGGGTGCTGGGGTCCTGGGGTGCTGGTGTGATATATAGATCTATGTTTTTATGCTCTTAGGAGTAGATGGGGAAGGACCAAAGCTCCTTCATTCATGTTCTATGTGCTTTGTAACGAGCCAGCCCTTTCTTTGAGTCAGTGATTCAACCTGTAGTTAGATGCAGTTTTTTTCAGCATAGAGTGGACGTGTTAATTCTGGGTCACTGATGGCTTGACTGCTTCCTAGAGCTTCCCAGAGTTTCCCACCCGCCTGGTCGCTGCACATGCCGGCGTCTTCGGGAGGTTTCCTGCAGCTCTGCAGGTTACAGGGAAGGAGGTAATTATTTTCTGAGAGTCTCACATGCATCATCGTCGCCGTGGGTTTGATGGCTGATTAGCCACAACAGGGCGATTCTACAGCTCTCCAGCTCCTTTGATGAGGACGAGGCCTCCAGCTGCTCTGTACCACACCTTGGCTGCAGGTGACTGTCCCCTGCCGACCAGCGGAAGCTAAGCCAGAACAAGGTTCTCCGGCACGCTGCCGTCAGCGCCACCGCCCAGCAGTGTTACTGCCCAGGCCATTCCGCTGCTGGTCCGTGGGCTCCTGGCCAAGATGGACTTCAGTGTGAGGCGCGAGCAGGGCTGGGAGACGCTCAGTGGTTGAAGTGTTTGCTGCACAAGTCAAAGGACTGAAGTTTGGACTCCCACATCCCACGTACAGTTCTGTGGGCAGGAGGGTGGGTCCCCTGTGACTCCAGCTCTGAGGACGGGGCCCGGGACTCCCCAGGACCAGCTGTAGCCACGCTAGCCCTGTAGGGAGCTCTGGGTTTGATTTGAGACCCGGCTGTAAAGAAGAAGGAATGACCAAGGATAATCTCCATTGTTGTCCTCAGGCTTCCACACGCACACACACAAGGTGCTTGTGCACTCCGCTCACACACATGCAAACGCAGGCTTGACGGCGGGAGCAACTTTGCAGGCAGACCCCTGGCAACGGTACCCCTGCTTACTGGCCCTTCACTAATCTTGTCCGTTTGATTTCGAAATGGGAGGCCATTTGCCCAGCACCATGTAATTCATGAAGAGAACAACACTCAGAGGACGTGTGCTTGGCGGGCCCCGTGAAACCAGTGTAGACGCCAGTCTCTCTTGTTCCGTGCAAATATCAAAATGCAGGGGTGGACACAGGGGCATCTCGATAGACTCAGTACAAAAACCTGAACATACAGTTTAGGAAGTGGGGGTCATTTGTCTCAAAGAGAAACTCATTTCCATGCACGTTAGCTCTGTTCCATCATGAAGATGGTTGAAAGGTCTCTGCTGATCTTGTCTGCATCAGGTTGGATCATCAGAGCACAGAGGGCAGAGGCTGGCCTCGTGCCCGGTGCAGAAGTACGGAAGGAAGGGCAGAGGCTGGCCTCGTGCCCGGTGCAGAAGTACGGAAGGAAGGGCAGAGGCTGGCCTCGTGCCCGGTGTAGAAGTACGGAAGGAAGGGCAGAGGCTGGCATGCCCGGTGTAGAAGTACGGAAGGAAGGGCAGAGGCTGGCATGCCTGGTGCAGAAGTACAGAAGGAAGGGCAGAGGCTGGCATGCCCGGTGCAAAGTATGGAAGGAAGGGCAGAGGCTGGCCTCGTGCCCGGTGCAGAAGTACGGAAGGAAGGGCAGAGGCTGGCCTCGTGCCCGGTGCAGAAGTACGGAAGGAAGGGCAGAGGCCGGCTGCATGCCTGGTTCAGAAGTACGGAAGGAAGGGCAGAGGCTGGCCTCGTGCCCGGGGCAGAAGTACGGAAGGAAGGGCAGAGGCTGGCCTCGTGCCCAGTGCAGAAGTACAGAAGAAAGGGCAGAGGCCGGCTGCATGCCTGGTTCAGAATGCACCTTTCTGACCACTGGTGGGAAGGATTACAGATCGGGGTCCTTTCAATGACAGAACTTGCTTGTGCTGGTGCTGATGTCCGGAAGTCCAGGATCAAGGCCGTGAAGCCTCTTCCCGGTCACAGTTGGCACCTGTCACCGCATCTTCATGAGTCCCAGGAAGAATGAGCTCAGGACCGCGCGGCCTTCCGAAGCAATTATTCAGACTTGAGGCTGAGTCCCTACTGTCTGTGAACCTAGAGGAATGGCGGCCTGCACCTGAGAATTCCTGCCCTGCGCTGCTGCAGGAGCAGGGGACAGACGAGTGAGGAAGGAGCTGTCTGAGCGGCTTTGTTTAGTGGTGCTTCAGTTAGAAGTATGCTTTAAAGCTACTTAGAACAAGAGTCAGTGAGCCGCAGGCGGCCTTGCTCCCCGCTGCCTGTGCATTGGTGGACTCCTGTGTGGCGAGGGCTGGGCAGTGCTTGGCAAGGGATGTGAAGGTGCCAGGCCAATGTGAATGTGCGGGCTTCAGGGCTTGCGTGGATCCTGGATTCCGCATTAAATGGCTGCCACCGGCTCTCTGTGAGGCAAGTCAGGAGCCCGAGACTCTGCAAATGCTCTCGTGCTCTGCCTACCCTGAGGACCCTCTATCCACCCCCAGGACCCTCTGTCCACCCTGAAGACCCTCTGTCCACCCCAGGACCCTCTGCCTACCCTGAGGACCCTCTGTCCACCCTGAGGACCCTCTATCCACCCCGAGGACTCTCTGTCCACCCCAGGACCCTCTGTCCATCCAGGACCCTCTGTCCACCCCAGGACCCTCTGTCCATCCCAGGACCCTCTGCCCACCCCAGGACCCTCTGTCCACCCTGAGGACCCTCTGCCCACCGCAGGACCCTCTGTCCACCCTGAAGACCCTCTGCCCACCCCAGGACCCTCTGTCCACCCCAAGGACCCTCTGCCCACCCCGAGGACCCTCTGCCCGCCCCGAGGACCTCTGCCCACCCCAGGACCCTCTGTCCACCCCAGGACCCTCTGTCCACCCCAGGACCCTCTGTCCACCCCAGGACCCTCTGTCCACCCCAGGACCCTCTGCCCACCCTGAGGACCCTCTGTCCACCCCAGGACCCTCTGTCCGCCCCAGGACCCTCTGTCCGCCCCAGGACCCTCTGTCCACCCCAGGACCCTCTGCCCACCCCAGGACCCTCTGTCCACCCCAGGACTCTCTGTCCACCCCCAGGACCCTCTGTCCACCCCCAGGACCCTCTGTCCATCCCCAGGACCCTCTGTCCACCCCAGGACCCTCTGTCCACCCCGAGGACCCTCTGTCTACCCTGAGGACCCTCTGTCCACCCCAGGACCCTCTGTCCACCCCGAGGACCCTCTATCCACCCCCAGGACCCTCTGTCCACCCTGAGGACCCTCTGTCCACCCCAGGACCCTCTGTCCACCCTGAGGACCCTCTGCCCACCCCAGGACCCTCTGTCCACCCTGAGGACCCTCTGTCCACCCCAGGACCCTCTGTCCACCCCAGGACCCTCTGTCCACCCTGAAGACCCTCTGCCCACCCCAGGACCCTCTGTCCACCCCAAGGACCCTCTGCCCACCCCGAGGACCCTCTGTCCACCCCAGGATCCTCTGTCCACCCTGAGGACCTTCTGTCCACCCCAGGACCCTCTGCCCACCCTGAGGACCCTCTGTCCACCCCAGGACCCTCTGCCCACCCCGAGGACCCTCTGCCCTCCCCGAGGACCCTCTGTCCACCCTGAGGACCCTCTGTCCACCCTGAGGACCCTCTGCCCACCCCAGGACCCTCTGCCCACCAGGACCCTCTGCCCTCCCCGAGGACCCTCTGTCCACCCCAGGACCCTCTGTTCGCCCCACGACCCTCTGTCTGCCCCAGGACCCTCTGTCTGCCCCAGGACCCTCTGCCCACCCCAGGACCCTCTGCCCACCCAGGACCCTCTGCCCTCCCCGAGGACCCTCTGTCCGCCCCAGGACCCTCTGTCCGCCCCAGGACCCTCTGTCCACCCCCAGGACCCTCTCTCCACCCCAAGGACCCTCTGCCCACCCCGAGGACCCTCTGTCCACCCCAGGACCCTCTGCCCACCCCGAGGACCCTCTGTCCACCCCAGGATCCTCTGTCCACCCTGAGGACCTTCTGTCCACCCCAGGACCCTCTGCCCACCCCGAGGACCCTCTGCCCTCCCCGAGGACCCTCTGTCCACCCTGAGGACCCTCTGTCCACCCTGAGGACCCTCTGCCCACCCCAGGACCCTCTGCCCACCCAGGACCCTCTGCCCTCCCCGAGGACCCTCTGTCCACCCCAGGACCCTCTGTTCGCCCCACGACCCTCTGTCTGCCCCAGGACCCTCTGTCTGCCCCAGGACCCTCTGCCCACCCCAGGACCCTCTGCCCACCCAGGACCCTCTGCCCTCCCCGAGGACCCTCTGCCCTCCCCGAGGACCCTCTGTCCGCCCCAGGACCCTCTGTCCGCCCCAGAACCCTCTCTCCACCCCCAGGACCCTCTGTCCACCCCCAGGACCCTCTGTCCACCCCCAGGACCCTCTGTCCACCCCAGGACCCTCTGTCCGCCCCAGGACTCTCTCTCCACCCACTTCCTTCTCTCCACCCACTTACCCTCTGTCCACCCCGAGGACCCTCTGTCCACCCACTGCCATCGTCCGCCATCCGCCGCAAGCAGCCTAGCACACTGCCCTCAGAGCAGGGGCTTGTGTTTACACTCGGTCCACGAGCTAGTGTGTGCACTGATGGCTAGTGGGGCAGGCCTCGCTGTCAATGTGGACTGAGCTCTGAGGACTGCACTCTGAGCGGTCACCTGGTGAGGTCGACTCCACTCAGCAGGAAGACACGTGTCACAATCACCTTCCCACTTGCGACCTGCTGCCTTCGGCTTCTTGTCTGCCTGAGAGTGAGTGGACTTACTCGGCCGATAGAGCTCTAACTCTGTCCCTGCGACATGTCGGAAGAAACACAGACTTCTAATAACGCGTCACCTGGTGTCAACAAGTTACATGCTCGCCTGTTAGAAAGGGTTGCCAGACAACATGCCAACAGGAACCTGTCGCTAGAGCATCCCATGCCACAGCACAAGAACCTGCACCTGGCAGGCTGAGCAAGCAGGACTCTGCTGACCTCATGTTGTGTCCTGGGAAGCTGCGTCCAGCCCATTGTGCACATGCATGTAGCTTACTATGCATTTCCACCATGGACACACTGACCAAGTCAGTGGGCAGCGAGACAGGTGCTGTGGGGCGGATTCCAGCCGCCAGACTTACAGTAACGTCACAGCAGTGACATGGGAGCCACACGCAGCAAAATATTCGGTTCCAAGAGAGCAGGTCACAGTAACAGATGTCTTCAAGTGCAAAGAAGCTGCAGCTGAGTTCTGTGCACACCTGCGGCCTCACGCTCAGGAAGGCCGGGCGGGGCTTAGTCACCGCATGTGAACAACTTAGCTTACACATACACACCTCAAGGAGCAGAGTGAACAGCGGGAAGGAAGTCACGGGGGCCAGTGCAGAAGAGCAGAACAGGCGAGCAGGGTGGAGGGAAACCGCAGAGATTGTGTCGATGGAACCAGCGGACAACCTCTGCCAGGGAAAGGGGTGCAAGTGAATAGAGTCGGGGCTCAGAGAACACGATGTGTGGCTGACACACGTCCTAAGAGTGTGTCCTAAGAGACCAGTAGGAGCAGGGTGCGGACACGTAGGTCTCCTTGAGCCACGTGACTGACGGAGGCCGCCTGGGGACTGCGCCCATAGTCCCAGCACCTGGGCAGCAGGGGCAGCAGGGGCAGTAGGCAGCAGGGGCAGCGGGGCCAGCAGAGGCAGGCTCTTACTTTGAGCCAGCTGGTCTTACATAGTGATGCCCCATCTCAGAAGCTGAGCAGCCAGTCTATCGATAGATGTCATTAGAAAGAAATACAAAACCTACTGAAAGTGTAGAAAATCTGTAGGCCAGGGTGGTCGGTAGCAAGCAGTCTCCTGAGCTGGGCTCCGTGTGCCAGCTTGAGCCCAGCACTCCGGACAGAGGGCAGGAGGATCAGGAGTTTAACTTGGGCCTCCACTATAGAAACGTCAGGGTCGGCCAAGGCCACATGGGGCCCAGTCTCAGACCAACCACAGTGAAGATGTCCCAGCAAAAAACACCAGGGCTTCATGAACTAAGTGAATATATTTTAATTATAAAAAATTTCAAAGGTCCTCAAAAAATTAAAAGCTAGACTTTCATGTAACCTGCAAGCCCACCTCTGTGGTCTGCGTTCAACGGAAATGAACACAGGAGCCGGCAGAGATCTGAAATCTCCATCTTTGACAGCATGACTCCCAGTAGCCTCGGTGGAGAGTCCCTCACGGTCTGCGGCGAATGCATTCTCCAGACAGGGCTGGTCACGCCTCTGTCCTGGAACCCTGGCACTCGAAGCAGAGGCAGGAAGATCCCTGTGAGGTGGAGGCCAAGTTGATCCACCAGCGACTTCCAGTGACTTCCAGCCAGCCAGAGCAGCACAGCAAAAAGGAGACGGGGGAATCATCTCTCCAAACCCTCCAGATGGCCATTCTGCAGTGTGGAGCCAGCTGGCAGGCAAGCACCACACAGCTCAGTCACGAGGTGCTCAGAACGGCTTGTAGGAGCAGAGCGGAGGGCCGTGTCAGCGTGCGAGACTGTGGGTGATGGCCTTGGCCAGGTTCATGGAGGCGGTGCGCAGCATAGTGCTTGACAAGACTGCACTGGTGTCTGGCGTGCACTGGTTCTCACAGCACACGCCATAGCTGCATGAAGTCTTGATCATTTCATATCAGAGATGTGTATCAAAAAACATGTGACCTCACTTGTCAGTGGCATTGGGTGGGGGCGGAAGGACCTAGTTGTCAGAAGCAGTGTTTCCAGTTGTTCACTGAGCCTGCGCCAGCCCCGTCTACGTGTACATAACCAGCCCCAGAGTGACACAGCCGTGTCCTGTCCAGTGCACACACAGGCTGTGGAGGCTGAGTCTGACATGTCCCAACAACTCCTGTGCTTGGCTGGTGGCCATGGGCTTCGGGAAGCCGTGGGATCCCGAGTTCTCGCCTCGTCAGCCCGTTGTCGAGTCATGGTCTGATGGAAGATGCCTTCAAAGGCAGGTCCTGTCTGCCCTCTGCACCGAGTCTGCGTCCTGATTCCAGGAGGCGAGCCGCTGCTCTGCCACGGCTTCACCGTGACCTGCAGTCGCTCTCCAGGCCCACAGACCCTGACCTTTTCTCTCGTGACTTGCTCTTCTCAGGTGTTTGTCACCATGATGCAAACTTCCTAGCACCTGCCTAGGACAGTTCCCACTCTGCCGTTGGTGCTGCGGTTCAAATAACTCAGTCCTTACAGAAACCTGGGGGCACGCCTGCCTTCCAGGGAAGGGAGAGTGTGGCATTGCCTGGCGTGGGGTAGGTGGTCACTAAATGCCGAGCATTCAGCAAGCTTTTTCTGCAGAGCTTCTGAGTGACAGAGATCCAGACAGGCTGTCCTGAGCTCGTGCTCCGGACCCAGCAACGCAAGAGGCCAGCGTGGCCGAGAGCTGCAGTCGGAATGCTGAGTCCAGGGGAAGGTGTGGCGGGGGCATTTGGGCTGGCGACCCACAGGACGTACCTGCTTGGTTTCACCATGAGGTCGTCCATGGACAGCCCAGGAATGGGAGTGGGCACGTTGGAGGATGGGGGCAGAGGGGCCTGTCATAGCTAGAGACAGCTGTAAGCTTGATGGTCGAGGTCTGTAAGGAACCAGTGGTTGAGTTAAGCCCGCAGCAAGCCTGTAGAAGCTTGTCTGACTGGGAAGGCTTAGCCCGAGGTGGGCATGGCCAGGCAGGGAGGTAAGATGGAGGGGACTGGGTGAGGAGACTGGCATTCTTCTGCACGCTTGGCCAGCCTTGCTGGCCAGTGGGAATGCACCTTCCTCAGCTGTCCAGTTCCCTCGCTGCTGGCCAAGGTGGACAAGGAGCTGTAACCAACTGTCACAAACCAGCATGAAACCTTTGTCCCTAAGTCCTTTAGTCGTGAGTTTATCTGCAGCATGCAGCGTGGCCTGGGCTTTGGTCCATGGAAGGACCACGCATTGGTCCAGTAGGGGCTGAGCATTGGCTGTGGAGGGCCACACAGTGGTCCACAGAGGGTCTTCCTGCAGGGCTGTGTAGCCCTTCAGCAGCCACGGAGCTGCTCTCAGAAGGCCTCATCCTGGCAAGGCCGCTTCTGAGGAGCCCTGGCTGGCTGGCTGCTCCCTGAGCAGTACCGATACAGGGACTCTGGCCACACTAGGAGGGGCAGCGCGTCCCCCTTCTCTCCGCGCACACCATGAGGCGCTCTTCTGTGCTGCCAGTCTGCTGCCGCACGAGCCTGAGAAGTGACTTCCATCTGGAGGCCAGAGACTCTGCCATGTGCAGCCTGAGGGCCATGCGGCCTGGGGCCTGTGCAGCCTGAGGGCCCTGTGCACCATGGGGGCCGTGTGCAGCCTGAGGGGGGGTATATGCAGCATGACTGTGTGCAGCCTGAGGGCCTGTGCAGCCTGAGGGCCTGTGCAGCGTGAGGGCCTGTGCAGCCTGGGGGCCTGTGCAGCGTGAGGGCCGTGTGCAGCCTGAGGGCCGTGTGCAGCGTGAGGGCCGTGTGCAGCCTGAGGGCCGTGTGCAGCGTGAGGGCTATGTGCAGCCTGAGGGCCGTGTGCAGCGTGAGGGCTGTGTGCAGCCTGAGGGCCGTGTGCAGCCTGGGGCCTGTGCAGCCTGAGGGCCGTGTGCAGCCTGAGGGCCGTGTGGAGCCTGAGGGCCGTGTGTGAGATTGTCTCATCTGGGTGCAGCCTGGGGCATCATCCTGCACCCTTCTGGCTGGGCCAAAGGTTCTGTTTTCCTGTTTAGGGTCCAGTGGGCTGCTCTTCCTGGAGCACCACAGCTCACCTGGCTGTACCTCCCGAATGCTGTGACCACAGATGTGTCCGTGCCTGGTGTGTACAGTGCGGAGGGCTGAGCCCAGGCCCCATCAGTACTAGGCCGTACTCTGCCCACCAAGCCATGCCCCAGCCCCTGCTAGCAGAGGTTTTGCAAGAACTCAGCTAGCTCAGTTGTTGTTGAAACTCTGTATGTAATTCTGCAACCTTACTTTTTACATTCCATTTTTATTGTACATTAACAAATTATAGTATTATAATGATAATAACTTAATTTCCCTCTTCCCTCAGCAATTTGCTGAGGTTGAACATCAAACTAAAAAAAAAAAAAGCTCAGTTAAGACTGAAAAAGCAGTATTTATTCTGCTTTAGTCATAGCTGGCGGCCTCAGCTCCAGTGATTCTGGACCTGTCTGGACAGACGGTCGCTCAGTTCCAGGGCAGAGATGAGCTGCCCTGTTGGTGGGTGCTTTACCCCCCCTACCGTCACTTCCTTCTGTAGAGCTGTGGGCCTGGAAGAACATTAGAGACTTGGGCGGGGCGGGGGGGGGCGTCTGACGGCCTGTGCAGCGTCTTGGTGTCAGAGGCTGGGCATGGGGTGGCATCTCTGGGCATCAGGTCTCTGGGCATCAGAGGCCAGGCATGGAGTCTTGTCTCAGGGTTTCAGGGCTGGGCATGGGATGGTATCTCTGAGTATCAGGTTTGGGCATAGGGTGGCATCTCTGGGTATCAGGTCTGGGCATGGTGCGGTGTTTCTGGGTATGGTCTTTGCTGCAGTTAGCCCAAATGGTGTAAGGGAACAAGGATTTATTCTCTCTTACAATTCCTGGTTACAGTCCAGCTTGACGGGAGAGACCCACCAACACCAGGGCCTAGGAAACTGGCCGCACCATCACCACATAACGGCTGAGAGATGGACAATCCTCACTTGTCAGACCAGCATGTCTGGCCAAGTGAACAGAAGGATTACGATTTCCTCAACCACCTCTCTGTATTTTATTCCAGGGCCTAATCCCACCCACCATGGGCTGGACCTTCCCCATCAGCTAGACAATCTCTTGCAGGTTTGCTCAACTACTAATTCTCCACAAATGTGCCAACTGTCAAGTTGACACCTATGCCCAGCTATGACAGTCTTTAATGATTTCTCGCTCTCAGGTTGTTTTGTGACACCCAGTGAACTGCTAGATGGCCAAAGGTACTTCAATAGTTTTGTTTTTCAGATCACTCACTCTATGGTTACTTAGAATTCATTCTTCAACTCCGTCATCAAGTGCTAATTAGGTGTCTTGTATTCTAAATGTTGTGGCCGTGGTTAAGGGCACAAAGCGAAGTAAGTTGAGGATCTTCTGGGAAAGCTTTAGCCTGGTAAGTTACTGCAGTTAGATACTACTGTGCCCGAGATAATTATGCACCTGGGAAGACTACAGGGTTGGTGTGTCCAGTTAAAGCTGGCCGTGGGCACGGTGTGGCTGGACCTGGGCCTTACCTCACCTCATTCTTCAGCTGGCCGGGAGCTCCCAGCTCCCCAGGTTCCGGGCGTCACTGTCTTGCTGATGCTGCCTGGGCGGTCGCTGTTCATTCATGACCACAGCGCATCCGCAGTGCATTGCCCCAGGGAGTGTAGCATTGAACATGCTGCACGCTTCCCAGCAGTGGAGCTTCACTGCAAGCTACTTGTCCACTTCTGTTCTGCACATGTCAGTCTGGTCATGCACTGCACTGCATCTCACAGTGGAGACGGGCCGTGCGCTGCACTGCATCTCACAGTGGAGACGGGCCGTGCGCTGCACTGCATCTCACAGTGGAGACGGGCCGTGCGCTGCACTGCATCTCACAGTGGAGACGGGCCGTGCGCTGCACTGCATCTCACAGTGGAGTCAGGCTCAGTGATTGGGCTGAGCTTCAAGACACAGGGAATGCCTGACAGGCGCAGAGCTGCAGTGTGGGTACAGACCCGGCTCTGCCCTCCCCCCTCCCCAGGACTCCTTCACATTCCTAAAGCTCTGGCGTCACAGTCAAAATCCTCTTTTGCTACCTCTGACTGCTCACTCCCCACGGGCCTGCGCTGTGTGCTCTTCAGCTGCCGGAGGACAGCCCGGCGCAGCGGCCGGTGGACAGCTTGGGTACTGTGCAGAGGACCTCAGGCCTGAGTCCTGCCGCTCCTGGGCTGGAGGTCGCATCGATGCCAGATGCTGGCTGATGGGTTCTTGGTGACAGCTCTGTCCTGGCTGTCCTCCCAAGGCAGAGAGCACATGCTTCCAGCTCCCTCTCCTTGTGGACACTCAGTCCCATCCCGCGGGCCTCGTGACTTCTCAGGAGCCTGGACTGCATCGCAGTCACAGCTTTGACACGAGTTCCCAATGCGGAAGCTCCGTGACTCCTGCTGTGCTATGAGACACGTGGGGGGGGGGCAGAGAAAGATCAGGAAGTACGAGAGCGTGGCGTGCACTCTGGATTCGTGCTGGTTGTTCTTGACGTTGCTTACTGTTGACACTTCTCTTCTCCAGTGTCATCTGGGAGCCCATGGGAGACGGCAAGAAAGTCATTTCACTGGCCGACAACCACCTCCTGCTGTGGGACCTCCAGGAGAGCTCGAGCCGCGCCACGGTGAGGGAGCCTGGGGGGCCATGCAATGGGGGGTGGGTGGTGACTGGAGTGGAGCGCCCACCTTGGCCTGGTGTGTGGAGGAGCAGCGGAGCACTTTCACTGATGTCATGCTGTTGGCTTGCAGTGTATTTGCATCGATTATAAAAATAGTTTTTGTGACTAACAGATGGTTATCAGCTGCACGTGTAGAATCAGTTTATTTTCATTCATTTGAGCATTTCGCCTTTCATAGAGTTAATATTGTAGATATATTTTCACATTTGAACCTTTGGACTTTCTCATTTTAAATTAATTTTAAAAATGTTTCCCCTAGTTTTACAAGCATTTTGAGTACTTATTCCTTATCCTCTCCTTCCTTTACCCTCCTTTCATCATCCTATCCTTCTGCCTTCGGCTTCTGTGGGCCGCAGTGTTCCCTCTGGATTGTTCACTTTTGTGGGTGTTCAGATCTCTGTAACATACCAAGTGGCCCCTCCTCGGGCACCCCCTGACAGGAGCATTCCCCTTCACTCATCCAGCCCCAGCCCCCAAGGTTTCCACTGCATGTAATTGTCTCTCCCGAGATCCTCGCTAGTCTATGGGGGCATGTTGGTATGTCAGTCATCATGCAGGTCTAGGACCAGTCTCACTGCAGTGAGTTCCTGGATGCAGAGTCCTGCCTTGAGTGGACTGTCTTGACCAGCGTGGACCTTCCCATCTTTAGGCTCTTACAGTGTTACCGCCCCCTCTCCCACAAGGTTCCCTGAACTTTAGGATGGGGAGAGATTAGGTTGGCCTGATTCTGGGTGAGCCTTGCAGGTCACCTGTATGCTGCGTTCTGGCTGCCCGTTGTTTGGACTTTCTCTGTTAAAATGTATGTTTCCATATGTCTGTAATTTTATTGTCTTGTTTATGCCAAAGTATCAACTCTAGAAAGAAGGAAGTCAACAGCTTGGCAGGATAGACCTTGGGGTGCTGTGGTGTGTGAAGCCCCATCACCTCCCCTTCAGGCTGCACTGGCCTCGTGTCTGTTCCCACGGGGCGGGCTGTGCTCTTTCCTGTGCGTCTTACAATATTAATAACCCTTTCTTCCCTCAGGGAAGAGCAGTGACACAGTGATGATTTGTCTCATGGCTCATGCAGGCATGGAAGTCACACTTCTTCAAATATTAAGTGACTTTTAAAGTTTAAAAACTGAATGGTCACACCTTCAGTGTGACGCTGAGGCAGTCTGTCTTCTTGGAACATCGGTAGTACTTAAGAAAAGTAATTATTGGGGTTGGAGACATGACTCAGGGGCAAGCCTCTGTCTTGCAAGCAGAAGGACTTGAGTCCAGCTCCCAGACTTCACATAAAATCTCCAGGCAGAAATGGCGGAGTATGCACTTCCGGTCCCGGAAGGTAGAGACTTGGAAATCCTAGAACAAAAGCCAAGAAAAGGTAGAGTAATTCAGGGTGATTCCTGAGTCACCCTTGGGCTTCACATGCACACTCAGTGCTCTCTCTCTTTCTCTAACACACATACACACGCATGCACACACACACACAAAATCATTACTGAAAAAAAATTTAGACATGATTCCATATTATACTTTAAAATTCTACCTCACAAAAAACTTTCAAGTTAAAAACCAGGCAGGAAATGCAGTCAATGTCCAAGGCAGGAAATGCAGGCAGTGTCCAAGGCAGGAAATGCAGGCAGTGTCCAAGGCAGGAAATGCAGGCAGTGTCCAAGGCAGGAAATGCAGGCAGTGTCCAAGGCAGGAAATGCAGTCAATGTCCAAGGCAGGAAATGCAGGCAGTGTCCAAGGCAGGAAATGCAGGCAGTGTCCAAGGCAGGAAATGCAGGCAGTGTCCAAGGCAGGAAATGCAGGCAGTGTCCAAGGCAGGAAATGCAGGCAGTGTCCAAGGCACGAAATGCAGGCAGTGTCCAAGGCACGAAATGCAGGCAGTGTCCAAGGCTAGCCTGGGACAGTCTAGCGTGTGGCCTCAGCTTCCAGTGGCCTCAGCTTCCAGTGGCCTCAGCTTCATCCCCACCAGTGTCTCAGCTGCTGACAGCTCACAATAAAGAGGTGCTCTCTCACTGCGTGCCAGGATTTGTAACGGGTTTGGGGTGACCCTCAGGGAGAAGGGGGTCATTCTTGGCCTGGGAAGGGCAGAGTAGAGCCTTCTGAAGCACTTCAGGACCCTGAGCTGGGAGCACTGCTGGGTCCTGAGCTGGGAGCACTGCTGGGCCCTGAGCTGGGAGCACTGCTGGGTCCTGAGCTGGGAGCACTGCTGGGCCCTGAGCTGGGGGCACTGCTGGGTCCTGAGCTGGGAGCACTGCTGGGTCCTGAGCTGGGGGCACTGCTGGGTCCTGAGCTGGGGGCACTGCTGGGCCCTGAGCTGGGTACATGCCAGCAGAGGCCCAAGGTGCTGGGCTCTGTCATTCAAAATCTTCTGTCCTGTGCTGTCCTGCGCGTGGCCAGGCGGTGAGCATGTCTTCTCACCCAAGGCGTCGCTGAAGCATTTCGTGACGGGGTGATTAATCTGTAACTTATTTTCTGCAGAGACCAATTTCGTTCTCTCTCCCTTTTTTATCTCCTGTCAGCAGTTCTGTCAATATCCCTTTGTGACCCGGCACTGCGGTATTTCATACAGAAGCTTCCCATCGATTGCTGCCGCCTCACACCCAGCTTCTCTTCTTATTGTTTGAGGATATTGCCTTCCGCGGTGAATCTAATCTTATGCTCACTGCATCATTACCCTTTGCAATTAAATCAGAGATCCTTTGTCATTTATAATCATTAGCAGGACCCGGGGGAGGCCCGGCGTGGGCGGTTCGTGGGGCGGCGGCGCCCGCAGAGGGTTTGGTGGCTCGCCGTGTGTCCATGTTCTGCTGCCGTCAGCCGTGGACAGCAGCGGCTCTGTCTACACCTGAGTTCCTGGCACGTGGACCCTCAACTCTTCCACACAGAGGCTCCCGCGGGACCAGCCCGAGACAGTCGCCAAAGTCGCTGTTGAGACCAGGCCCTGCCCCCTCCCCGGCCGGCTCCCATTGGGAGACAGAACTGCGTCTTGTCTTTTTCCCACCATGTCTTTTCCTCTTTTGGGGGTGAACTCGTCAAAGGAGAAGCTTTTCTTTTTTAAATAGCAAACAAATAGATTTCATTATGGCATTTAAAAAAATTATTTTTGGTTATTTTCCTGTGAACCCCTCCTTGTTTGCCAGGGCAAGGTGCCGCATGGTGAGTCCCACACGCCTCTTTGCTTTCCAGGACAAGGACGCAGCGTAGGTAACCCCGTGCACCTTCCTGGCTTCGGGACTAAGACTCAGTGGTAGCCCTGGGTGAACCCCGTGCGCCCCCGACTCTTTGAGGCAGGGGCGCGGTGTGTGAACCCCGTGCGCCCCCGACTCTTCAAGGCAGGGGCGGGTGTGTGAGCCCCGTGCGCCCTCGAGTCTTCAAGGCAGGGGCGCGGTGTGTGAACCCCGTGTGCCCCCTGACTCTTCAAAGCAGGGTCGCGGTGTGTGAACCCCGTGCGCCCCCCCACTCTTCGAGGCAGGGGCGCGGTGTGTGAACCCCGTGCGCCCCCCCACTCTTCAAGACAGGGGCGCGGTGTGTGAACCCTGTGCGCCCCGCTCGCTCTCCAGCAAGGGCTTGTACCAGGGACAAGCAGGCGTTCACTGCGGGCCTTGCCTGGCATTATTTCTGTGGCACCTGTGGCTGAGGTGGTGCAAGCAGAGAGATAAAGCTGTCTCTGCGGCATCTGACTGTGGATGCCAGGCGCCCCAGCATGTTGGAATTTCCCTGGTAAATTCATGGATGTCTGCTGGGGGAGGGACTTTGCGGAGCCACTGAAATCCTCACGTCACCTGGCAGAGGCGCTGCAGACAGCGAGGACGGAATGTGCCGTCTTGGTGGCTCTGACCCTGTGTCCGCGTGAGCACGCAGCTGTGGGCTTGGGCCCGGGCTCTCCCCCGCCTCTCAGAGCGGCCACATTGACTAGATCAGTTTATGGAGGACAGATGACCAAACAAGGCTGGATGTTACCCTAGGGCCAGAAAACACCAGGACAGCAAGAGGCCAGCCGCGCCCCAAGCCTCCAGCGAGCCTTGGCCAAGCAGCGCGGCAGCCATGGCATCTTGAAGGAGTAACTTCTCGCAGGGCTGAAGGCCTTTAGATGCGGACACAGCATGCGGCTGCGCCCTTGGACCCTCACTTGCCAGTGAGAGAGGGCTTGAGAGTCTAGGAGCGCTCGTCCATCCTGTGCCATCCTGCCAGAAAACGCGTCTCCTGGTGCCTTCTCTGCCCAGCAGTCTCCTGAGGGCAGAATCCCTTACGGTGCTGCTGCCCAAGTGAATCCACACGTACCGCGTGCGTGGCTGTCGCGGTAGGCAGCTGAGTCGCGTGGTGGTGTGTGAATGAATGCGTGGTGTACGGAATGGCCAGAGCACG
Source organism: Typhlomys cinereus (assembly GCA_023101885.1). NCBI lineage: Eukaryota > Metazoa > Chordata > Mammalia > Rodentia > Platacanthomyidae > Typhlomys > Typhlomys cinereus. Next base: position 430,743 of record JALPQD010000871.1, read on the forward strand.
TGGTCTCGGCAGATGGGTCCTGGCACGGAGGCCAGAAGCAGCGCGGGAGGAGCTGTGGGGTGCTGTGGGAGGAGCTGTGGGGCGCAGGCAGCCTGAGGCTGGAGGTCGGCCCTGAGACACGCTCGTTCCACGAAGTAAGCCCCACAAGCAACACTGCATCATCTATCATTTGGGTTTTGCTGCTTTTTTTTTTTTTTTTTTTTTTTAAGACTGTGGTTATTCTTCACACCCAAGGGATTGACTGTCACTAGCTCGGCCTCTCAGTAAGTGTTCACTGGGTCTGATTGGTGTGAGGGAGAAAATTTTTATCTTGTAGCCCATCCCAGTAAAGATGCATCAGTCCTGCTTGAAGGGTCTCCCAAAGTCTGCACTGGTAGAATTCAGGTGTCCCGCATCTGTGGTCCACCTACGGTGGGCTGGATCTTCCACATCATAAGATAATCTCCTGCGGGCTTGCTAAAGGCTCTAGCTGATCTTCATAGGTGTGCCTAAAAGCTCAGTTCTTAAGTATCAAGGTATCAAGACCTCTGAAATAAGTGGCATAGCTGTCTCGAAGATGACAACAGGCCCAAGAGAGTCTAGTGAATTCCATGCCCCCCATTCCTGTCAGAGGTGGATCCTGTGCTGTTCGATCCAGGGACCCTCTGATGTCATGGCTGCTCCAGATCTGATGACAAGAAGACAGCTGGTTTTAGTGCAGCAGAATGTGCGCCAGAGCACGCTTTGCCTCTCTTAGTGCTCTGAATAGCTGTGACAGGACCAAGAGACCACACCTCCCAGACCCTAACCTGCCTGGAACTCGCTCAGAGAACAACCCCTCAGAGAATCCCCCCTCAGAGAATCTCCCCCTCAGAGAATCCCCCCTCCAGCGAATCTCCCTAGAGAATCCCCCTCCCAGAGAATCCCCTCTCAGAGAATCCCCTTCAGAGAAGCCCCTCAGAGAATTCCCCTCAGAGATCCCCTTCAGAGAAGCCCCCTCAGAGAATCCCCCCTCAGAGAATCCCCCCTCAGAGAATCCCCCTCAGAGAATCCCCCTCAGAGAAGCCCCCCTCAGAGAATCCCCCCTCAGAGAATCCCCCCTCAGAGAATCCCCTTCAGAGAAGCCCCCTCAGAGAATCCCCCCTCAGAGAATCCCCTTCAGAGAAGCCCCTCAGAGATCCCCCTCAGAGAATCCCCCCTCAGAGAATCCCCCTCAGAGAATCTCCCTCAGAGAATCCCCCTCAGAGAATCCCCCCTCAGAGAATCCCCTTCAGAGAAGCCCCCTCAGAGAATCCCCCCTCAGAGAAGCCCCCCTCAGAGAATCTCCCCCTCAGAGAATCTCCCCCTCAGAGAATCCCCCCTCAGAGAAGCAGTTCATGTCCATCGCTCCATCTCTTGGCAGCTGTATTAGTCAGGTTCTCTAGAGATGCAGAATTGACACAATGAAGCCAAGGTAGTCCAATGATGGCTGCCAGTAGCCGAGGTAGTCCAACGATGGCTGCCAGTAGCTGCTCAGTTCGGTAGTCAAGTGGGTGATGACTGAAGGCTGGAGACTAGAATCTTCAGTCTAGCTGAACCATAGGAGGGTTGGAAGGCTGCGGGTTGAAGAAACCAGGCGGCTGGAAGGAAGAGCGATTCCAGGCACAGCTGCAAGAAGCATCTCTTCTCTTGGTGGCTCCTTTGTATGATGCAGTACTGGGAGGACCCTATGGATCTTCGGAGGTTCTGATAGGATCCAGGGTGGGTAGAATCCTATCAGGTGATCTCAGTTGATCCTTGCAGATGTGGTCTCAGCCTCTCTTAGCTAATACCGGGTGTGTCAAGTTGACACCCAGCAGACGAGCCCATGCCATGTCTGTCCCTGTGAGCGAGAAGTCCCTCTGCACTTGGCCTCCAGGGGTCTCAGACGCAGGCCGTGACCGGGCCCGGGTGGGACGCTCCTGTCCTGCAGTCCACGCAGCCTGGATGGGGCGCTGCTGCCACCTATGCTGAGCACTGCATGCCACCTAGGCTAGCACCGCGGGGCACTGCATGCCACCTAGGCTAGCACCGCGGGGAGCTGCATGCCACCTAGGCTAGCACCGCGGGGAGCTGCATGCCACCTGGGCTGAGCACCTGGGGCGCTGCATGCCACTTGGGCTGAGCACCGCGGGGAGCTGCATGCCACCTAGGCTAGCACCGCGGGGCACTGCATGCCACCTAGGCTAGCACCGCGGGGCACTGCATGCCACCTAGGCTAGCACCGCGGGGAGCTGCATGCCACCTAGGCTAGCACCGCGGGGAGCTGCATGCCACCTGGGCTGAGCACCTGGGGCACTGCATGCCACCTGGACTAGCACCGCGGGAGCTGCATGCCACCTAGGCTAGCACCGCGGGGAGCTGCATGCCACCTGGGCTGAGCACCTGGGGCACTGCATGCCACCTGGGCTAGCACCGCGGGAGCTGCATGCCACCTAGGCTAGCACCGCGGGGCGCTGCATGCCACCTAGGCTAGCACCGCGGGGAGCTGCATGCCACCTAGGCTAGCACCGCGGGGAGCTGCATGCCACCTAGGCTAGCACCGCGGGGAGCTGCATGCCACCTAGGCTAGCACCGCGGGGCGCTGCATGCCACCTAGGCTAGCACCGCGGGGCGCTGCATGCCACCTAGGCTAGCACCGCGGGGAGCTGCATGCCACCTAGGCTAGCACCGCGGGGAGCTGCATGCCACCTAGGCTAGCACCGCGGGGCGCTGCATGCCACCTAGGCTAGCACCGTGGGGAGCTGCATGCCACCTAGGCTAGCACCGCGGGGCGCTGCATGCCACCTAGGCTAGCACCGTGGGGAGCTGCATGCCAACTAGGCTGAGCACTGCGGGTGCTGCTGCCACTACACTGGGCACCGCGGGTGCTGCTGCCACTACGCTGGGCACACAGCCCTGGCTCCCTGTCACCCGTGGTCCTGGTCCTTAGCCTGGGCCAGGGCTCACAGGAAGCTGCTAGGACACAGGCTTGAGCTGGTTGCATGTGGGCTCTGACCTGGTGCCCCGCCCTGCTTGGTGCCCTGGTGGCACCCGGTGCGCTCCGTCTTTGGAGCTGTTCAGGAGGCTTCTCTGAGGTGTGGCCCACACTGCTGCGGGACGAGCTGCTGTTAGTTTCCTTTGGTCATGTTCCTGTGTCAGCAGCATCTCAGAGGAAGGCTTGTCCTGGGCGGAGCTGCCTCAAAACCAGACACATGATTGGCTGACCTGATGGCACGTGCGCTGTGCTGCTCTGAGAGGCCTGTGCTGGCTGTAGCTGCTATCACCTTGGGGCTGCACATCGTCGGGCGCAGGATCAAGTTAGGCTCCTCTCTCTAGCTGCCCACAGCGAGTCTCCCTCCCCTTGGGTCTAGAATTGCCATGTGCGCAGTAAGAAGGCCGGGCTCGTCTCTGAGCAGTGCACAGTCTCCACGGTGACTCCCCAGCCCCTGCCGACCTCTGCTGCTGCCTGAGAAGCGACCGCAGACCGCTGCTTTTCATAGTCCACCATTCCTTTGCTGTTCTCGATGCAGCTGTCTCCATGCGGTGTCTCCGTGGAGCTGTGGGCTGATGGTTGGCCGGGGCTTAGCCGGGGGGTTGCTCTCAAGCTCAGGGTGTGGCCCCGGGAGGATGTGGCCCCTTGGGGTAGTCACCCAGCCACAACTTCTTCCCCAGCTGGGGGCCCTAGACCCTCGACTGCTTGGCCTGGGTTGTGAGTCTCGGTGGGTGTGGGTGCTTCCTCAAAGCCAGCGTGACACCTCTGAGGTGGGCTGCTGAGATGGCAGCGCTGGGCGTGGGGTTCCCGCAGGAAGAGCAGGGCCAAGCCTTGGAGCTGGCTTGGTGGCCCCAGGCTCTCGAAGCCTGTGTGCCCATTCATCTGGCCAGTGTAGCTGCTGTCCTGTCGG
>JALPQD010000872.1:0-195789 GCA_023101885.1 Typhlomys cinereus
GTGAGTTATGACAGAAATGAGAAGAGACTGAGTGTAGCAATACAGGCTCTGGATTCCAGCATGTTCCAGGCACATGGGCATCAGGACTGCAGCAGTGACACGCAGCAGCAATTACCCCCTTCCATCATGTATGCATGCAGGAGCCTGGAGCAAGGCGGTGGGGTGGCACACAGGTGTGAAGATGACGCGGCCCAGCTGCAAATCCCAAGACACCACAATGTACTGCCGAGCAAGTCCTTAATCTCCGTGAGCCTCTTTCCCTCATCTGTAAAGTGAAGATAAAATATTTGCCTCATATGGTTGCTTTAAGGATTAAAAGAGATAAGGTGTACAAGGCAGGATTTGAGCAGCATCTTAAAGGATGGATAGGAGCTGGCCAGTGCTCCTATCCTATCAGTGAGGGGCTGAAACTCCAGGTAGAAGAAACTGCAGCAGCAGCAGACATGGGCAAATTCTAGACACAGCCAGACACCTACAATACCAATCTCCCATAGGGAATGTTTCTATACTTTTTAAATTATATGCTGACAAATTATAGCCTCATATATTTATGGGATATAAAGTGATATCATAATTTTTATACAATGTGGAATGGCCAAATCAGACCCACTAACCCATCCATCACTTCACATCTTGACATCTTCTGTGATAAGAGCATTCAAAGTTCATCCTCCCAGTGGCTTTGAAAGATACAGGGCTCAGATATGAGCTATGGTCATGTTGCCAGCATTTCAGAAAAACTGGTCAACTCAATCTTCCAGAGACTGGGTCTCTCTTTCTTTGACTTACATTGTATCATCTTTATTCGTACATTCATATATGCAAGTCTGTGTATGTGTGACACATGCAGGTGTGGGTATGTACATGGGTGTACCTGTCAGCCTCAGATATAGTTCCTCAGATGCTGCCTACCTTACTTTGGAGAGAGGGTCTCTCACTGGTCTTAACACACCACATAGACCAAGCTGACCAGTCAGTGGGTCCCAAGGTTTCATCTGTTGCCAGCTGGGATCAAAAATGTAGTCACCATACTTGGGTTTTTTCTTCTGAGTTCTGAGAGTAAATTCTGGGTCCCTATGCCTACAGGGTAAGCACATTGCCTTGTGAGTTATCCCATCTGCCTCATCCCTTTTTCCTCTCTCCCCATTTCCCCTCCTATCTCTGATGACCACCTTCCACTCTCTGCCTGCATGAGTTCAGTCACTATAGTTCTATATATAAACCAGATCACACACTACACTGAGCTATTTTCATTTAATATAATATTCTTCTATTCTGTCCTATTGTTGCAAATGACAGAATCCACTACTTTTTAAGGCCAAACGTCATTCTACCATGTCTACACATTTACTACATTTTCTTCATGCACTTGTCCTTTGTTGAACACTTAAATTTCTTCCAAAACTTGGCTACTGTGAACATTATCACAAGGACGGGGCATGCGGCCATCAGATCAGCATGCTGATTTCAAATCTTTTGGGATGAGTACCCAGAAGTGAGATTGTCCAATACCGTGGCGATTCTGCTTTTAGCTTTTTATGGAACATCTGTGTTGACTGCACTGATGAACATTCCCATCAGCAGTTCTCCAACTGAGAGCTATCTGGTATCAACTCACTACTGGACAAACATGAGACAGGTGCTGAGCATGTCAGCAGCACAGTGCTGGCCACAAGGGACAGCTGGATTACTTCTTTTTCTGGCTTCAACCCCAGCCTGACAGTCCATTTTCCCTGGCCGTGTTTGGATTCTTGCTCTTCAAACACAAACTGACCATGTCACTGCCCTAAGTACTCTCTGTAGGCACTTGCTGCAACGCACAAGGAAAATGCTTTTCTCTAAGGCATCTCTCCCAGCCCTGTGACTTGCTGAGTACCAGCTGTCTATTGAGCACCAAGGTGGTTTCACTTCCAGCTCTGCTTACTGCTCCCCTCCTGCCCTACGTCATGTTCCCACTCATTCAGCATCCTCTCTTGGGCGGTGCTCATCTCTCCGCCTGTCTGACTCCCCTGTACCCTCCAGTTATCAGTGCAAGCATCTCTTTCTTCAAGAAGTCCCAGAGACTTGAAGGTAACCCTAGCCACTTCTTTCTAGCACACACTTAATTCTCGACCCGTCCAATTCCATCAATCACACTGAATGTAAAGCTCGCAAGAGTAGAGCTCTGTGATTCCAGCGCTTAGTCCTTGCCTGGAGGACAGTATGCAAGAACAAAAATCTGTGAGAAGTTGTTGACTAGACTGGTGTAGACTGGAACAGGATTCAAAGATGTCCTGTGAGCACAGCTATTGAATGTGTACCTGTTCTGCTTGCCATGGGCCTAAGGAGGATGGAAGAGTTATACAGCTAGAAAAGTGGTGAAAAGAGCAATCTGTCCAGGATGTGGGGTTGCTTCTGGGGTCAGAGAATCTGAGGTCAGAAATGTAACTGATTTCAATTATGCTGGGAAGAAGGAAATAGGGTCTGCACTATCACAGTAAAAACATTCATGCCAGATTAAAAAAAAATACAGAAATAAACCTAGGGCTGGGGAGATGGCTCAGGGATTAAAATCCTAGCCCCACAAGCCACAGGGCCTGAGTTCAGATACCCAGATCCCATGTAAAAATGCTAGTAAGGTATGCTGGTTGTCTGAAATTCTAGCCCTGGATGACGGAGTCTGGGGGGAAAAATAGAACAATGCAGTAAGAAGGTAGAGCAATCCAGGATGATTCCTGATATCACCCTTGGGCCCCCACAAGAACATATAGTTAAGAACCCTCTGGAACACACACACACACACACACACACACACACACACACACACACACACGCTGGCAGGAAAAAAGTAAACCTAACAGACAATGGGAAATGGAGTGAGTGTGCACAACTTTAGGGTATGTGGTCAGGTACTCAGAAACCAGATAGGTAAATGGGTTTGGAGTAATATTTGTCAATGGGATATACTCTAGTTTGGGGCTTGTTAACTGTGAACTCTGAGTAAGTGAAACCTCCAGAGGGGATTATCTAACAGACACCTGGAGAAATGGACCAGGAAAGGCCAAACAAAGAAACAGAGGAGTGAGAGGTCCAAAGCAAAAAAAAAAAAAAAAACACTGAAATGAAATAAAATAGCCCTTGGTTTCTGAATAAGAGCCACAAGATACTGGAGGGTTTATGATAAACTCCTGAAAACCATGAATATTTTAAAAGGAAGACATAGTGATACAGAGAGCTGTTTTCCTCAGCAAACTCTTTCCATGAACAGCACAAAGATGTTCTTCTGTGTTCAATGATGGGATAGTCATTTTAGCATCGACCTGTATTTTGTGTTAATAGACACTCTGGGCTCCTTTAAAACTGCTTTTACTATCGTCAGATCTTTCCTCCTACTGTCTTTTTTTTTAGCCCCCCTATCTATGGAAAGCATTTTGCAAGACCCCTTATGGTCTGAACCTGTAGAGAGTATTGACCCCCATGTATGCTATGCTTTTGCCCATACCTACACAGCTACAATAAACTCTAGTTTACAAACTATGAACATGAATGGATGACAATAATAATAATAACATTCAAGGAAAATTATAACAATACAGTCCTTGTTTCTCCACTAAAATCTGAGCCCCTGGGAATGAGGTGTTTCAGAATTCACAGAAATGTTTCCTCTTAAAATATAGAGTGATATTTACTCTTAACATCAAGCTGACAGATGTGTGTAAATGAGTAAGAATGAAACTGTTCTCAGGGTCACCATTGACCTGTAACTAGCCAATCCAGTGATGGACTTGACAATGATGTTGTAAATTACTAACCAAACTTACCTTCTTTTACCCACTGGGGCACGAACTTCCTTATTTTTTTAATATTTTATTAGAGAGAGAGAGAGAGAGAGAGAGGAGAGAGATATGTATTCTATGGTACATAGGTAGAGATCAGAGGATCACTTTTAGAATTCACTTCTCTCCTTCCACAATACGGGCTTTTGAGGGTTGAACTCCTATTGGCAAGTCTGCAAGTGGGTACCGTACCAACCAAGCTAGCTCACCAGCCCTCCCTCCTCCTCTTTCTTTTTGAAATGTTGTTACTTATGCATCTTTGTAGATGGCTTTTTTCTAGTTCTCTCACTCCCATTCCATTTTTAATGTCTTCAAAATTCATAGACTTCTTTGTCTTTAATTGTATCTACTCTAAGAAATCTGTTCACATATGTCTTCATCTATCATTTGCAAACAAAGATTACCAAAACATTATCTCCAGCTCAGAGCTCCCATCTATACAACTTCTGGGACTTGTACAATTGGAGGCCCTGTAGGCATTTCAGACACAAGATGTCAAAACTCAGCTCATCCTCTTTTTTTTCAAACCCACTTCTTGTCTATCAGCTAATTACCTCATTATCCAAGTCAAAAATATGGAAGTTGCTCCAGATGCACCACTCGTCCCCAGATGTAACAGATGACAGCACACTGCCTGCCCTCCCTTTGAATGCAGACGCATAGCATTGCAGCGCTCTGACCTTAGACTCCAGAGTACCCTCGGATCCCCCTGGACAGATATCACAGACTCCTGGATATCATTTCACTCAAAGGCTTTCTTTCCCAAATGGCCTCCCAGAATGGATATGCCACTGTACAAATCTATTTTCTGCCATTTCTTTTTCCTACCCAAGGAAACCCTTTCTCAGACATAGAAACCAAATCCCATATAGCAATGGCTTTCCACATACAGACTTTACCTTAAAAATCTGGTTTCCAGACACTATCACGGGTCTATTAAAGAGAAGAGTGAAGAATGAGAAGAACAGAGAACCATGAAGGAAGTCACAGAGCTGACCTCTCTGATGCTCTCTGCCCTCAGAAGCAGTCCATTACTATTTTTTGTTTGCTTTTGCAGTTCTGGGATGGAGCCCAGGGTCACACGCATGATGGACATGCTCTCTGTCGCTGTACTGCACCACCAACCCCAGTATTTTACCGCAGCCAAGCTATAGTGCTGTGTTGGTATTCCAGGAAATCCTAATGTATTTTTAAGCAGGTTCTTCACTTGACTGAGATAGATTGAGCTGGTTTCCTTACATACATCCACAATCATGCGGGACTGATAAGCAAAGACAGAAGCACTGTTGGGCTCGTCTGCAGTCTCAACTGTCTGCTGCTGACCCCAACCGTCTTTTCCTGCCCAATGGCCCACACGTCCACCATACTTCATGGCTTGCTCTTCTCACTGATGTTTCCTGCCTGTCTTGCTCATTGCACACTTCAACATGGAAGTTGTACTTCCTCCTGTGTTTGTCTTTGAGCATTTTCACCCACGAAGATTCATTTCAAGCTAACTTCCCTTAGAATAAAAAAAGGTATTCTCTCTCTCTGTGGTCCAAAGCAGCTTGTGTTGAGAACTGGCATGACTTTTGTCATGGCACTGAATCATTAATTGTCTTCTCTGTTCTCTCCACTGGAATTTAAGATAAAGCATAAGAGCTTAGATCTCTGGCTTTCTATCATGATCTCTTTAAATTTTTGAAGATCAAAAGAAATCAATCAGTCAATCACTTATTAAGTACTAATGATCAGAAGGTATCAAAGAAAGTAAAGAACAGGAAAGTGACCATCAACAGCCTATAGTAATTTAATCTCTGACTTCCAAACAAAACCCACTTGTTACAAAACTACTGTTGTCAACAGTGCAGTGGAACAGATGGATGGCGGTTCTGTTTTGTTTTATTTGGTTTTTCCTATTGCAAGGGGAAGAAGGCAGGCCATATGGGAAAAAATTCTTTAAACCCAGTTTCCAGAGCTTCAACTCAGAACACCTAACATATCTCAACAAGAAGTCCTTCGGAGGAAAAGAGTGTTGCATCTTCTTCACGGTACATGCCATATTGTTAATTGTACAGCCACACGAGTGAATTGATGAGTCACCTGGCCCACTTAGTGTGAAGTATTGCTTTCCCTTGTACTTGAGGCCAACGTTCTTGTGCAGGTTACAGAGCATCCACATTACAGAGTAACTTATTGGGAAACTGGGCTCAGAGTCCACTGACTATAAAGCCAAATGAATATCTGATGAGGAGCATTCTTCCCCCTTCCTCCTTCCTCTCTCTCTCTCTCTCTCTCTCTCTCTCTCTCTCTCTCTCTCTCTCTTTCTCTCTCTCTCTTCCTCTCAGTAGAGCAAGAATGTGGAAAATTGTTTACAAGCTCAGTCCCTGCCTTGCAGGAGATGACAATGTGATCCTTTGCTGGCTCAGACAAAATCCTCCATGCAACATTAAGCTGGATTGCAAATTTTGTACTTGCAAGCTTGTATCAAAACTGTATATCTGAAATCTTAATAACACAGGAAGGTGGATTATGTCTCTTCTCTGTTCAGGTTTACATCAACAGAAATAGGACTAGCTACTGACTTGAAACTCAGCAATTTTAGCAGGGGCTATAAGAATATTTATAAGATCTTGGAAGGACCGAGCTCAAACAACCAACACACACACACACACACACACACATACACACAGAAAATCTTAATGCTTATATTGAAGGTATCTCATGGATAGTGAGAACTATCTTGAAGATGGACTATCTTAAAGAACAAAAAAATTGTTGCCTAGGAGATGGATCAGCGGTTAAAAGAGCTCACTATGCAAACATGAATCCACCTCCCTAGGTATGATCATGCACACATGCCTGTAACCCCAGCACTATCATGGACAGAGACAGGGGATCCTTGGAACTTGTTAGCTGCCAGCCTGATTCTAGGATCATTTTTTAAATTATTAGGTAGAGAGCGATAGAGAAAGATACTTGCTATCCTCCTTCATCTGCTGAATAAATGGACACACATAACATACAAGCATAGGCATTACATATACACTAGCACACACATGTATACCATAAAGAGAAAGAGAAAAATAAAGAATGTAAGGGAGGAACTGGTAAGATGGCTCGGTTAGAAAAGTGTGTAAGATCCTAAGTTCAACTGCCAGTAAACAGCCATTTAAAGAAGCCAGGTATGGCAGAGCACACCTGTAATCCTGGTGCTGTGACACAGAGCCGGAAGAATATCTGGGCTCAGAGCTCAGCCAATCTACTCAAACTGGAAGAGTCCCGGCTGGGAGAGAGAACCTGTCTCAAAACTTAAGATGGAGAACAATTGAGGCAAAAACCCAGTGCTGACACCTGACTACCACGTGTATACACATACCTGTACACATACATGCATGAACACACACACACACACATACACAAATGAAATGCAGAGCCATTATTCAGCCTTTCATAACTGGGGCACTTCGATTCTTCATACAGTTCTCTGACCTCAAACAGAAGTTAAAACAGTATGACTATGTTAAATATACATGTTAGGAACCAAGTCAGATTTACACTATAATTCAGTTCTACAGTTTTCCATTTATCAGCTATAGACTCAAAATGTTTTTTTTTTTTAAAAAATGCTTTTTTAGTGTTATGTTTTCTTGTCCTTAAAGGTAGTGAATGAAATCTATTCTGTTATTCTTACTGGTTGCTTTGAGGCTCAAAATCAATAAGATTGATTCCTTTACCCCAGCTTTCAACAGTGTAGCTATACATAACAACGCTATGGGGTGTGTTGTTTGATTGTTCCAAATATTTGCAGTTTCTCTCTAGGCAAGGATTATACTATCCATGCCTGTAACAACAGTTTTAGCCATCTGATTTGCTGTGGCCAGTGAAAAACAAATATAAATCTCACATGTTGCTATAAAATGGAAGCATTCACAGAGCATTCATGTGACTCTACTGTTCTTTCCTTTTGGGAGCAAGATTGTACACTTTAAATCAAGCTTAAATTCTCAAGTTTTGGTCCAGATATTAAAAGAAAAGATGTGTGTGTGTGTGTGTGTGTGTGTGTGTGTGTGTGTGTGTGTGTGTGTTTGTGTGCGCGAGAGAGAGAGAGAGCGCAATTTTACTACCTTTATGTCAACCATTGAGGTGTTGGGAATAGTTGTTGTTGCAGCAAAACTTAGCCAAAGCTGACTAATAATACACATAAGAAATTCCAAATCTATCTTTAACTAAGTATGTCCCTGTGATGGTTAATCTGGGTTGTCAACTTGACCACACCTGTATTAACAAAGAGATCAGCTGTCATCCACCTGAAGAGTTTATTGGGATCAATATATTTGCAATACAAAGATCAGCCCTAGATCTAGATGGAACCTTCCAGTAGCAGACCAGACAAAAGGAACCTCACAACTGAAGAGCTCCGAGAGACACTCTTGCTCTGTGCTAGCAAACTCCTCTTCCCTTCTGCCACCGGACTTCTTTGACCCTCCAACCTTTCAACATGACTGAAGAATCTTCAGAAATCCTCCAGCTTTCAGCCACCACCAACATATCAGTCTATACAAGGATGGGAAGAGTAATGATATGCAAGATACTCCACACAAGCTAGGGCCGAAGCAATCATAATAGGACTTTGCATGACCTGCACAATGTCCAACACATTATTGACCCCACAAAATCTAGCATGAACTAAAGGCACTAGGAGAATCCTTGGAGGCTAGGGACTGACAGTCACAGTAGTGTTCCTAAGCTTAAAGGGAACACAGGAAAGGGTTCTGGAAAATGCCCCTGAGTTCTTGCACCTCATCGGAGAGGAGGACCCAGAGGAGAGTGTGGCATGCACATTAAAGGATGCTCCAGGGATTGGGGGGGAGGCACTGGGGGATGGGGAGGGAGGAGAGAGGGGAAAGGGAGGGGGAGCAGGGGGCTCGGGGGGAGGTGGAGGGAAGGAGGGGACCAGTGTACCTGTTAAGTTTGTATAAGTGGAAATAATAATAATTTAAAAATGTTTAAAAAAATCAGTCTGTATTAGATACTGGACTGAGTAGCTACTGACAGCCATTACTAGACTACCTCGGTCATAACTCATAAGTCAATTCAATAAATTCCCTTTTTACATATTCATTCGGTTGCTTCTGTGGCTCTAGATAACCCTTACTAATATATACCCAGAATTAACCACTGTAATTCCTTTTGGAAAACATAACAAACACCTACAGTTACTAGACTAGTGCTTAGTGCTTGAACACTTTTTTGATCCTATAAATTAAATAAATCATTATTTCAATAAGCAATTTATTTGATACAATATACAACTATTATGAAATCACATGGTAATTTAATGCTATGATGGGTAAGCCAAGTACTTGGAAATAATTTTATAAGAATGCATCTCTCTGTAAACCACTGCTGAGATTTTAAAAAATAATGTCAAGTACATGAGAAGTGTTACATAAACTAAAAATGTACATATTAACATATTGGCTGATGCTTAAAAAAAGAAGAAAAAGATAATGGGGGCAGACTCACAGGGAAGAAGAAAGGCTGTTGGTGAAAAGGGTAGCGAAGATGGAACTGAGGATTAAGACTTGGAAATTCTCTGTAATTATGAATGAAACAATAACAAATTAAAAAAAAGCAAAGCAAAAAATATATCAGCTGATGCTAATTTGTCAAATTAGTATAATTTTGAGGAAATTCCTTTTTGTAGAAGACACCAGTCCCAGGACAGCCTGAGCTACAAAGCCAAGAATGATCTGAAAAACTTTCAGCCCAAAATATATTCAAAAGGAGGGTTTGGAGATTTGGCTTAGAGGTAGAGTGCTCGCCTAGCAAGGAAAAAGTCCTGGGTTCAATCCCCAGTATTGGAGAGAGAGAGAGAGAGAGAGAGAGAGAGAGAGAATGAATTAAAATAAATAAATAAATAAAAAACCCAAGGGAACAAAATATTTTCAAAGGGAATCATTACTAGAATGTTAAGAAGTACCTATATCTCAGTGATTTATTATGGGAATTTATTGAAATCCATTAGTATCAATGAAATCAAACCTCAAAACAAAGTAAGATGCAGAAGGTTCCAGACTCATTTCAGTCACTATTCACAGAACCAGGATGATGATGTCTCTTCCCACTTCAATTGATGTTTCCATATCTTGTGTATTTATTCATTCCAAAATGACTACAAGCTTAAAATCAGGAAATACAATATTAGCATTTGGAGTATTATTGCATGCCAGTCATCTAAAACCTATTTAAGTGGGATGGGGAGGCTTTTGTTAGATGCCTCCCTGTCATAGGCTTTTATTTTTTTCTTATAAGCTCGTCTGCCTTACTTGCTCTGCCAGAAATCAATCCATCAGACACAGAAAACTGTCAAATCGTAGGCGCTGTCCATGGACTCACACATATCAATTTCTCAATAGAACCTCTGCTCTAACTGAATGTGGCAATGCTCATCTCCTTCACATGGGGGAAAACCTAATCTCAGGCAAAAGAGGGGATGACAAAACCCATAAGCCTACCTGGCCATGTCTACAATCATCATTCACGGGGCACACCGGACAAGCACAATCCAGCACTGCCAATCAAGGTGGCAGCCAGCTACAAGGAACAGCTCTGCTTCTGCTTACAGATCCTGTTTCAAGATGGAAGAGAAGGTACCGCACAGTGCTCCCGAGCTGCCCAGCTAGAGCCAGGGTTAAATATCTCCATGCAGAGTTATCAGGCAAGTCAACCCACAGAAAGACTAAGATACTGGCAGACGACAACTTTTTATTTAATTTATTTTATTTTCCTAGTTTTACAAGCATAGTGAGTACTTGCGGGTTCCCTTCGTCCCCCCTCCCACCCATTCCCCTTCCCCTTCTTTCTTCAATCCATCCCACTTCCTCCTACCCTTTCACCTGTCTACCTGCATGGACTCCAGGGCTCCCTCTGGCCTGTCTATTCTTTTTTTTACATTTCTCACTTTTATAAGTATATTGAGTACTTATCCTTGCTTCCCTCCATTGTCTCTCCCTCCCATCCCTCCATCAATTCCACCTTCCTGCCTAGCTGCTTCTATGGATCCCAAGGTTGCCCCTGGCCCATCTAGTCTTGTGGGGATTCAGGCCTCTGTGGCATACAAGGTTGCCTCTCCTTAGGCCATCCCACAAGTAGGGACATTCCCTTCACTCAACCAGCTTCAGTCCCCAAGGTTTCCACTGTATATTTTTATCTCTTTTGAGTTCCTCAATATTCTATGGGGACATGTTGGTATGCCAAGGCAGACAACAACTTTTAAGAGAAACTAAAATGTTATGGTTTGAATTTTTGTGTCCCCCAAAGTTGCACATAGAAACATAATCACCAAGGAGCCAGTATTAGAATGTGTTTGTTTTCTTTTTTTGGGGGGGGGGTGGAAGAAGGATTAGGTCCTAATGTAGAGATCTCCATGAATAGCATTAGAGCTTGAGTAAAAGACCCCCCTCCCAAATAAAACTACCTAATGCCTTCTACTATGTAAGGACACACTAAGAAAGCACTTCTATGAAGAGTGGCTCTCACTCTGCCAGTGCCCCCTTCAACTGCACGCCCTCTAGACGGTGAGAAGTACATGCTGCACAGAAGCCACCTAATCTAGCATGCGCCAACGTAGACTGAGGCATCAAGACCACAAACATGCTCTCAGCAGATGTGCTTGTGAATGAGTCACCTGTTTCCCATGTATAGTCCACTCATTTTTCCTAGGAAAACAACTAATTCTCAACGGAGTGACCATCCAAGTGAATGAAACAACGTGTCTGATGAGTACAATGACTTACTGTCAGCAATAGCACACAATTCCAAGCAAGTGAATTATCAGTCATAATCCTACATTATACAAGGATTGTTAGTGGAAAAGGCAAAAGTTTTCCTTCTACTGAAGCTACGTACTGGCCAAGGCCTTTCTGATGCATGTTTTGTCCTTCAAGCCATCATAACAACTCTGCAGGGGCTCGGGGCTCCGGGCTCACATCTCTCTCACATCAGGCAACGTGAAGGGCAAAGACTTTCCAAGTCTGCTCTTTGACCCACAGTTTTTGTTGTAAAACCAGTTGAATGAATCAAATTCAAATTAAAATGTAGGAGAGGATGTAATAGAATATTGGTTTGCACATAGTAAACACTTCCACCCATATGTACAGGTGGTAATACGTGCACAGATGTGCATGTGTATATGGTTGTCTGTATTGTTATAATTAAAATATGCTTATTTATATGAGTGTCAAGAAAATGTTTGAAAATTATTCATATAGATAAGTACTCAGGCAGAACTAATGAATGAATGCCTGTTGCTGCCACTTGCCAGTCACGTGACTTAGAACAAATGGCTCTGCCCGTTAGCGCATCAGTTTACTTGTCTGGGAAATGGGAAATAAAACAGGAGATTTATCTTCTGCTTTTCAGGACAGTTACATGAATTAAAAGTTAATGAAATACTGTATAAACTAAAGGCTTATTTAGAATGAAAACTACTCCCCCAAATTATTTGTTCTCTCCTCCCTTGCTTCTTTCTGATTAGCACAGATGTCTTAACATAATGTCCCATTCCTTGCCACATCATTAGGTCATTACCTGTCAGATTTCCTCTACTAGAAATCATGTTACTGGAGAGCCAGGAATGAGAATCAGTCATTCATTTGGTGGATATTCATTGAACTCCCTGTATTTTGTCTATGTGGAAGGTGGTGGGAATAAATCTGTAAACATACTCCTAAGTAATTCTGGGTGTCCTGGAGCTTGCATTCCAGATAAAGAGAACTAAGGGAGAGCCAAGGTTTCAGGATCCAGGAACTAAAGAGTCTAGGCAAACTTAACACAGGGATATACGGTAAAAAGCCCTTGTGGAAATAGGGCAGGGGTTTTAGATAGAAGCTTGGAGGTTTTTCTCTGGTACTGTTTGATATAAATGCACCCCCACACATTAATTGATGATGAATTAATGAATTAAAATGAAATGCATGAAGGGTACAATAAGAAGCCTTTATAAATAAGTGCTGAAATTGAATGAAACAGAAACAGGTCCTTGAAAATTCTTTCTGTCGTTTGCAAAGTGACTTGAAACCTGGACACACGAAAGATCAAGCTTGTGTGGAAAGCATGCTTGAAAGCAGCTTTGTTGAAAGAGGACTGAAAATCCAGAGTGGCTGATGATTGCCATCCGGTCTCTACTACGCTATTTAATGCTAATTACTAGCGTAGACCTGTCCCTGTAGGGTTCATCTTTAGTGGCCAGAGGACCTGTCAAGGTTGATGTTTCAACTTTGAAACAGTTTCCAACAGACCAGATGGAGTTCTTTGGAAAACAGTGGAGGTTTCCTGAGAGATGTTTCCAATTCAAAGAAAAAGCGAGCCCATAGAGATCCATCCAGCCAGTTCAGTCCAAAAGAGGGTCAGATTTCAAAGGTCTCCAATTCAAATGAAAAAGGACTGTGAATACTGATTGATTAATTTTGTATTTACTAAGTACCCATTGAGTATTTTGGGGGTTATCTAGTTTGAAGATGGGGAGAAAATATCATGCTTCTCAATTTATGATGGGTCTGTGTCCCAATAAACCCACTCTACATTGAAATTACCATAAATTAAAATACCATTAATACATCTAACTTGCTGAACACCATAACTTTAGCCTAGGCTTTCTTAAGTGTGCTTAGAATATTACAGTAGCTAGTGACTGGATGATGTCATTTAACACAGAACCCATTTTATAATGAGATGCTAAGTGTCTCATTTAATTTATTAAATGCTGCACTTACAGTAGACTCACAGGATGGTTGTAGGGTGCACTTTTACAGCATTGTAATGCAGGAGTCATCATCAATCAGCAGCTGTCTGTACTTGCTCTGTTATATCATATTGCCCATGTGGACTTTGACTCCATCCTTCTGACAACTGTATGAAAGGTGTTTGGAAAAAGAGATCACTCGCTATTCACTAATGCTCCATAAATCTTCTTAGGTACCTTACGGGCTGCAGTGACCAAATTCTCCTGCAGTGAGGTGTCTCGGTGCCTAGTGTCGAAGTAATACGCAAGGTCTGAAAATCTGATTCTTCAAAATGCCCTCCCTGTGTTGCTTCAGGCTTCCTCCTTCCTCCTCCTTCAGCACATCCTGCTTCCAGCAACCTTGGAATTCTCATGAGGAAAGGTAAGAAAGTACTATGGAGACACAAGGTGAGCGCCACAAGGAAGAACTCGACACCATTAATAATCAGACCATAATATTGAAGTGATGTAGAGTGAGTGAATATTTGCTATTCATCCTCCAAGATTCGGTGATCTATTTAGTATGTAAACTATTGATCCTATGAATAATTCTTTAATTGATATCAGGAGTAGAGATCTTGCATAATTAAACAAAAAAAACATATTATACTTGGCAGTGGGAGCCAGTGAGTCAGTTAAAATGAGCTAGAAAGCCAGAAATCCCTGCTTTGAAAGAGCAAAATATCTGACAAAACTATCACTCCTGGTGATATAAGGGAAACGAAAGTATCTACTGAACTTGTGGCTCTAGAAGGAATGGACAGAAAGCATATTACTCGTTCCTCTGTTTATATCAGTGATTACAAGAAAGAAATGACTCAGAGGAAAAAAAAAGTGATTTTAGTTTCCAAGAAAATGGGAAAGGAAAAAGAAAGTCCAGAAACCCAAGGCCTCCCAAGTTAGGAAAAGCTAAGTGGGTCAGGGTCCCACTTCAGAGGAAGTTTCAGAACAGCTCTAAACACCAAAGGATCACTGTCAATTCTCAGACAAAAAGATTCACCTTTGGAGCAGTTATTAAGCCAAGGCCGCTGCCTTCCCTACCAAGGTTTTTCTGTGATATGACCTCAGTGAAGCCACATTAAGGGTTATGGCACCCCAGAAAGAAAGACCTAATGTAGGCTTCAGATCTATTAATACATCTTCTATGACTTTGAAACTTTGTACATGTTATGTGATCAGCCGATAACAAAAAGCAGAAGCCCGTGCCACTTTTGAAAGACTCTATAGTCAAAAGAAACCACAAGGCCACTTTGAAAGCCCAGAACAGTGAAGCAAACACTATTCACTTGACACGCACAAGCAATGAGTTGCACAAGTCCTTCAGCCCCAAGGACGGCAGTGACCACGTCAGGTGTGGCCACGGAAAAACAAAGAACTATGCAGTGGGTGAAGTCAGCCCTCCAGGGAGAGTATAAGACAGAGATTCCCTGCTGCAGATATTCTCCATGCACAACCACCACTAGAAGCCATGGGAGCCATGGCTAATTGAGAAAAGCAGCCATAAAGTGTCATTGGGCAATCGTGAATGTAGAGCAGGTTGCAATAGTTGAAATGGACTTTGCATTATCTGGGATTGCGTCTGCTTCAGGCATGTGAAGAGTGAGAATACACACTATATAGTGAAGGTTGGAGAGACACCAGAATAAACTGATTTTCTGCTTGGCATCGATGCTTAGGCTCTGAGTCAAGACCACAGAGGAACTGTTAACTGAAAGAACATAAACAAGTTCTATTTACCAATGTGACCCTTAAAAGTTATCAAGGTATGCTCCCCCTACAATCTTACCTTCTCTCCTGGCTGACGATTAATATTCAGAGATACCACATGACTGAGCATTTGTCAACCTAGACTCTTGAGTGACTACGTGAAGCACAGCCTCTCTCTCTCTCTGCCAACAAGAGGAAACACAAATTTTGAATTGTTCAGTAAATAAGACATAAGCATGTCAGCTAAACAGAGAATTTTATTTTTGCAGGAAATGCAGTATCGTGTACTCCTTATAATAGGCGAACCACCACAGAACTCAGATTACAGAATCTAGGTGGCTTTAAACAAATAACCTAGTCCTCCCTGACCATAAAATGTCATTGACCATGTGGAGCTGATGATACAGAATCCAACACTGAAGAGCAGATTTATTGGGTTAGGATAAATCAACTAACCTTGACCTGCCTTCACATTTTAGGAGCAAAGTTTTCTTTTTAAGCATCATGGTTGAAAAAAAAATACTTATCAACAGCTAAAGAAGAAGTAGAGGTTCAGTAGAAAGAATCCATTTCTGACTGTGCCCTGTAAGGAATGGAAAGCTACACCTTTCCCCAGGTGCTGGATCCACAGGGATTCTTTAGGTAAATGAAAATCATAGCCATTTGATCCTGAAAGTTTTTTTGCAGAAAGGCAAGATCAGGTCCTTTCTTTGTGTTAAATCTTACCTTGATTAAATTGGCTCTTTTTCTTAGAGAGCTTCCAAAGTGCTGAGTTACTAACAAGAAACGATTTTAATAAGGTCCTGGATTTTAAAGCCATAGGCAACACAGGCTGGACCCTTTATGATGTGTAATGAATAAAAGAACTCCAGACATTGCTTTTTAAAAATCATCTATCCAAGAATTAGAATAATTCCCCACCTTTATTTCACCCTCCTTTTCTTCCATTTTATAGGTTTCCAATGTCACTTGCTCTGAAGGGCATTTACTATACAAGAGAAGCAGAAACTGCTTCTCACAGGAGATAGTCCAATCTGGAAGGTTCTTCTCTTCGCAGCTGCTCCTACGATTGAAGAGCCTCTCAGTCAGCCCCTAGCATCACACCCCCTGCTTTTCCCCTCCTGCCTTGTGAATGTAGCTCCTTTCCATTTTCCAGTTATTCTCACCCTTGCTCTTGTTTCTGCCTTCTCTTTAATGCTCCCTTATTCTGCATTCTCCAGGCCGCCTCTTGATCACCTTAGCAAGGAAACACCACGCTGGAGAAGAGCAGGGACTCTTCTCCAATGGGGCGGTCGCGGTGTACAGAACATACAGAAAGAAGCCTTCCCTTTGCGTGGTGGTAGTGTTTATAGCCTCAAAGTCCCTACCCCTCTGCACCTCTGTTACACACTCTCCCTTAGTAGATGGGCAGTCTAGAATGTAATTTCAAGCTTTGAGGTGAACTGCTTGGATTCCGTTTTGTTTTGCTTTGCTTTGCTTTCTCTTCTTTCCAGGGTACTAGGGTGCATGGTGAATGATCCAAATGGGAGTAGAATTTTCAGATCCTATTCCAGCATAGAAACTTTGGAGTATCCAATGAGAAAGACCAAGAAAAGATGACCCATGCCCCGCACCCCCATCCTCTCTTGACATAGACACACAGAAAAGGTACTTGAAAACAGAATTATTTTAAGAAAAGTGTTTTAAGTGTGGAACAACTTCCTGACAATGAGTCATCTCTTGATTGAGGAAGAAGTGCCTTCAAAGACCATCCCATCTCGTGAGTAGAAAGGGAGGAAGGGAGATGAATGCAGGGGACGCTCAGGTGTCACACAGCTGACAGGAAAGCTATGAGGTCATACAGGGCCATACTAGAGTCTACTAGGTAAGAAATGTTGTTCCTACTTAAAACTTAGGCTAGCTCGATAGTGCTTCCTTCTTCTGCCCTCATCATGGTGGGAAAAAATACAGAGTGATCTAAAGTTGCCAAAATGGTACAGGTTAGTCTATCTTACTCTTAAGACTTATATCACATATTCCGAATGCCTACTGGGTACCAAACTTCCCTTCATTTCCATTTATCAAAACACCTGAATCCCAAAAGGCTGTTGAGATGGATGAAGCTGCATAGTGATTAAGTTACTTAAATATCACACACACACACACACACACACACACACACACACACACACACACACACACACACCTCCAAAACTTTAGCATCAACTTAAGAATATCAGGAGTATCTATCAAAAATAATTGAATTGGATTTGAATACTTAGCACATAGATTTGCAAGGGCTACTTGCAGTTGATTCTTTTTTTTTTTTGGCGGGGTGGATACCTTCATATCCCCTCATAATCTGTTCTTATTCTTGTCACAGAAATATCTCTTTGTAAAGCAGGTCTTCTCATCTCAATTGCCTAATCTAAAAAAAAATCCCTCGCAGTTATTCCCAGAGGCTTGTGTCTTTGGTGAGTCTGGATTCTGCCAAGTTGACAATATTGACCATGACATCTGTGTTCCATCACCTTCCCTCACCTTAACATTCTTTCTACCTCCTCATGCTGTCTTTCCTAGTTTTATGACTCAAACCTATCTAAACACACATAAACAAATTAAAATTTATAAGAAAAATATGTACTATTTGTCTTTTTGGGTCATGTTTACTTCATTTACTAAAAAATGATTTCCATTTGAATTTCCAAAATAAATTAGTGAAAGAAAAGAAATAATGGCCACTCTGAATCACTGAATTGTACCTATTTGTCTAGTTTCCTGTCCACTCTGAGCTCAGGGGATGTTTGGCAACATTATATAAGCTTAGTAGATGTTTGGAAAGGACAGAATATATAAGTAAATGAGGAAACTTCCTGCTGTTTCCAAAAGTGTTATGAAAACTTACTCCATTTCTAATCACAACACTGAAAATTTGGGATAGATATCATTTGGTCTTAAAATTATCTTTTATTAATTCCATAATTAAGTCATCATGAAACAACATAAAGAACTTGAAATAAATCACCAGAGAGAATTCAATTTCATTCTCTTGAAATTTTTCATTTCCAAGTCATTGTTTGGCAAATAGACATTGGTTATATCCAGCAAGACCAATGCAGTAATAACAGCCAGGATGAGTGCACTTGCCAATAAAATCCAACATCTCGAGGCTCTTTGGGGAGATAATAAATCAGCCTTATTCTGGATACTTCTATATATGAGTTTTCTGAAAGTTTACTTACTTTTACAGGTCTGGCCACCAATCCAGGAAAATGATAAATTCCTCTTTCAGAAATGCATGGTAAAAGTAACTAAAACATCCAAATCTTCAATAACATTTTCACTTTTCTCCAGACATTCATTCCCTACAACTTATGCCCTTCTCCAAGTTGCTATTTTTTATTTTGATTCTTGTTTGGCTTTGTACATGAATGCAAGGAATTTAAATTGATTTATCCTCATTACCCAAAACTCTTTCCCTTTTGTCTCCCAAAGAAAACTTTCTTTCTCAAATCAATGTCCCTTGTACTTTCATGTCTTTTTGAATGTGTATTCTATGGATGTAATTCATGTGATTTCAAACAAACAAATGTGATGATTAACTCTGTGTGTGTGTGTACGTGTGTATGTGTGTGTACGTGTGTGTGTTTGTGTGTGTGTGAATGTGTGTGTATTTGTGTATGTGTGTTTGTGTATGTGTGTGTGTTTGTGTGTGTGTGTGTGTGTGAATGTGTGTGTTGTAATAATGTGTTCTGTGTGGCGTGGTACATCCGTATGTGCTTATGCTCATCTATATGTGGCAACAGTTGCTCAAGTTCAGAGGACATTGGGTATCTTCCAGTGTATCTCTCTGACTTAGTCCTTTGAGACAGGGTCTCTCACTGGATTTGGACCTTGTCGTTTTCCAGTTAGATTAGCCAGCAAGTCCTGGAGCTCATCCCATTCACAATCCCTCTGTCTCCAGCACTAAGGACATGAACACGCTTGCCCATCACCACGCCGTATACATGGACTGGGGTGTTGAATGCTTTGTCTTCATGATTGTACAGCAAGGGATGCTGTCTGCTGGACCATCTTCTAGTTTTCTTGATCAAAATCATTGACTTAATTGTATTGGAAAAAAATAAGTAAAGCATACTTTCAGGTGTTGTCTGTGAGTTTGTTTCCAAATGTGACTGGATCATGAGGGCTCTGAACTAATGTGTGTTTTGAATCATTGATATAATCATAATAATATGAACTTTATTATTAGTATGAGGTGGATCTTACTTGGAGAAAATAGCTAATGGGATGTGTTCAAGGATGTGTGCTCCTTGTTTGTACACCCTTTCTCTGTTGCATAGATGCAATAGCATGCATAGCTCTCCAGTTACATGTTCCTGTTACCATGAGGTTCTGCCTAAGTACATGGGGCCAGATGATCATGGAATAAATCCTCTGAAAGTGGGAGCCAAAATAAATCCCTCCTCCCCTGATGATTTTATTTCCTGCCACATATGTGGTCAAGGTGATAACAAAAGTAAATAATAAAACAAGCAATTGTTCTGCATGTCTAATGGAGGTAATTTAAACATGACTCAGTTTATCTAAGAGCAATAATATATATCATAACCTATTTTGGGGTGATCTCCTTTCTCTTTATATTAATTAATATGTGCAAAGAGCAGAGAGTTCCTTGTAAAGAATGGTCCTACATATTCACAAAGGGCTATTATCATTAATTGCCACAGTAATTAGATGTCACCAGTTCCATTATCATATCTATAGACTTGGGAATGCTTGAGCCATAATGTCAGAATTTACAGTATGTCAAATGTGGACATCAAATGTCTTTCAATGTCATGTCCTCTTCTGGGAAGGGAAAATGATATCTTAATGTTGCCTTCTGGACAATTTTGAGGTATTAATGAAGCAGTAGTTCTTAAACAGCTTCAAACAATAACCCCTTACTGGATTGCTAGACAATGATTTAATGGTCACAAAGAGACTCACTGATCATATCTTAATTAAGAACAGGCAGTCAAGAGGTCCCTTCAAGCCCCTCTAATTGCATCGCCATGTCACATATGGGCTGAACTTTACCTCAGCCAGAGGTGTACCTAACTGTCAAATGCCAGCAAAGCAATCACTTTCAAGCATCATAAAGGGTTCTAAATGAAAGCAAGTTATAGAAACTTTGTGAAATTTCTATGCCAATGAAGAGGAATACAATCATGCACTTCTTTTACTTTAAGATTTTACTTAAAATCTAAAACTTAGATTTGATGGTTTCAATACATGGATTTTAGCCGGATTGATTAAATATTCAGTAGCACCCCAAAGCATAATGGGGGGAACACACTCTGATCTTATTGGTTAAACTTGACTTTCTGGCTTCAGCATGCACCTTCAACAAAGAGACACTGCTAGCACTCTGCTCAGAGAGATGCGAAAATTTGAAGAGAATATTTATGAAAAGCCCCTGACTTTCCTGGGTTCAAGAAACCTATGTATGCTTCCTGAATATTCTTCCAACTTCACAGTTGCCTCATATCACATCAAGCTTCCTTGGTCTACATATGTTTATGTAAAAAGACAGGGATATTACACAAGACCTTGAGAAGGTTTGTACTTTCCAATTGCACTCCAGGGGCTTGTTTGCTCAGAGATGTTACTATGCGTTCTCATGAAAGGGTTCCCAGGTAAGGTCCACCCAAGCATATACATGAAAAAGCAGATCACACATGTTAGCAATGACATTGCAAACTCAAGGTCTTCTCACAGCCTTCAGTGTGCTAATATGTGTACAGTTCACCAAGTTCAATTACATAAGCAACATTCAAGGAAGCACATTGTGGAGAAACACAAATACTTTGAGTTTGTAAACAAATGCCACAAAAAATCAGATTCCAATTCTATTCCATGGGTCCTGAGGTCTGCTACTGTAGACCCCAAGAACTCCATATTTCATTAGCCAGAAGTTTACTGGATTTTTCCTTGTCATTTTGTTGGTTTTCATTTCTTGATGATGGATACTTTATGCTCAGAATGACAGATTTCCTTACCAGTCTAAAACCTACAGTCTAAAACAGTCACCACGTGTTCTCAAGTCTCCTCCTTTGCAAGCTTTCCTGAGTCTAATATTTTGAAGAAAAATAATGATCAAATGTTAGTATCACTGGCTTCTCTGTGTTATTTAGATTCAGTTTCCCGACAACATGGACCCAGTTGCTCTAGTTTATGATACCACTATTGTTCTGTCCACTGCCATCTTCATGTTCAACAATATGAGCCACATCTTTATTCATGAAGTAACCTTTTCACTACACCAATTAACTCACGTGTGCTCTTATCCTTTACATTCCAAAAGCTACATCTCAGCGTTCCACACTTCTCTTGCCCCATCTCTCTCCTGATGACCACAGGGCGTTCTGATTCTAAAGGGCCCTAGAAGAAGGTCTCTTCTGGATGACTCTAGTTGTGTTCATGAGAGTCTTCCTGAGCACTATCCTATTTCTCTTTAGGTCATAATTTACTCGTATGTCATAGGAAACAGAGAGAAGCACTGTACAACCCCCTCAAATGGTCTCTGTAAATGGAGATGCGTTTCTCTTTAATTCCTTAAAGCAACTCACAATGCACTGTATTACAGAGTTTCCTGCTTCGTATCTTTATTGGCTGTCCGATCTTTAGGATAACCAATAATGATAAATAAAAACCACCAATCTGCTCCTTCTGACTTTGATGATCTTAACCCTTACTAGATATGGTTAAGTGAGCCATTCATCACGCCATGCAAATACACTGTTCAACTAGCTTTATGCAATCAGGGTTAGGGTTAGTAAATTAGTCAATGGGCTGGCAACTTTAAAATCAACCCCTCTTTTTTTTTTTCCTTTATGGGAGGGAAGCAGTTGCTCACAGATACTGTCACTCGGTTGCCTAGGGCTACAGAAGCGGCATGCACCTGAGCGTTTGGTAGAGCCCAGCCTGAGGACAGAGCCATTTGGCATGGATAGAACAGGCCTTGCACAACACACACCAGCTCATTGTTCTCACAATAGGAAGAGCAGATGCTCTTGGGAAATTTGGCAGTACAAAACGTGGAGAGACAAAGCCCAGCACTGAAGGCGTACGATAGGAAACTGTTAAGCTTAATTGTTTTTGTTTCAGTTTTATCTTTTTGCATTCCATAAAAAATGCAGCAAGTGGTGCTGCTGTTCCCCAACTCTATCAAATGGCAGTGGGGTGCGGGAGCAGAGGGCAACCCGCATACCTCTGAAGAGATGGGTTCTTGAGACTCAGCATGTGATAAGCCAAATAAATTTGATTTCCAATATGCATGTATGCAGAGAAAGCTTCCAATGGATGGTGCTGACATTTATCTTCAGCATCTAGGACTGTAGGGTTGGTCACCCCTGTGCTCAGGAGTGAAAGTAAATGTCAGGAAAGATTAGTGGCCGTGTACTTCCCACACACATGGACATTTTTCATTCTCTGTGTATTCCTCATGCTGCTCTTCATTTAGGTAACAGGTGGTGAGAAATTAGATGTACCTATGCTCCAGAGGGAGTGGAATTATGGAAATGTGTGCTGTGTTATCACCAGGGACTTCGACTGAGATTATTTTCACGGCAAAATACTTCTCACCAGTTTGCTTTCCTCTGCAAATTGGAAATGGGGGCACAGGAAGACTCTGTATTATGAGAATATGCCCTCTCCCTGTGGGTCTTGGAACTCCAGAGAACATACTGGACTTTGCTATTTATGCTATTAATTGGATTTGTGCAGTCATGAATGAGGTTAGTACTGAACTGAGGGTAGGAAGGAGAAGGATAAAGACCTTCAAAATATTCATCTAAATCATCTGTGTGTTAACCAAAGAGATATAGAGATAAGAAGAAGGAAGGAAAAATGTTGAAAGAGTCCATGATCATACTGGGCAATTCCTGCGTGACTCTAGCCCAGTGGACCAAACTCTCTTGCCCATGGACAGCTGGGGATCTGGGCAAAAGAGAAAGGGCAATGAGAAAACACAACTGCTATCCAAGTCCTCCCAGTATATGTATCTAAGTGCTTCGGCTCTATATCATTGAACACATAGGCAACTGAGCTAACCAACATTTGAAAATTTGTAAATAGGCATGAAGTAAATGGAGGAAAACAGGAACTGATAGCGCCCATCACAAGTCTAAAATACATTCAAAAGTTGTGAACTGAAGTGTAACAGACTCCCACAGACAAGACTGGTCCTCACTGGGGACACTTCTTTTCAGGTCCTAGAGGTATCTGACTCCCCAGAGAGGCCACAGGTCCCTGTCAGCTCATCTTGTCAAGGTATAACACAAATCACTTTAAAATAAGACTCTGGGCAGCATGTTATCCTTTTCCTGTTGACCACACAGACTTGAAATTCCACTCTAGAAATCTTGCTCCCTTCATGAACCTCTTCCTGCAAGTGGAAAAACAGTACACTGAAGACTCTCCAATCCAACCTCCATCCTTCCAAGCGGGAAGCTGTTGAGGCAGGACATTCACATTTTGCATCGTCTCAGGCTGAAGCACAGGTTTACCTTCCACGAAGTCATTAAGTAGGGGCCAAATAGTCAGGATTCCTGCTTTTTATTACTTTTTATCTTGATGGGCTCTAAAGCTGGAGACACCCTAAGAGAAGGTTCATATTTTGGTCTCTCTTATGACCTGAAGATGTAAAAGACAAAAAAAAAAGAAAAAAAGCAGAAGACGACAGAAAGGGTAGAAAGATATATTATATGACCATTTACTAAAGTATGAGACAGACCAGCTTCTGTCTGAGGAGCATGCGATGGGAGTGGGAAAGACAGCTGTCTTCGTCAAGAGAACTCTGTCAAGGTCCTGCAAACCGAAGGTGGTAAGAGCTGAGGAAAGAACGCAGCATGAGCATGCATAGCACACTTGTGATGTGTTTCAGCCTTTCAAATGTTCAATCTATTTCTGGGTGTGCTTTCATTTCCTCCATTTAATTTGAAAAAAATGTATCTGTCTTTAAAATGTACTGGGCTTCATGCATTTTGGGTGAATAATAAGTTACCATATGTTTAGTCAGATCATGGTTCACTCATTCATTCATCTAGTCACCCATCCAAATATACCATGTCTCTGCAGTGCTGATTGCTTCTATGAATGGTTAACACACTAGCACACAGCACACCTAGTAGCAACAAGTGCTGCCCATAATGAGTGCACTGTGGAGATTATCCTTTGCAAGAAGTCTTTGGACAGATGGCAAGAGCTGAGCTGATCCTCATATTGCGGAATAGAAGCTAAAATGGCCTGGAACTCTCAGATGTCATGAGCACCTAGGAGATACTTGCTGTTCAGCCGTCCCCTCCCGGCATCCTACTGGAAGAGGCAGGTATGAGATCTGGGATGTATTTTATCTCTTCTCTATCATGCAATCATCACTGACAATGTGCTCATAGGTGGGACCTGAGGGAAGAGACAGGCTCAGATGGAGAGTTTGGAGTCTACTCTAATAAACTGACATCTTATGCAGGTCCAGGGGCATGAGCTGCTCCTTGAGCTAAGTAACCTTACAAGTACACTGTGGATTCTGTTGTGGTTACTAAGCTTACTGATCTACTCATTTGTCAGATCATTTCTTGGCTTCAGTGGTTTCAGTTAGCTAGATGATCTCAGTGACGTAGATCTCTGTGAAGGAGAGTTCCCACTGGGATAGGTGACTCACAGTCTATCCCAGGGAACACAAAAATCATCACACTTCCTCTATTGAGATTGAGTTTGTGGGGTTTGTATGTCTTATTCTCTTAAAAAAACTTCATTAGCTGTCCCTGCCATTACACTTGGAAATTTACATAGAAATGAAGGATGCTCCAATTTGCATCCTCTCTAAAGGTTTGTAAACCAACAAAGGAAGATGATAAAATATGCTAAGAATGCTTTGGTTGAGGGTGTGTTCTGGCAATCTCCAGAGCCTCATCACAGGTGGATAGGAAAATGGCATAAGGTGGAAGCCTAGATAGAAACACGATTACAATAAAAAAGCTGAAGACAGGAAAAACATATCCTGCGAGACAGTGAAGCTAGAATGATCCAGTGGTAGGGTGCAGGCCCACAGACAAGGAATGGACATAACTGGCAAGAAATCCCAGAAAAAGAACTATGCACATGTAGGAGCTAAACATGTTAAAACAGTAGCCACACAAAGCAATGGAGAATGAGAATTTAGGAGATGATTCTGAAAACTGGCTTGCAGCATAGCCAGATACACACACACAACTTCAGTTATAAGGAGGTTATTTTATATGGATTTCATATCAATTACCTAAGAGGGAAAAGTAAGTATAAGATGAAAACTAAAATTTTATTTCCATTACACATAATGTTCACATGTCAAAGACAAGATGCTATTGAGAAGTACACAGGTAATCCTGCCATCATGAGACACCACAGAGTTGACATACACAGATCAACATGGCTATTCCTTCAGTAGAGAACATGTGATAGTCACCTATATGCAATATGACATTTATCAATTTGTCATTATGGTGTGAGTGTATTTTGTCAGTCACTATTCTAAGCTCTTTACATAGTCTACCATTGGATCCCAGTAAAATCCATATAAATATGACAGTTGAATATACATTTTCAAATAGAAAACTGAACACCATCACTAAGAGCTTAGTGATAGAACGGGACTTGAACCCAGGCAGATTAACTCAAGTGTATATGCTCTTATTTACTATGCCGCACTGTCCAATGGAGAACAGTGCTGGCAAAGCACTGAACACAAGTAACTAAACATGTACATATGTACATACATACATTTTTTCAACATTTAAAACCTGTTAAGTAATTAACATATAGGATGGGTTTCATGAATTCCTTCATTCAAATCTACAGGAAATATGGAGACATTGGTGATTTTAAAAATAGTCCAGAAAGAAAATACACAAGAATTAGGGAAACGCAAATGAGAACACAATGACGCACCATTTTATCTCACAACCACAAACAGAAGAACTAAGAGTGAAGGTGTATAGTATGACCTTTCAATACACTGCAGAGTCCAGCTGTGTAGTCATATCGGAAAGAAACATAGCAGCTCACACTGCAGTTAAACATGTGGAACCCATTACCCAGTACCATCAGCACTGCCTACACTTTCCAGGAAAAGGTCTCCATCAGTTTAGAAGGGATGTTTGTCACGGAATCATAGAATCATAAAGGACAGAGGGGAAGTTGGAAAGAAGGCCTTGGTAAATCAAAGCAATGGATGAATCAGTGACATATCCATACAACATAGTGACACCTTGTATAAAACACAGGCATACTTAATGAGATTTACGAAATCCATTTGTATGAGGAACTGTAAAGGAGGGGAACAGAAGTAGAACTAAGGAAGAAGGGGCAAAAGCAAATAAGATAGCTCTTTCCAGAGTTCAATGACCCCTCTCAAGGGATGCTGGTCTGCTTAGCACTGAGGAATATGACTAACTCAGTCCTCAACCATGTTTCCCATGCAGAAAACTAGGACTGGGAGTGGAGGATGAAGCAAGGGCCCAGAAACAAGAAATAGAATGTCATCCCCTGTCAGATGAGTGGTAAGGAGAAGTGTTAGTGACAACCAGCACCGAGGCCAACAGCAGCCAAAATAATTGCTGCTAAAGCCTCAGGACCTGGTAACAGATGTAAGCCTTTAGAAAGGAGTTAGGCAGCAGGTTAGGGAAACAGAACATCTCCAGAAAAGGACTGGGGATGTTAGGCCTGACATATGAGTGACAAGTGGGGCTACCACACTGGAAGGTACATCTGAATTCACAGTTCATTCAGTGCAGAACAGAACAGACGCTCAAAGGAAATTAACTTCATCCCAAGTTCTCTAACAGACAGAACATGGAAGTCAGACAGGAAAACATGTAGTCGAAACTCATAACCAATATCAGATAGGTTTAAGGAAGAAGGGAGAAGGGCAGGCAATCACGGGTGATTTCCAATAGCACCTTCAGGCCTCTCCATATACACAGCCATGTTCCAATGCAGCTGCACACATACACATTTGCTTACCCACATGCAGACATGTATGTATACTAAACACATACACATATGAATCAAAAGAGAGCAAGCTGTCAGTGAAATTTCTCAATACATTACTTTCATCACCTATATTACATACTTCCTGTATACTGATATGAAAACAGGAAAGGGAGAGAGACAGAAAATTGCCTTGAAATTAAAGCAAAATTTCAGCCTAGAGAGGAGCTGTCACATTCAAAATGCACAAACTGTCCATTCAGTTGTAGTACTCAGAACCAGAAATACTGAGAAAACTTCCAAGAGAGAGAACAATCTAATATCTAAAGTGTTTCTACACATATCATGTGCCACAAAACCCCAAAATGTGAAACTCTAGGGTTCTGCTCTAGTCACTCACATTTCTTAACTCAGTCTCTAACCAGATGAAACAACCCTGCTTCCCAAGTCAGAAGACATGGATTTAAATGTAGAAAAATCAGAAATCTGTGACTCACATTGCATATTCCTAACAGAATGGAGAACATTTGAGGAGAGGAAGATAAAAGAAGCAGATAGGTCTCAGGAGAAGGCGGCCCATCTTACACCTTTCTCTCTCTCTCTCTCTCTCTCTCTCTCTCTCTCTCTCTCACTTCTGCTCTCCCTCTTCCTTTCCTCTCTCCCTCTCCCTCTCCCTCTCTCCCCAACACTTCTCACAATTAACAGACATCTGAGATCTGAGTGAACTTTCTATTGCTCTGATTAAATAGATCTCCAGAGAGTTCTGCTCTTATTCTACTTATTCCTTGAGCAACCTACCAACCAAAACGCAAAACAGAATTAACCCTCATCTGTGTTTGATCTTGAGTTGCATGCTAATTGATTTTTAAAAGCCCTGCTGCTCCATTGTATTTGCCCTGTCAGTCTCTGCGCCTGATTACAGATGTTTCAGGTACAGCCACAGACAGCATCCCCTTGCCTGCTGACAAATGAATCCATCAGGTAGTTCTTAATCACCACCCATTTTCAGGAAAAACCGGTGTGGTAAGAAAAAAATAATCCACGGGGGACAGAGTCAAATCATCACAAGAGAATTGAATAGGTGGAAGGCTGGATTCAGTCACCTTAAGGTCCTATTCAAAGTGTCATATGGGATTCATAAAAATGAAAAGAAAATACTGTCCTTATTAGAGATCAACTACCTGCCACAGTGTAGATGTGGTGTGTGAGGTGAGAGTGTCAGGAGCTTGGCTCTTATACGACCATCATGGAGGTGGTGTGGCTCTCTTAGAGCAAGGGTCAAGTTCACTAAAGGCATTTGAAAGAGCTTGAAAGATTGTGTGAGACTTTA
This sequence comes from Typhlomys cinereus, assembly GCA_023101885.1. Lineage (NCBI taxonomy): Eukaryota > Metazoa > Chordata > Mammalia > Rodentia > Platacanthomyidae > Typhlomys > Typhlomys cinereus. Next base: position 28,610 of record JALPQD010000872.1, read on the forward strand.
TTTTTTCACAAGAAGAGAGCTATGCATGTGTAAGCCTGATCACTCTCCAGTATCTCCACACACTGCCGTGTCTGCTCATCTGATCTTTCTTTCTCCAAAATCCTCTTGCCATGATGTCATCTGCCACAAAGTGATACAGTGACAAAGAGCCAGAGTCAGCACCGGGTAAAGATTGCCAATCCCTGAAGTCAACGTTCTCCATAGTGTCCAGCCTCTTGTACCTCATCCTAATAGAAAGCAAACAAACAGACAGCTTACCGATAACTGCACAGCCCCAAAGCCTTACTCCATTCTTAATACCACACCAAACAGTCCAGCCAGACCCAGAGACACATTACAAGATCAGGAAGGTATAGACCTTGAGCAGGCAAGTTATTCTCTGTGTAAGTCCTAGAAGCTACTTGTCCTGGCTAAGAAAGATTCTAGAGAGTGTCAGTCATCTGGCAATTTCCCAACTTAGTATATTTAAGAAATAACTGCTGAAAATGGCACCAAGCATGGAGGATCATGAAGTGTCCAATGTGTGCCATAAAGTGCTCTAGACAGCGGGGCCCAATGTATTCAGTAGACTGCTGCCTGTGTTTCCAGACCACATACACAGTAAATCAGACCCCAGCTACACACCAGACTGGTTCATCGTTCTTTTTCTCTGTGCTACCTGCCTATTTAGACTCTAGTTTATTTAATCCGGTGAAATGGAAGAAGTACTCATTTAATTTGTAAGATACTTTAAGAGTACACCGTGACATAACATAACATAAACATAAAAGGGATTTTTGAACTTTACCCATTCTGTTGGGACACCCTTGCCTCACATATTAGGCACATGGTTTGGAATCCCACACGTATTGTTCCGATCCACTCATGTACATGGGAACATGATTGCACTTGATTAAAAAGCCAAAGGACTTTGAGGAAGTAAAACATTTCCACCTCCCTATCAGAATTCATTCAGATCCATTCTCTCAAAAATTTCCTGGCAGGTTGTGAAGACCCAAGTGAGAGCGGCTGCTCCTCGCCCCACACAGTTCCGACAGAACCTGGTTTTGTAAAATGCTGAAAACTCTGTCTCTATTTTCCTTCCTGTCTGTTGTCAACAATGTCCCAGGAAGCAAAGCCTTCCAAAGCATAGCCATGCTTCAAGCAAAGAAAGAGTGAGAGAGAGGGAGGGGAGGGGAAGGGAGGGGAGGGGAAAGGAGGGGAGGGGAGGAGAAAATACTGTCCTAGCTTAAATCATGTGGGGTTATTTTTTGGTTAAAAATTGAGCTAATGATTTTTGTTTCAAAGAATGCGAAAAAAATGGTTTTGCTGCCCTTTTCCTTTTTCTGCTAGCCATGCTCCTCTCCTTTACTTCTTTTTCATTGCCACTGCTCTGGGTCAGTCCTCATGTGGCTTTCACATGGCTTAGTCCACCAGCTCCAATGTAATGAACTACACTCGACACGACCCTCGGAATGATACCAGTTTTAAACAAGCAAACAAAAGCCTCGGAGAAACTCTAATTTAAAGACATTGATGCACCAATAGCTCGTCGGTAATCAAAACTACCTCTAGAGCTGGACGTGGAGTTGAGTGGTGGAGTGCTTGCCTAGCATGTCTGCAGCCAGGGCTTCCCAGTGATCCCAGCACTGTATGAACTCCGTGCGCAGGTGCATGCCTGCAATCCCAGCACTTGGGAGTTGGAGGCAAGAAGATCAGAAGTCTAAGGCCAGGAAGATAACAGCTCCTGAGCAGTAGTTGGGGTGGTTCCTAGATACATACAATGCTGGGAATCACAGCCAGGGTTTCATGCAGCCATAGCTGCATGGACCTCCAAAATAAATAAATAAGCAAATAATCAGATTAATTGGAACTCTAGGACTGAGGATATAGCTCAGGGGCAACACTTTTATTTAGAATACAGGAGGTCCTGAATTCAATCCAGCACAAAGAAAAACAAATTTTTTAAAGTTTGAAACTATGGGCATGGCATTTGAGGCAACTTGTGGTGCATATACCTCCTGCCAGTGTCTAGTAGTCTTGTAATTTTCTAATCTCATATGTCCACAGGACAGTGACACCCCAGGGTGCACTCCTGGCCTAGACATCTCCTCCCTCTTTGGAAATCACACTTGGCATCTTTACTTTCATGTTTAATCATCATAGGATCTTAACATGCACAGAATGACTCCTGACCTTCTCCTTAGATAAACCAAACCTGTAAATATCTTACCAACAACGATGGAAACATAAATCAAAAGCTCTGAAGTTACCCACAATGCCTCTGGTTCACTTGTGGACCACATAGAATCCATCAAGTCTCCTTTTCATTCATCTTCCTAAATGTGCAGAATCTGACCCGGGGAATCATATTCCCTGCTGAAGTACCTTCTTTACAGGTAAATGATAGCAGCGTCTTCTGGATTGCTCGCCTGCCACCACGCCTGCACCCACATAGCACCCAGAGTAATCCTTTCAGAGTGGGTCATATGAAGCCATGTGTCTGCCTCTGAGACCTTCCTCTCTATCCCTACACTCTTCATAATGAGACAATCCCTAGATCCTACACAACCCAGACTGCCCTCATCTCTCCAAATACAAACCTATCCACCATACCTACTTCTGCCTGTGCCAGACAACTTCTGTCTTAATGTCTTTTTTCATAACTTTTTAAAATTAAATTGGTTTGAAAGTTTCACATGTGTGCATAATACACACTGACCACTCTTACTCCCCATAGCCTCTGTTAGCACCCTCTTCCTAATGAATGTCTTTCTCACGTTCTTATACTTTGTTTTGCTTTGTGGCTCACTGAACCTAAACAAGGCCATCCGTGTGACACTGTCCCCTCAGTCTGGAACTCATTCCCTACAAAAAATCTCTTCCCTTGCCTGTTGGAAGTACTACTCAAAGGACACCATCCTAGTGGTTTGCCCCAAACGTGTATTTGCCTTCCCCTGTATTCCTCACCCTACTTCTCTGCTTTTTCACCCCAAACACTCCCTATGGAAGCATATTTTGTCTGTCTCACTTCACCAGAGGGCAACTTTATTTATCAGATTGGTTTTCTGACTTATCCTAAGCCTTTGAGTAGTTGCTTTCCATAGCAGGCACTCAATAAACACTCAGAGAATGAGAAGAAAGACAAACGAAGACCTATTCTGCTTTTACGACCTTATCTCCCTGCTTATTTTGCATCTGGAATCTAACTGCAGTGAATTATTCTGCATTCTTTGATCTCACAACACAAACTCTGTGCTTTTGATGATGCCATTAACTCGCCTTCAAGTATTCCTTCCTCCCACTTCCACCCACAGACAGGTGCCATGTTTTTCCCCCAGCTCTATCTCAAATACCATTTTTCCTGCTTTCCCGGTTCCTGACTCCCTTCTTTTCCTCTGTTCCCTCAGCACTGAAGCTTTACCTTTTCCTTGTCTCCAATGACATTTCGGCATCTTTCACACAGCACTTATTATGCGAACCATGACAGATTTCAAACACCTAGCACAGGCCCTACCTTTGGCTGGCAGATGGTCCACTAATATGTCCTTCAGTGGCTTTCAGTGACTACATCACTCCATGGCCTGACCATCTGCACTATAGCAAAGGGTGCAGTGTCACAAACCCGAGAAACTATTTCACATCTTAGCAAGACAGTAATCATTGCTACTATATAGTCTCCTTGGATAGTTATTCTAAATGATACTCTAGAAGTGATTTTTCAACATAATATCCACCAGTACTAATGACGATGACAAGGGAACTACAAACAAGTCAAGACAGCCTGTAGTCAGGCATCTGGCATTCAAGCATTAAACTCTTTCTTGTCTCTCTAGTTCCCAGCCATTATTGTGTTGGGCCATGTCCTCCTACTTTCATTCGTCCTTGCTCTGGAAGTTACTTAGTAATTGGTTTCTTTAAGGCTCCAGTGGCTTGAGATCTCATGTCATCGTTTCTGTAGGCAAAGAGTGTGTGGTCCAGGGACATTAAGGGATAAATCACTTGCCTTTAGAACCTTCACTTGTTTTTGCCACTATGTATGAGTTACTCCTACTCTCCCCTCTTGTCGAAGTCCTTGTTTTCCTTTTCTTGTTTTGCTCTCTCTCTCTCTCTCTCTCTCTCTCTGTCAGTACCCTGTCACCTGCCATGCCCTCCCTCTTCTCCTTGCCCAGGTTCCGGTGCAATCATTCCCTCTTCCCTTGGGTTCATCACTCTCTGTCAGCCACCTGTCCTCACAGCCCAGCCAGGGGAAAGTTTATTGATCTCTCGGTGATGCCCGAGTGCCTCTGAAGGTTAAGGTCAACAAGAGTAAAGCATCCTGCTGAACCACAAAACCTAACTCTGCTTTAGGAGGAGGGGCATCAATTATTCAGGGCTGTCAGACCACAGGGCACACACAATCGGTTGAAGCCGGGTAGGCACTTATGGATGGTCATGGGAAAGGCCAGTCTGGGAAGACCTAATGAATCCTCACAACCCAGGGGCCCTCCCCATGTTGCTGGGGCTGCCAGGGATAGAAAGTGCATAACAGTCACATGGAATGATGCCGCATGCAATTCCATAAAAAATGGACCATCGAAGGAACCATCTGTTCTCCAAAGCATTCTTTAGGGTTGAATCTTTTTTCCTTGACTTCTTTACCAGAATCCCAGTTCACCTTCATTTCTCCACTAACACCTGAGGTCTATGCATTCTGCATAAATCAAGTTAAGCTTAGGCAGTGGTGGATTTTGCTTTCCACTTCCACTTTGTCTTTACTTATTTAATTAACATTTTAGAGACTCCTGTGGCGTCTCAATAAAAGCACTTCAGTGACACACACATAGCAAGAGCGATGAGTCAGAAGTCAGGTAGAAATCTGAATAATTTCCTCATTACAAAGAGACATTTGCTGAAGCTTCAATGGCCCTATCTATATGACATTATTATCACCGACAACCCAATCCACCCTTGGGCCTTTGCGTATGAATTTACATCTGTTGAGATTTCTCCATCTTCATTCAGCATTTTACAGCCCATGCACAGTACAGGGCTGTTTTTACATCTCTCTTCCTCTGGGTAGCACGTCACTTGGGTTTGAATGCTGCCTCTATCACCGGAATCCCTTCTCCATTTCCTGAATTGTGAACAGGGGAGTGATGGCCGACAGCAAGCAGGTTCATGCCAGTCCCCTGGGAAAGACCTGTCGTGTAATGAGGACCACAGAAGCATAACTCCCATGACTGTGTCACTGGCACAAGCTCTGGTATAAACTGCATGCACCATACCTCGCCCGATATGGGGACATTCCAACTAGGCAGCTGTTGAATCAAGGGACTCTGTCAAGTCAGCTCAATGCCCCTAGGAAGGAACCTTCTAGCAAGGATGGGGAAGAAATTTTACAGGAGCATGCCTGTGCTTATTAGTATTTGCAGTGGTAAAATTCTGGAAAAGAGAGATGATACCTTTTCCCATAGCAAAGGACATATTTTCTTTCTTCACAGTACAATAAAAATAGTTTCCCTCCCAGACAAATATCAGCAGATTTGCTCCCAACCAATTACAGAAGATTCAGCTTTCCTAAACTTGGATTTACCAAGCTCTAGAGCAATACTGTTTTTGCCTCAGGTGTTAGGTTCAAATCTATGAATAGAAATACATGATGGGGGGAGGGAGGAAGACATGGGCTCATGGGACTTGATGTTGTTCTACCCCAGTAATGGTGTCCTCTGTCAGGAGGACAAGCACTCAAGACTCTTCTGCCTCATCGCTGAAATTAGCAGGTTGTTCATTAGCTTGCAATTAGACTCAATTCTCATATCTTCCATGTTTCCTGCAAAGCTCTGATGATACAGTTAGGATGCTCACAGACATACAGCTTGCTGGAAGATAAAGGAAGTGTTTTTCATACACTACGTTAGTTGCTATGAAAGACTTTTGAGACCTTGGAACATGCTATTGATAACGGTGTATGCGGGCAGCAAGTAATGCTCTCTGCTATCTCATTAAAGCTCAGAGGTTGAGCAGAGATAAGTAGGATTGCGTAAGCCCCCGCAGGCTGGAAGGAAGAGGGATTTGATGGTCATGGGTTCATCAACTTGCTGACCAGGTGATGCCATGGATGTAGCTGCAGTGCCTGGAGCTCCTGCGCTGAAATACATGATATGAGGCATACGCATATATAATTTGAAAGCATAAGTGGTCCATTAGGTTCTCTTCGCAGCAAATCCCTTACACAGAGCAGCCCAAGCAACAAACATTTATTTCTCACAGTTCTAAAGGCTGGGGATGTCCAAGGTCAAGACATTGGTCCAGCACTTAGCTTCTAATGGCTGTCTTCTAGCAGCATCTTAATGTGATGGACAGCAGATGTGGGGGGAGAAGCTTTGTTGTACCTCTTGTAATAAAGAAAAATAATCCCGCTGTGAAAGTTCCACCTAGCGGCACAAGCACCTCTTCAGGGACCTGCCTCAAAATACTCTGTCTTTGGAACTTGAACTTTGAATAGGTGAATTTTAGGAGGGCACAAATACAAAACCCACGGTGATCAGAGATGTGGTTGAGTGTGCCTTGCCAGTTTGGCATAGAGCTGTCTGTGCACTTCCATCTGCCCTTCAACTTTGGCCTCAGCTCCTTAAAGGAGAAAGATAATTGGAGTGGGTGCGGAGCTGAGACCTGTCCAAAGAGGACAAAAGATGGGGATTTCTGTAAGTACGCTAGAGACTTAAGGAACCAATGGATTCAAATACATTTACTATGGACACAGGCATCAAAGTCACTATAGCACCTGCACCCCTAGAAGAGAACCATCAAGATGTGAGTGTGAAGCCGATGTGACTTGGTGGCTTGGGCCCTTTATGGCAAGTCAACACAATGTTGCTCTCTACATCAAGAGAATTGCTCTGCTGTGTCCCATACGTTGCAAAGGCAAAGTTGAAGGTATGGAAATCAATTGGGACAGCTCCAGTCATGTGTCTCCAGGAGGTAGATTAGGAATTAGACTCAGTGCCTCTGCCAGCTCTGATGTACAAAATCCTATTCTACAGAAGATTATCAAGTTGAAAGGCTTAGTTTCCAGGCTTCTGAATCCAGTGTTATCACGTGTCTACTATCGACAGTGGCAGGCTGCTAAGTCTCTACACAGTGCCGGGGCCTGCTTGACAAGTACAGTCTTCTTGGATTATTCAGGTAGCTTCACTATATCTAATGTCCCTGGAAGTCAGAGAAGCACTACTACCTCTTTACTGCCTCCCACCAAGAAACAGGCCTTGTGCGTTAGTGAACTTGACCAGCTAGACATCATCACTTGTTATCACTCACAGGTTTAACTCTAGTGTGCTCACGAACAACAAAATTGCATATACTCAAGTTTCTTCTGTGAAATGGTGTTCTGTCAGGAGCTGTCCAGAAGCCTTCGGCATGTTCTCAACCTCTGAGACCCCCAGACTCTAGGTGAGCCCTCGGAGCTGAACATTCCACGAATATGTATCTTTTGAGAAACAGCTGTTGCCATGATCCTGCACCCTTGCAACTGACACGTGAATTCCAGGGCCTCACATTCCCACCTGGAGAGTATCCAAGCAGGACCCAATGGGTGCCAAGTTGGGAAGGACCATCTTCCTTGCTTGTACATGAAGATGGTCTACTTACTATCTCGCTTACTATCTAGCTCAGTGGCATAAGCTAACCCACTAAGGAAGCTGTATCATCAAAACCAATGTGAAACAAAGCTGCTGACTTTGCAGGGCCCCCTTTCACACAGAGATTACCATCAATGCACCCCAACTTGCCTTAACAGTATCCTGTAAGCTTCTGTAGCTGCTCAACTTTAGCACAATAGAAAGCCAAAGATAAGCATGTGTAGTGGGTGGGACTCAAGACCTTACCTGGGGAGACTTTGCTGTGCACACCATGACTTGTGGACTGCTGTTTAGTCTTCAGTTAAGGAAACTATATACTAGTAGATGAGGCTTCACTCTAAGGGACTAAGCACTCAGAAATAAATCACAGCTGCCACTTGAACTTTCTAATGTCATATCCAGAGCCAGTCATGTGACCTACTGGAATCCAATTCTTGATGGAACATATACCAACCAGATAAACCCTCTCCGACCATGGAAGAAATATGGCAACATCTACCACCTTCACATCAAAGGACTCTTTTATTGGAGAGTTGGGGGCTCCTGTCAGCAGTTGAGCTCCTTGTCTTACTATAGGATGGCATTACTAGGAGCACTGCCATTGTCCACTGTTGGAAGAGAAACCCCATCTGACTTTTAGTATGGTTGGAACTGTCAATGTTTCCTTCCTGCTGGGGACATGTTTTAAAGGACCTGGGCTACTATTCCAGTCAAATTTATTTATTAAAACAATACTATTTGGCCAGCAAGGTAGTTTAGCTGACAATGACACCACATGGAAACTTGGCAAGCCAGGTGACCCAAGTTCAATCCTTGACTTTACACTGTGGAAGGAGAAAACCAACTTCCAAAAATTGTCCTCTAACCTCTTCTTTCTCTCTCTTTCTCTCTCTTCTTCTACTCCTTCTTCCTCTCTCTGTCTCTCATTCTCTATATAGATAGATAGATAGATAGATAGATAGATAGATAGATAGATAGATAGATAGATAGATAACTATAACAATTTGACTACCATGCCGTTAGAGAAGTTCATCAGAAATAGTAGGGGATAAACCCAGTTGAACTTCACCCCTAAAACACCTACTCAAACATTCTGGACTGTCCTTCCTACCCCCTTACCGCAATTATTTACTCACAGGACAGACATATGCCACCTAACACACAGGGACACACAGTCATCACTTGTTATCACTCACAGGTTTAACTCTAGTGTGCTCACGAACAACAAAATTGCATATACTCAAGTTTCTTCTGTGAAATGGTGTTCTATTTGCATATAAACTAAGCAGGTTCCCCTTGCTTCAAATCAATTCTGTGTGACTAATAATGCCTAATATAATATAAATAGTATGCAATTAAGCAGTATTATTTAGATAACAATGAGAAAGAAAGACTGCATGTTTTTTTGTTCTGTGATTGGTTCAACTTATGCACATAGAGACCTGTGGATTCAGCAGGCTAACTACCAAGGTCCTATAGTCCATGCAAAGGAAAATGGAACTAGGCTGAGTGATTCTAATTAATGTACAAACTCTATTCATCATCATTTAGGCACTCATAATGGAGACCTGACCAACTCATGACCCTAGACTGATATATTTAGGATCCAGCAATTATAAACGTTTTCCACCTAGGTTATGATATCTTGAGATTATATGACAAGGACAGTAACCACGAATTTGTTGATCTTCTGAATGTATTGTTGCCTGTTCTACCTTGTACAGTGCTCTAAAAGAATTATGAACTACTCATGTAAAGCCTACCTTCAGGGGCTGGAGGGGTGGCTCAGGGGTTAAGCCTCTGCCTTGCAGGCAGAAGGTCCTGAGTTCAGATCCTAGACCCCATGTATAGACACCAGGCGAAAGTGGGGCGGCCTGCATTTCTGGTCCTGGTAGGGCAGAGCCTGTGAATCCCGGGGCAGAGTAAACAAGGAGGAGGTGCAGGCGTCCATGGTGGTTCCCGAATTCGCCCATGGTTCTACACACACACACACACATACATGCACACACGCACGCACGCACACACACAATTGAATTTTAAAAAAAAAAGCCTACCTTCACCCTGGACGCTGAGCAGGACAGATAATAGAACTGCCCCAGACAATCTCTATGCAAACTGAGGTAAGGTCTATATAATCCCAGTGGCAAATGGGGTACCTGTGATTAAAGGCCTTAGAGGACAGAAACTCCTGGAGAACATTCTTTGCTTTCCCCCTGACCATTTGTTTTCTCCATATCATCATGGGGCCTTAAGGGACAAGACAAAATTTAATACTGTGAAATAGCTTCACATTATATGGCAGGGGATCCTGTCTGTAATATCCTTAAGTAAACATTCTCTGAGATCAACTGGAGAGACTTGGTATCAGTCTATCAGTTAGATTAACCAGAAGATCTGATGAAATAAGATTTGCCAGTAGGGAAATAGTGGTATGTACTGAGAAGATGCTCTCTCATCTTTGTGTGCCTCTTACAAGCACAATACAAGAGATCACTGCAGGAAGGGTTCTACTACACAGAATTTGAAGACAGAGATATCTCATTTCTATCTGGCACAAGGCTGATTTTCACATGCCCTATGAGAACATTTCTCTGACCCAAGGCAAATGTTGAGCAACTTCACTGACCATTCATTATTAAACATGCAGTTTTGCTATTAAGTTGAGTTGGATCAGCTGTGAGGAAAAGCAACTGAATATTCAACAAGAACATAGGTTATATAGAGCACACACTAAGAAGCTTGGAGCACACAGGAAGCTACTGCTATAAGAATTCCTAGGGCTGGAGAGGTGGCTCAGGGGTTAAGCCTCTGCCTTGCAGGCGGAAGGTCCTGAGTTCGGATCCGAGACCCCACATATAGACGCCGGGCAAAAGCAGGGGCAGCCTGCGTTTCTGATCCTGGTAGGGCGGAGCCTGTGAATCCCGGGGCAGAGTAAACAAGGAGGAGGTGGAGGCGGTCCATGGTGGTTCCCGAATTCGTCTGTGATTCTACACACACACACGCACACACACACACAATTGAATAAATAATAATAATTTAAAAAAATTTTAAAAAAAAGAATTCCTTTGGCCAGTCTAATCTCTCCTCATCCTGAAGCTCAAGGAAATTTGCAGAAGAAGGGGCGGTAAGATTGTAAGAGCACAAGGATGGGAAGAGTAATAATATGCAAGATACTCCACACAAGTTAGGGCCAAAGCAATCATAATAGGACTTTGCATGACCTGCGCTATGTCCAACACAGTATTGACCCCACAAAGTCTAGCATGGACTAAAGGCACTAGGATCCTTGGAGGCTAGGGACTGACAGTCACAGTAGTGTTCCTAAACTTAAGGGGGACACAAGAAAGGGTTCTGGGAAATGCCCCTGGGTTCTTGCACCTCATCAGAGAGGAGGACCCAGAGGAGAGTTTGTCATGCACAGTAAAGGATGCTCTGGGGATTGGCGGGGGATGTGGGGGTGGGGGGTGGGGGCGTGTGGGGGTAGCACTTGGGGATGGGAAAGGAGGGGAGAGGGGAGGGGGGAGCAGGGGAATCAGGGGGAGATGGAGGGAGGGAGGGGACCAGGTACCTGTTAAGTTTGTATGAGCGGAAATAATAATGAAAATAAATAAATAAATAAAAAAGAAAAGAAAAAGAAAAAAAAAGAATTCTTTGACCATAACCCTGGAGTTCCATGTCTTTTGTTAACATCCCTGAAAGAGCAACAGCTGATTATTATGTGATTTGAATATGCTGATGTGTTGAGACTTGGTCCCAAGGTGGCACTGTTCAGAAGTGGTGGAACCCTGAGAGGGTGGAGGCTAAATGGGGTGTCCCTAGATCACTGAAGTCCACTCTTGCAGGGGATTGTGCGTCCCCTCCCCTTTCTTCTCTTTCTTTACTTTTCTGGCCTTGAGGTGAACAATTTTGCTTCACCACCTCAGCACAAACCCAAAGCAATGAGGCCAACTGACAATGAACTGCAATCTCCAAAACTGTGAGCCAAAACAACCCGTTTCTCTGTGCAAGCATGTCATCTCAAAGAGCTCGCAGCAGTTATATAATGTTGAAGAATATAGCCTGAAAAGAGAGTAAAATCTTGATCCTTCACAGTTCCTGACTCAGTCACTTCCAAAAGACATCATTCCTCTATTATGGTGACCAGGACTCTACCAGTGCCCACACTGAACAACTGCCCACAGCAGACCACGTACGTAAAAGATGACTTCTGTAAATGCGTTTTCGCTCCTGCTCTGTGGCAGCCTGTGAAGAGTCTGGCTTGCAGGATATACACTGTGTGTTAGAAAATGGAACCCGACTCACCAATGTGCACCAAAATTTAATTTATCGTCTTCAAAGTTGTTTTGTTTCAGACAGAATAAATAAATCGGGGCGAGGAAAGAAAGGCGTGGGTGAGTATGTTTCCCTTAGATTAAAGCCATTGATTTCAGGTTGACATCATGGGAGCTGTTGATACAAATAAATTTTTGTGTTTCCTAAATAACTTTCTCACTGCAGACCGGATTCTAGGAGGAGAGTCTGCAGTCAACACTACGTTATGAGTCTGCATTTAATACTTGTGATTTTGGCTTACCTGTCTGGCCTTCTTGGTGGCTAGTGCATCTCTTTATCTTTTTATCACCCACGAGAGTCTGAGATTCATTTAAAGCATCATGGTGAGAAAGCCCCCCTACCTGCCCCATGCCACATTCCCTATACTACTAAGGCACCCAGGATACTTTCCAAGTGCTTTTATGTTCCATGTCTCTAAAGACTGCTAAATTGGGTCGGATGTGTGGGATTAAGCTCACCTCATAAAATTTGCTTGAGAAAATCTCAGATCCATTAATGCTTCATAAAAATTTTACAAGGTTTCTGCTAAAGGAAGGAAAACAAACAGAGGTGGTGTCGGCATCTAGGCGCTCTTTAAATCAAACATTCTCTCTCTAATGCATTTTTTTTATGGCACCAATCAGAAATGCAATCAACCATGAAGCCTGCGGTTTCTTCGGCTTCCATTCCTAGAGCAAAATTTCTAGTATCTTTAAGCATTCTGCATGAAGCCAAAAGAGAGCTTTCTCTATTAATATTAATATACATCAATCATATGGACACTTTCACATGTATATCTATCTATGTATGTGTGTGCATGTGTACATATTCATATATCTCCACCTAGCTATCTATCCATCCATCTCTACATTGCTCAGAAAAACTCTATGAACATTAAAGTATCCATATTAAGATAAAAAGTAACCCTCCTACAATGTGAGATCAGGAAAGTAGGATAAGATGGGAAAATCATTCTCCCCTTGACAAAATATTCCTGGGATACAGATATGTGTGTGCACACACACACACACAGACACACATTGAAAATGTAAGGCCCATGTAGGCTATCAATTTAAATATTCTTACAACATTTATTAGCATTATTTCTATTTGTATTGTTTATGTTTGTATTGTATGCATGACAGCAGAATAATTCGCAGGTCGCAGATGGCTCCAGGGCTTAAGAAAGCACTACACACTAATCTTGCAATGCTGCCTCAGACCAAGTCCAATGATCTGAGCATGAATGAGCATGCGTGAAGATAGGGCAGCCCCACCTTCATCAGCCGCATGTTGCCCTCTGCAGTCCCTAGCAGTGGGACTCAGATGCACTATACTTAGACATTCAGTTGATCAGTGGATTCGTTTGAGAGAGGCTGCCGCAATTAGAGCTGGTTCTTCAGGAAAATAAAAGACTGTCCCAAGGCCTTATTTTCTCAATGGTTCAACTTCCTTTCAAAGCCAGGGTCTTTGCAAGCTTGCCTTTTCATGAGAGACAAGTGACAAAAAAAAAGCAATAATAACACTACCAAATATTGCTTAGTTTTTTTAATCTTCCCCATATATATTATAATTAACCAATCCTCAAAACAGCCCTGTAAAGGAAAGCAACTGTATCGTCTTGGAAAGAAAACAAGATTTGTTCTAAAATAAAAACTGGTGTTTAAATTCTAGCTTGGCCACCTGGTAGCTTATATGACTTTAGACCTCTACAAACTGGTTATTACATATGTAAATTAGGAATAATAGTCTCTACTTAACGCCTGGGTAACAGTGTTATGGTTTGTATCTTAAATGTGTCCACAAATACAAAGTGGCCTGATGAGATGGAGATCAAAGATTTGCTCCCCAGCTGACAGAACGACTCAGAGGTGCTGGTACCTTTGCCAGGCGCAGCCTAGTGGGAGGAAGTGAGCTCCCTGGAGGCCTGGCCTTGAAACCCCTAAGCTCCCACTATAGCACTCGACCTTCCACAGTTCCAAAAGCAATTGAGTCAGCTAACCAGAAACCACAACCATGAGTGGAAATAAACTTGTAACATACACTCCTTGTGAGTTGTTCATCTCGTGCAATTTGTCGCAACAATGGTAAGTTAATACCCAGGACATTCCATAGATCATAGATGCTTGTGGAATAAAATGTCTTTACTGTGGTCTGAATGTGAATTGTCCCCCCAGAGACTCATGTGTCTGAAAAACTGGTCCCCAGCTGGTAGTGTTGTTTGGGTTTGGGAAGGTTATAGAACCTTTAGGAGGTAGAATCTTGAGATTTGAAAGCCCAGCCCCTGCCTCTCTCTCTCTCTCTCTCTCTCTCTCTCTCTCTCTCTCTCTCTCTCTCTCTCTCCTCTTTCCTTCCCTTTCATGAGTTTGGCTGCAAGGTAGCGCTGGTCTCCTACTCCTATAGCAAGCCATGCCTTCACTGCCTGCTCTGGGTTTTACATCTTGATGAACTCTATCCCCTCTGGAACCATAATACAAAAAAAAAAAAAAAAAAAAAAAAAAACTTTCTCCCTTTAGTTGCTCAAGTCAGAGCAACTTATCACAACAGAAGAACAACTGGCACAGTGCTCCATTCACAGTTAAGGAAATTGATTAGCAATACGCAGGTACCTAGTAAAAGAGATTTGGATTCACTAAGCCACCCATTTGTGAGGCCAGAACACTTTTTATCCTATGACTCAGGACTCTGTAAGCTTTGCTTGGTGGAGGTTGACCTTGGAGAAAAGGGAGAGGCCATTGCCTCCTGCTGGGTTTCTACCAGTCAGTGCTGTGATAAGCAGCCAGAACAGAACTGCATATTTTAAGGAGATTAAAAAAAAAAGAATGCTGATAAACGAATACACAAATGTCCCTGAACTGAAAGGAAGGGTCACTTGGACAGCTCCTTTGCACCGCAGATCAACCCACCAGCAGACAGGCAGGAAGGGGAAGCTGGACTCAGCGGGTGCTGGAAGCCTGAGAGACTTCCAGAGGATTCCCCATCCCTAAGACCCTCCATGCTTACCACATCTCAAAAAGCTGACCAAAGAGCCAGTACAATTAAAAAAAAAAAACTATCTCAAATTATCAGGGAAAGCCTACTGACATCACCTTTGCTGAGAAGCGATCAATCCAAGCTTCAGGCTTGCAGGCCTTTCCATTCCCACACTCCCATGTGCCTGTTTAATGTGGACAGCTCTGACTTGTATCTTTAATAAGTAAGACTCTAAAGTGCTGGGGGGGGGGTTACCACACAGCCTTATGTGTGTGAATGGGGGAGGGGGGATCTGTCTTTTTCCTAATGTTCCCATGTGGGGGAAGAAAGAAGCCACATAGTCCAGAGTAGAAGTAAAGTCAGTATGTTCTTTTCAGCGCTAAGCCTGTCTGCTCTGACCAGGTCTCCACAGTGCTGGCTAATGGAGCTCTGTGGCATTTGCAGAGAGGTTTGTTCTAAAGGAAATCGATGGCAGACTCCCCGACACCAGTATCAGACATCTGAGAGACACTGGCTTCCCCACCTGGCCCTGGGAGTTCTTCAGCATATGGAGAAAGGAAGCGCATTTACTAAGCCTCTGGTCCACAGGTTATGTAAATAATTCAGAAAGACAAGGATGAGCTATCTTAAGTACAGGTTTCAGTGGACCTTGCAGGGGATTCTTAGACATTACCTAGTGATCCTCTGGTCACTTTCTGTTTCTTTTTTTAAAGACAAAATACTTCATATTTAGGAGAAGGATATTTTGGTATCAGTGGGTATCCTATGCCACGTCCACTCTGGGGATACCAACCCCAAATCCCACAGTGGTTAAATCATAGCAGGGTGCTGGACCTAGAGCAGGAATTGGGAAAGTAAGGGGCAAAGCATTTTTCCTAGCTCTTTGAATTGGTCAGTCATGAGAATCCACTTGATAATCTTAACAGATGTCTGGCAGAGGAGTTGGGACGACAGCTCACTTGGTGTGTTAGTTAGGAACAGATGTCAACTTGTCCATTGAAGTCTGAGGCTTTGTGCCTGTCTGTGAAGAATTCATAGCTGGGGCAAGCCCTGAGCAAGACTGCAGGAGATCTTCTAATTGGTGAGGAAAGAGCCAATCCATGCTGGGCGGGGCCATTCCTTTGACAAGAGCATAAGATGGCGAGAGCTGATTCAGCTGAAGTGGCATACTTTGGCATAGTTTGGAAGACTCATCGTCTGACAAGTGAAAAAGTTTGCCCCTCTCAGCGATGCCTGTGGATATGTTGTGGCCAGATAGTTCTTTGGGCTCTGGATGTTCATATAAACTTTCCTGACAAGCAGGGCTATGAACTGTTATGTGGAATCCTAATCAAAAAGAAAAAAAAAAAAAAAACAACTTTGTTCCCTTAAATTGTTTGGTTGTGAATTTATCAAAAGAATGGAAAACAAAAACAAAAACAAAACCCTAAAATGTTGGTAAAGTTCTTGCTGTGCAGGCATGAAGACCTGAGTTTGGATGTCTGGAACCTTTTGAAAAGCCAAGCCCAGTGGCATGTACCTGTAACCCCAGCACTGAGGAGGCAGAGAAAGAAAGATCCACAGGGTTTGTTGGCAAGGCATTTGGTGAATTCGAGGTTCAGTGAGAGACCCTGTCTCATAAAATACAGTAGAAACGATCAAGGTTGCTACCTAAATCAAACTCTGGTTTTTATACACAACACACACACACACACACACACACACACACACACACACACGCACATGTTTGCGCAAGCATATCTCTGGTATTTCTGTCAGTTATGGGCATTTTCAGAAAAAAAACAGCACTGGAACGCTGACCAAAGGAATGGATCAATCTTTTGGTGTATACCTCACACTGTGATATGATTGGGAGGTGGTGAAATGCAGAAGGCTGGGCCTAAGTAGACTGAGTAGGTCATTAGCAGAAATTTCTCTGGGGGCTCTATCTTGGCGCTTTCTTATATGCCCTTTCCTCTGCTTCCTACACACTGATTGGAGCCCCTCTGCTCCACCACCGCTCCCATCAAGATGGGCTGGCATCGCTGAAAGCTGTGGGCTAAGAAAGGAATCCTCACCTTCATTTGTTCCTGGCATGTTTGGCCTCAGGGATGAAACGTGCATAAACACATTTTGTGATGAACACAATCTGTGGAAGAATCACATCTCTTTTGTAGGTTTCCTAAGATACCATGGATCTGTTTGAATAATTTAGACTTTCTTTGCATTTTTCAATTCCTAAAATCTATTAACCAGGTGAATTGTCCTCACCAATATTTTTTCTCTGTGTACATCTGTATTTCTCTTCAAATTAATAAATTTGTTTAGATGAATATTTATTTATATAAGAGGCAGAAAGAAAGAAAAAGCAAAAGAAAGAGACCCATCCACATGTCCTATTATGCGTGTGAAGGTCAGAGGAAAGCTTTCGGAAGCTGGTTCCACCATGTGAACTCTGGAGACAGAAAATTTAGACACCTTTAGCAGGTGAGCTATTTCATCAGCCCTTAAAATCTTTTGCACATATTTAAGAAGGCCTTTCCCTCACTAATGACTTCTCAAGAAGAGGAGAGGCTCAAAAAAATACTATAACTTACCAGAATTATGCCAGGATCTATAGGTATAAGCAATTGGGGGGGGGGATACCAAATAGTCAAACGAAAACATTTTCAAGTCATTACTATTCAGAGCAATGCAATTTAAAACACTAACAGGGCATTTCCACAGATCAAACCAGCAAGCCTCAACCAGATTCTGTCAGTACCTACATGGAAGAGACTCTGAGAAGGAGCCAGTTGAGCAAGGACATCTGTGCAAAGGGCGCAGCAGGTATCCAGAACACCCACTGCACATGCTCAAGCATAATGCTACTGAAGAATTTGTCCTATGGAAAGAATCGTGGCTACAAAAAATATGTCACAAGACGATGCTCATTTTAATGGCATTTACAGCAGCAAAACATATCTCTCTGGCCTCCGGAACACATTACCTAAATGAGTGATAGTCTCTCTATAAAACAGAATAATCTGCAGAAGTGAAATATCATTTACACACTATTTAATGATAGGAAAGGTTGTTATTATACTTATGCAATTTATGGGACTAGAAAAAAGATGATCTAATATGTTCTTTTTCTGTAAATAAAAATGCAATTAAATCTGCAACCATGTAAAATAATGATTGAAGTATTTCCAATGATGAAGTGAGGATGGTGAACTACAAATGGTTTCAGCTGATCTGGTTGGGTTTTGTTCATCCCTTGAGTCTTAATACTGTCCACAACAAACATGTGGCTTATGCACTCTGTAAATTTTGACTGAAAGCATACTCTGTGCCAGGCACTCTGTGGCAAAATTACTTCAATCAAATGCTGAGGTTCTGTGAGAAGTCCTTGTGGAAGGAAAGAAGCCGTGTAACCCCACAGTATGGGAGCCCTAAAGAGTGTGTGTAGCTGGCCAGTTCAGACTTCCTGAGATTGATAAGAAAACAGATCATCTTCTTCCGGAGAGTTGGAACCTCTGACCATGCCAGGTATAGATGTGGTCTCAGTGTTGGGGCATGGGGGAAGTTGAGTTGCAGGATCTGGTCCCTAGAATCTGTGTCAAAGCATCAGCTGTTCATATGTCTCCTCAACACCTATAAGGTTACAGTGACCCTTAGCCTTCTCTGGCAAGGTCCATATTCTGTACTTTTCACAATGCCTATGTTTAATTCTCTGAACCATGATTCTGAGAGGATATCTAATATCAGAAGCACCCCAACAAGTGACTATCTTGGGGGAAAGGAGGTCTTATCCTAATTCACACTTTCAGTAGCATGTAGCCCTGGGGAATATATTTAGAGACATCTCTAAAACCTGCTGGCTTCACTTGCTGTTAAGCAAACTAGTAAAAAGAGGACTTAACCTTGCCTTGATGTTCCAAGGAGAATGGTTTCTTGGGAGAGCAATTAATGGGAGAACTTCTTCCTGTCTCCTGTATGGCTTGGCTCCTTAGCCTCATTCCTCGGGTCTATTGTCTCTTTGCAGAACACCATTCATCTCCCTTCTTCTTTTCCTCATTTCTGATCTCCTTATCTTTTCCTCTCTGGGCTTATTAAAAATTTTAGCCTAAAACCAAATTTATTGTTGACAGTTTTTCTCTTCTTCTTTTCTCATTAAAAAGTCCTCTCCAGAAGGCTGAGGGCCTGTGATCATTATGTATTTTGCCCAGTGCTCTGCCTCAACCAGATTTAATGCCAAAGAAAATGGACCAAACAAAGTCACCAATTCAAAGAAATTGCTTGCCTAGTGAGTGCTCTGACCTTTGGAGTAAGGTGTGGGCTGCCTATTTTCCCAAAGATGTTAACATAATGTTAGTACATTTCCCTTTCTCACATGGCCCCTGGGTAGATGTGGTCTGCCAAGCCTGCTCTCAATACTAACCACGAACACGCAGGCACACATGCACACATTGGAAAACATCATGCACATTGGACATCTGTTATTCAGCATGCTTTAGACACTTTGTGCAACCAGAAAGATTGATCTCACTTTTAGTCCTAAAATATATTGTGAAAATATTCTATAAAAAATTTTAAAAATATATAGCTTTGCCTTTATATTAGGAAGGCTTAGCACCTCCATTTTCCATGCCTTTTGCAAAATCAAAAATGTTGCCACGACAACAGACCATCCAGTCTTTTCCTGACACCTGACAGCCCACCAGTGCCTCACTTCCCTCTCCAATGATGCTCTCCCCTGATGGCAGCAGGAGAACCAGTGTGGTGGTGTCTGTCCAGGAGCCACGATGGGCAGTTATGTATTCACTTTTTCAAAATCGACAAAACTGATACAAACCAAGGAGATGATTTCAGGGACTTAATGCTACTAAACTGTCTCTATTGTCTGTGCTCTAAAGGACAGAGGCCTACTATGGGAGACACTGAAAAGTAGTAGCAATGGTAGAAAGGAACAGAAATCAAGCTCCACCCACTGTCAGAGCCATCTGAACCTCAGAACCATATTTGCTGACTTGCTCATTCATTCTTCACTTAGAAACAGGGTCTTGATGTGAAGTCTCTATTAGCCTAGAACTAGCCTGATATTTGCTGTCCTCCTAACTCAACCTGCCCAACCTGGGATTCCAGGCATCTGACACCTTGCCCAGCTGTTTGCTTGTTTATAAAGTATAACTACAACAATAAGTATATTTGAATTGGAACATTAAATGCATTCTTTTTAGTGAAAATTGGGCATGTTGCTTTTGTTTCCTGCTAAAAGGTTAGAAATCAAGGTAAGAAATGAAGTCAAGTGTGTAGATATCATGGAGATCTTTAAAAAGGGAAGAATTTGAGGGCACTCAGAAGTAGCAGAGAAAATGTGGTTTAAAAAAAGTTAAAATGTCATGACTTTGGCTGCACCACTTCAGAAAGCATTTCACTGTTTATTATGTATGTATGTGCATACATACTCATGTCTGTGCACATGTATAAACAGATAGAGCCACTGTGGATAACTTGCAGGAAATACACAGAAAAACGGTAGAGTCCTAACCTGAACAAACCTAGGCTCTGGTAATAAGACCCATATGCAAGTATTGAAATTAAAGTTTGCAATAGTGAGTAATAAAAGTCAGGTTCAGATTAAGTGTGAGGGTTATACAAGATAAGATGTGGCTACTTGAGGTCTTGAGGCAGGAAATGACACTGAGGATCAAAATCATTTTCAAAAATCATAGTGACGTTTTGGCTGTTTGTGAATGATCATCAGGGATGGAAGTATCTTTGAGTAAGGTTACAAGTATAAGAAAGCAAGTGACGCATGAGAAATTATTATCAGACCTGTTAGTGGCAAGACCCAGGTTGATGCTTTTCTTGCTATGAATATTGTGGGTCACGTAATACCTACTAGTCAAAAGGGCAAGTTTTGACTAATCAACATAAAAAATGTATTATGACCTCTTGGGGTCAAAGCACTTGTCTTTTTCACAGGTGGCTGGAAGGTGGGAAGATTCAGTGGGCCTCAGATTTTTACATCAGCTTCACTCTCCTTATCTCTAGCTTCAGGATGCTCTGCTCTGAGCTTCTATCTTTGATCCAGTGAGGAAGGTCCCTTATTCACTGGACCAGGGTAATAGAGTAGAGAGGGAGCATCTGCTTCTGAGAAGACTGTCAAGTGAAGGCAGTAACACTGTCTCCAAACCGGCTTTTGATAGGCTCTTACTTATTATTTAATTTGGCTGCAGTGTATGGAATTAGGCTAATGGCTGTTAAGAGGCTAAGGCACAAACATGGCCCATCTGCCGAGAAGGCTCCGGGCCATTGTATATTTCAAAGGCTAAGGAAAGGAGATGAGTGAGACACACTGGTGCACCGAGAGCTGCATCACATGCTTTTTATTCCCCTTCTGATCTTATTTCTTTCAATGCTTGTTATTTTCATGCAGCCATATTAAAAGCTCGAAATCAGGGGCCTCACGGCTGAGCCATTAACAAAGTGGGGCTGGTCTGTCCCTCTACAGGATTCAGGAAGCTGACTGAAAGCAGCCTCGGCAGCAGTATAGAGATTCAGGGAGATCCAAGACATGATGATGGACAGTAGCAGTGTGTCAGGGCAGTGTGGAGAACACAAGAAGAAATCCCGGCATAGCTTCCTGTCTTGAAGACAAGACAGAGCGTTGTTCCGGAATGTTCCAATGCAAAGTTAGCCTTGTCCAACCTCCAGGCGAACTCTAAGGAAGAAAGAATACGTATCTTAGAAGATTAAAGGAGGGCTCACAGCAGAGAAGCCTTTTTGATTTTTTGAATAAATAATAACTTACACGTATAGGAGCATTTACATTCTGCTAGACGATATATACCAAGTATCGAGGTTAACTCAACCAGTACACAGATAAGATCATAAGCTCATTCCCCTTTGACACATTAGTAGAAAGATGCCTAAAGACATGCCATCATTTGGTCAGGATAGCCTCAGATCCTGTGTTCCCTTTAAGTTTGGGAAGGATCAGACTAGGGATGTAGCTGCACGGTAGAGTATTTGCCTAACATGTGCAAGACCCTGAGTTCAATCTCTAGCACTGAAAACTAACATTAGATAAAATAAAAATAAATGGATTGCAGAAACATGCAAAACAGTCAAAGGGGAGCAAGTAGGCTTCTCAGTCCCTTGCAGACACGGAGATCGGCAGAAAGCTGGGTGGGGAGGATGGAGGGGAGCTCTCCAGTGTGGATGAAGTATAAGGACAAAGACAGGCGAGCAGAGCCACGAGAAAAGCTGAAGTAAGCATGTTAGGTGTCCAAAAAACCAGGCGAGGGACCAGCAAAGCAAAGCACTGTCTGCAGTGGGAAAAGAAAGCACCTGGGTGGTCCTTCATCATGTCCTTCTTCCAGGGTTTCTGCACAGGATGCATCACAGGCTGAAGAAGCGAGAGGAAAAGGTCGAGCAGCAAGTCACTAGGGCAACCTAAGCAAGTCACCAGAGCAAACTAAAGAAGTGACATAAAAGACCGATGAAAAGGAGTCACAACTGCTTGTACTAGTGTACATGGTGGTGCGGAGAAGGGGAAACAAAGTCAATCGACTGATAATTATTGGATAAAAAGCCCATGGCATTGGGTAAGCGCGGTGCTAGGAAGTGAAGACAAGACTGCAACATGACAAGGAAAGCAGAGGAAAACCAACCGTCACGAAGGAGCTAGAACCACAAAGGCAGCCGTTATGCAGAGCTCTAAAGAGAGCCGTGTGCAGAGCTGGGGAGTCAAAGAGGACTTTGGTACAGGGTTTGGGAGCATGAGGAGAATCAGGGAGCCTCCACAAACCTCACTGCAGAGCCCTGTTCTTCTAGAACCTCCAGAAGCCAGCTCACAGAGCCTCAAGCTTCAAGCTGAAAGAGGCTTTCCAGTGACTCTGAACTACACTAGACATTGTCATGCCCATGAGAATGGACTTCGCAGACTTTGGGAGTGTGGGTCCTTGGTACAGGTTCAATAAATAGTGTGAGACAGGTACAATCCCTCAGTCCCCCTGGGGTGAAAAGTGTCTCCAGTCGTGCTGGGAATTTCATTTGGTGTATAACCAAAGACTCCACTGAGATTGCATTCTACCTTATTGATTAAGGACAAAACAGTACCGGGACCCAAGTCTAAGGCAGTGTGTAGGTCTAGATCCTGAGGATGCAGCAGAGAACAAAACAGAGTTTCTACTTCACAGCACATCAGCTCTAGAGACTATAGGCAAGGACAAGCAATAAATATACAACATATATTCCCCTGTTTGCTGCAACAGTCTTCCTAACACCTGACATACGGAAGCCACCTAAATGTCCACCAGAGAAAAATGTGGCATTCGCGTAAGTTGCAATAGTCAGATTAGAAACAAAGAAGGAAATCCTGTTTCCTTAACAACATGGAAGAATGCTGTCACTAGGCACCAAGTCAAGGCAGTCACTGAAACACAGACACTGCCTCACTGTACTGACATACAGGATCAAACACAAGCCAACTCACAGAACAGAGAGCAGAATGGCAGTTCCCAGGGGGCAGGGAGGTGAGAGAAATGCAAAGATGCTAATCAACAGACAGAAAGTCTCAAATGTGATACACAAAAATGTCATAGAGTCCTACTGTTCAACACTGGACCTCCAACTAATACTGCTGCATTGCATAATTAGGAATATCTGAGAGGATAGGTCTTCCGTTAGGTAGGGAAGATGGACACAATAAAAGAAGTTTAAAATGAAATGAAGCATATATGGGCACATATGGTGAAAGTGACAGAAGAAAAATCATACCGAATCAGAGAGGCGGAACTATTGTACATTGGTGGCCGGTGATGCTTCAATTTTGATAAAGAAAAAAAAGAAAAGAAAAGACACTATGGAGGCCTCTGAGGCAGACAGAACAGCAAGTACCAAAACACTGAAGCTAACTAGTTAAACAAGAGGCACTAATTATTCGTTCAAACTAACATCTCCCTGTAGGTAAAACAAGTTAACTTTGGAACAGCATTGCTTCCTTTGTATGGATGACTTTATGAGCAGAAGAGCAGCTTTGCTTTGGTAAATGAAAATGGCTACCTATTGTGGATTTCCCCAAGATATACCTTTGGGCATTGTAATAGTAATTAGACTTAGCTCTCATTATAATATCCTGCTCAGCTTAGCACACAAGAGCTTATGACCAAAGATATAATTACATTCATCACTGTACCATTTACTTCGGATAAGGCAGTAATAATAATAAAAATAACAGAATGATATTAGTAGGCACTAATGTCTCTTGGATGCTTACTTCACATCCACAAGACTCTGCATGAAATGCCTCCCATGCAAGATCTCATTTAAACCTCACTACGGATCCAAGGAGGTAAGACTTAGGTTTATAGAAGCAAATTAAATCAATTACAATATGAATAGATGTTTTCACCAATATTCATGTTCATATGTCAGTGGAACCAAAGTCTAGACTGGAGATATATCCATAAATCCCTGATTAGTGTATAAGTCATGGGGAAATTGACATCAGAGTGCAAAAGGACAGAGGAAAATTGACAAAGGGGTACCAAGGACAGACCTCAGGCAATGTCCTGTCTCAAGCATATTCTATCTCCACTAGTAATCACTAAAGACTTACATCTCCTCCATCTCTCCCTTCTTTTGTTCACCCATTTATCAGCCATTGTAGAGAGCTTCTCCATGCCTAGCTCAATGACAAGGTTGCCTTCAATGAAGACAGTCATAGTGGAGACGAGAGGCTCAGTAAAAGCACAATCATTTCCTACGATGGCAAATACCTTGCAGAGGCAAAGGAAAATCCTCACAGAAACCCATGCATTAGTCCACACTAAATGTGTGATGTGATGAAGAGGGACAATAAAATCGGGTAGAAGATAACACAAGTCATCAGTACCTGTAGAGGAGAATCAACCAAGTGATGTGACAGGATATCTTATTTAAAAACATAAATAAAAATTGAGGACAGAGGAGATGGCTCAGGGTTAAGACTTTGACTCTCAAGCAAAAGGATCTGAGTTTAGATCCCAGAGCACATGTAAAAACACCAGGTAGAAATGTTTACCACCTGCACTTCTGGCTCTAGAAGGTAGAGTCTGGGAAATCCCAGAGCAAAGCAAAGAGGAGGTAGAGCACTCTAGGATAATTCCCGAAGTCATCTTTGGGCACACAGGCACACAGAGTGCCTCTGACACACACACACACACACACACACACACACACACACACACACACACACACACACAAGAGACAGAGAGAGAGACAGAGAACAGTTTTCAAAACATTGTATTTAAAAATAAATAAAGTAAATGACACTACTGTCCACAGGGAGAATATTTTCTGACCATCTGGGTGGATTTCAGAAGCCACACAGCTCTTTGGGCCTCCGATGGCCTGAATGTCCCTCCTAAATCATGCTGAACCGTGACGGCCATTGCCACAGTATTAAAAGGAGGCGCCTTTAAGAGGTGATAAGGTTAAGAGGATTTCATCTTCATGAACAGATTAATGGCCTTATCTCCAGAGCAGGTTCTCTTGGTCTAGTGTTCGCTTACCCTTTCACCATGTCGCCCAACAATATGTCTCCGCATCATGCTCTTGAAATCCTCAGTTCCCTAAACTGTGAGCCAAATAAACCATCCAGTGCTTATACATTACTCAGCCGGTGTGGTACTCTGAATATAGAACAGTGGAAAGCAGACTAAGAGGCTGGGATGTGACTCAATGGCAGATTACATGTGGGGCATGTTGGAGGCCTTAGATTCATCCCCAGCACTGCAAAAGGAGAAGAATAAGAAGGAATTAGGGGCCAAGAAACAAAGACTGCATCTCACTACTCATTGGTTGGTATAATAGAAATTATTTATGATAGCGAGTATGAGAATTATGGAGGCTGTTGATTGAGAGAAAAAATATTTTGTTGCAACTTCTGTAGATTGTGGGTTGTGATTTTTGAATTACAAGAGGGCCATATGCTAAGAAAAATTTTGAAAAAAGATCTTTGGTAACCACAAAGCAAATGCCCACTGTCCCTGACAAAATATGATTTCAAGCAGCTAGAGGGAACGTATGGGTCATCACGGCTCCCCACATAGGCATCTGCAGGACGGTGCCACCCCAGGCTCTACCTTAAAATCAATAAGGAGAAATCTTAAAAGGCTAATTACTGTGGGAAATATCAGGGCCATTTACAAAATATACATGTAACAAATGTTGAAACAATCCATAAGCCTTGAATGTTCACAAATAGCACAGAACTGGCCAGCAATCTGTCTAAACAGTGACATCCAGGACAATCTAGATTTTGACTCAGATACTAGAGACACTGTTGTATAAGAGCCATAGCATGTCTATTAACCCAAAAGATAAGTGAGCTACTTCATAAACAGTACTGGAAGGGACTGGAGAGATGGTTCAGTGGTTAAGACTCTGCCTCATATCCCCTATGTAAAAACACTGAGTACAAATGGAAGTGGTCTGCACTTCCAGCTTTGGAAGACAGAGTCTGGGAAATTTGAGATGAAATGAAAAGCAGGGTGAACAATCCAGGATGACTCTTGAAGTCATCCTTGGGCCTCTGATACACATACACAAACACACACACACACACACACATACACACACACACACACACACACACACACACACACACAATAATAAAAAACAATCAACAGTATTAGGACTATGAGAGAAGAAAAGAGGGATTACCCTCTACCCTTTCAAATGCATTGGCAAGTTAGAAATAAATCTTAAATTTTTTTTTAAAGCAATAAGAGGCCTGGGGAGATGGATCAGCGGACACAATACTTGTCCTGCAAGTGTAAGGAAAGGAGTCCGTATCTCTACAACCTACCTAAAAGCAGGGTAGGCATGCTGGCTGTTTATAATCCCAGCAGTGCAGAGACAAACCGGTTAGGTAGCATAAATGATTGACAAGCTCTGGATTCAACTGAGAGACTCTGCCTTAATAATAAAGTAGACAGTGACTGAAGAAGACACCTGACATTAACTCCAGGCCTCTACATGGAGACACACATGCATGTACAACCACCTCTCCCCACACATGCACAATAGTAATCATTCAGTCTAGGTATGGCAGCCCCCATCTGTAATCCCAGTACTCATAAGGATTAAAAGAGAAGGATCATAAGTTCCAGCTTAGCCTGGGCTCTTTGGCAAGGATTGTTTCTAAAACCAGCAGGAAGAAAGAAAATAAATCATATTGCTCAAAATCTTCAAATAGGAAGGGTCTGTGAAAGCAGGAATACATGTCCACAAAGGTAAAGTAACTGATCTTCATAAAAATTAAATAATGTTTGTCCAAAATGTACATAACAAATGACAAGGCCACAAATCCACCAGGAAGTTAACTTATAATATGCATGATAATGACTAGATGACTATAACACAAATCCTACTCTTGGAAATTGATAAGAAAAGATGTGGGGAAAAGAAAACAAAAACTATAAGCAAAATACATGGAAAGACGAAGGAAACTTGCCCAGTAAACATCAAAAAATATGCTAAATTCCCTAATTTAAAATATATAAAATGAAAATCTCCAATCAATTTGGCAAATGTTAACAATTTAAAAACATTCATTACAAGTCTAGTTTTCCAGAAAATTCCATGCAAATCCACACAATTGAACACTCCAGTAATCTTTCTTGTAGGCAATTTTGTAATATTTCACATACTCTAAATACATATATAGTGAATCCTCATAAGTCTACAGGCAGGAATTTGCCTTGAGAGACACTTGATACTTGTCATTGCCCCACTCAGCAAAGCAGAAGAACGGAAAATATATTCTATGTAAATGTATAGGGAGCTGGTGAAATACCTTCTGGAGCCTTGCAAGACAGAATATCACTCATCTAGGTAAAAGAAATAAGTTTAATTTATATGTACTGATGAAGGCATACCCTGCTGATATACTGTCGGTAAACAAAAAAAGTTCTGATCCATATGTGGGCTACATTTCATCTGCATAACATTCATATTGTATGCACCACATACAGTTGGAAATGAAGGTAACAAACTGCCACACCATGGACACCTCTGAAGAAGGAAGAGGAAATCCCTTCAAGAAAGATCTGCTTAAAATACAAGTGTCTGGATTTTTAACAGTGGACATATTACAAGTTTTTTGCCTTTATTTTTTTAGACAATACTTTTGTGTGTGTGTCTTTTAAAGAGCAACACAGATCAGTAAATCGCCTGCTTGGCCTTGGAAGTAATTTATTTTTATGAAGGTGTGATCTCCTTTCCAAAACAAGGGCACTGGTACAATGCCTGACGTTTTCGCAGATGAATGCTCCTAGGATTTGGAAAGAAGATTTTTGTTTAAAAAGCACATATGGCTGCCTGACCTCAGCTTGGGAAGGATGAGAGGCACTGAAGCATTCATCAGAGGTCCATTTCCTCATTTCTTCTTTCCTACAAGCCTTACACTGCCTGCGAGCCCCAGCTTCCCTGCTCTTTTAATAATGTCTATCTGGCTGATTTATCTCCCTGATAGCCGAATTCCCTGCATTGCTTTCTCCTTCTTTTTCTAGCCTGGCTACCAACGTCTGGGCTCTATCTGTCTTCCTCTTATGTAACTCTGCCTAGTTCATTAGCTGTATACAAAGTGTAGCTCTGTTCAATCTCTCAGCCTACACAGTGCTTGGGACCAAGCGTGGAATATAGTAGCTGCTCTGCATCAGGAGATGCTGGCTTAATAGACAAGATTGCTTATTGCTGGCAAGAAGAGATTTGCCAGGCATCATCTATTCATTTTAACACTTGGGTCTCCTGGAGATTGTAGAATAGACTCGTCACACTGAGCAATTATACCTGGTCTTGCAATTGAGGCTGTGGGAATGGATCAGGAAAGGCCCAGTAAGGTCAGGGAAAGGTCAGGCCACAATTTGAAGTCTGCACTGCTCAGAAAATTAACAAGGAACATATGCAATTTGGCCTTTTCTTTCTAGCAAACTCCTGCTGCCTGATGACTGCTTTGGGGTTTAAGTTCCTTACATGATTTGGAAAATATTGGCAATTTAAGTGAAAAACTTGAACACCTGGTTATTCTATTTCTTACCATTTTTACCTTGCACATATATGAGGAGCTCATTCTAGATCTCCTCTCTTTAATCTTCACCTCGAAGGGACCAGGAAAATAGAAGGTGACACGACAAGATGACGAAGATGCCCCAAGTTACATTCAGTGGAATGAGAGACTTGGGAGGGGATGCCACATACATGCCAATAGTTATCAGGGACCAAATGCAGGGGCACATGCTTGCCATTAGGCCGACATTCTACCCCTGAGCTACTTTCCCAGTCCACAAAAAGGGTTTCAAGCCAACTCTTAGTCTGGATAGGCCCAGAGATGAAAGAACCAGTTGTATTCAGGCATCTCATTCCCATATCATTTCAAACTACATAAATGCATTTTTAAGCACTATAGCATGGTTGTGTATACTGTGTGTGTGTGTGTGTGTGTGTGTGTGTGTGTGTGTGTGTGTGTTGTATGCTAAAGAAATAAGAAAAAGAAAGATCCACACAAATGCTTACAAAGTGCACATGATCTACATTATGTCATGAAGTTCTCTATAAGGAAAATTCTGTGAGCCTCCAAAATACATACTGCTATTTTCCTGAATTTGTGCTTGGTGAACAAAGGAAACCACACACACACACACACACACACACACACACACACACACACACACACACAATGAAATCCAACTACACACCAGTGGGACTGTGCTTAGTTCAAAACTCCAGGCGTGAAGCCCAAATAGATCCCGGCCCGGCTTTACCCTTACACATCGGGGAAGATGATAAAATGAATTTACTTAGTCTTGCATCACAAGAGCCAAATGATTCCAAACTAAACTAATCCTGTTCTATCCCAGGAGCGGTGTTTTGGTTCTCTGCACTACATATGTCAAAACGGTGATGCCGCGGCATGATACATTTCCACAACACCCCTTCAAGTGTGATCAGCCATACACTCCAACACATAAATGCTCTGTATACATTTGCTTAAATAAATAATTCATGAAACTACAAATACCTATCCCTGAAGCGGCTTCCAACTCTTAAACACTCCAAGCATGCTCATCCTCATTTTAAACAGGAGGAGGTGAAGTGCAGGCTGCAATTCAGATGGAGGGGAGGAGATGCCAATCCACTGAGACCTATTTCAAATTAGTGAGGAGTTAGCTACCGGGCGTCAGCATAGCATGAGGAATATTATTTCCAGGGCAAAATGCTGAATTTAAGTATTGATATCATCAGTCCTTGCATGCAAGCAATCCTGGGTGAGGGTGTGGATATCGAGAGTGATTCTTTTACCAATGTCTCATGTAGGGACGGAAGAATTGCCCTAGCTCCTTCCTGCAACACACACAGCTCCTCAACACAGCTCATTAAGAACTCACCTCTAGCCAGCAAATCCTGCCGTCTGTGTCTAATGCAATATGAAGTAGGATTAAATAGGCACAACACAGAACTCAATCGCTATAAATCCATGTCTGGTGATTGTTTATTTTTTTTAAACCACTGGAATTTTGCTCTGTGCTTAGTAATTTTTTTCCTGGGCAAATTATCTTCCCACCAGCCAGTGGCATTTATCTGCTACCAAAAGCATATCAGCATCATGGAGATGTCTTAAAATTACCAGCTCTTTCACAAGCTCTCACAAAAAAAAAAGAAAGAAAGAAATAGTGCAGGGGAAAGTTTATGAGCAGAGAAAGTGCAATTTTCACATACAAATAATGCCCAAATGTGGCTTTTATAAAGTTCCTCCAAGAAAGTATCTCCCTTCAGGAATATCAGTGGAACAAGTAATTTTTCCCCTTTTAGGAAAATTTGACTTAGAATGAGAATGCCTGCCTGGCCCCAAAGACAGCAGCCCTGGCTGTCGTCGCAGAACATGAGGAATGCTGGGAAAGGCGCTGCTGGGGGACAGACTGCAGTTTGAAGGAGAGTTTGGGATTCTTTTATTGTCCAATTCTGTAATTCAGACATTTCTAGTGGTGGAAGTACATGCCAGTGTGTTGGGGGGAAAGCTTAAAGTTGTGTTTCTAAAGATCTTTACCCATCGGAAGCGGACCACTTGTTTGGAAATGATGGGTCGAAATGTGAGGAAGCAGTCAAAGGGCCAAAGAATAAAAGAGCTGGAGAAACTACATCTGCAAGCCTCCCTAGGTGGTCTCTTGTGCTCCACCTGTGAAGATCGATTTGCCTGTGTCTATGCTGCCCGCTCTTTCCTACTCTTTATATTCCTGAAGGTGCAGTGGCTCTTCAATTTCAGTCCCCAGATTAGCAATCACCCATACATGGTGAGCATCCCTAATCACTGTTTTCGGCAAAAATCGATAGCCAGTTCTATTATTTTAGCATACAGAAAATAAA
Organism: Typhlomys cinereus; assembly: GCA_023101885.1. Lineage (NCBI taxonomy): Eukaryota > Metazoa > Chordata > Mammalia > Rodentia > Platacanthomyidae > Typhlomys > Typhlomys cinereus. Next base: position 59,869 of record JALPQD010000872.1, read on the forward strand.
GTTCTTTTTTGCAAATAACAACCAAAACAAAAATACCAATGGATCATATGCCGAGGTATTTTCAGTGAAGACAAACTTGACCACATGTGATTGGTCACAGTCCGGATGCAGATGCACTGAAAATATTGTGAAAAAATTCTCATCCAGACTATGTGTAAAAGGCATGTATGAAATGTAAATGAATGTTGTGTTTAGAGTTGGGTCCTCTCCACCCTGGGTACCTCATAATACACAGATAAACAATTCACACCGGAAATATCCGAAATATTGATGTTCCCAAGAATTTCTGGAACATAGGATATGCAATCTTTAATGTATCATCATTAACATCACTGCAGACTCCAGACCTGTCAGATCGAACACTTTAAAGATGGTGAATCCCAAGTGGCAGCGTGAACCTGGAGCAACTGACAGGTTTGGTGACGTACAAGTTGCCTGGCTTTCCTCCTGAACGCTTCTAAGCACCAGGGTTGGCCCGGGCTTGACCGCCAGCCCACTCTTTTTCTGTATGGTGTCACCGGCTTGGAATTGACATATTGGGTGTGACTTTCAATTGCTTGAGCCTCCATCTTGCTCTCCCACCTGGCCTGTCAGGAAATGAGCTGTGTAAGTAGAAAGAGTGTTCCCACACAGGCAGGCAGTCTCTATGCCAAGGACCCACTACCCAGGTAGGAAGAGGGTGAGACGAGAACCCAGGATGCGGTGACACAAAATGTTGATTGTGATGCCCATTCCACTGACAACTTCAGTCCTGGACGTGTTCCAAAGACACATAATCGCATACCTGGTTCTTTTTAATCTGGAGGAAACAGTGCAATGCTCTGCATAGCTAAACCTTAGACATACTGAAAATCAAATCTCAGACAATTGGGACTCTTCCATTCAGCTATTCTCTGTGAAGAGATGGTGCTGTGTGCCCACCAAACCATAATCATTGTCTTGCTTGACCTGGAATAAAGATGAGTTTTCCAGGACCTTGCAGGTATACGCATGCAACAGTTCTAGGCTCCGTTTTCAGCCTTGAAGCATGAAACAATGTCTTCCTCCCTCCCTCTCCCTCTCTCTCTCTCCTTCTCCTCTCTCTCTCTCTCTCTCTCTCTCTCTCTCTCTCTCTCTCTCTCTCTCTCTCTCTCTCTCTAAGGTCTCCATTGTCAATTCCACAATAGAAGAACAGAAGGTGCTTAGGTCCCTAAATCCCACCTGAAAGAAGACACCCATGAGAGTTATGCCTACATAGACATCACAAGAGTAGGAAATTAACGTGTAACACCTTAGTTCAGTAGGATTTGGAAGTTGTTTATTACAACAGCTGTCGATAATTATACCACTAATCCATCCTCTCTCTGCTTTGGCATAGCAGTTCCTACCTGCCCCTCCTACCCATTCCACTTACATTACAGTTGTTTAAGCACCCATTTTCCCTGGAGATTATGACTTTAATATACCTGATTCACTTCTTTTAATCCCAGTACCTAATAAACTCTGGCATAAAATGGATAATCAATAAACGTCTGTAGGAAGGAGGGAAAGAAATGGAAACTAAAGGAACAGGAAAACGTCAGTGATATATTGTGGGCTGATCTCATAATTCTAAATATGCTTTTTAATATACATTATTGCACAGTAAATGCCTGCCCCTTGTAAAGGAGCTACGCTTTACCTAGAAAAGAAACATTAGAATTGGATTGGCAGCCCACGTGTCCACTATTCAGGGTTTCTGGGGGAATGGTGAGGTATTAATCGTTCCAAATGAATCCTACCTGCTACCTGCTACCTGCTCCTAATAAGAATATAAGTGTGAAATGCTTCAGTTCATTCCCCAGCCTCCTGACCTCCAAGTCTTGTGATAAAAGTCCTAATTCTGTCGTTAATTTGGCCTGCTTTTATGTCACAATTTAAGGGGCCAAGGGTCATTCCATCCCCTGAAAAAAACACAAATCAGAGACACATGCCCCTGCTCTGCCCTTCAAGGACGAACATCTTCAGGGAGAGAAGGTTTTGTCACCTGGAAAGTGCTGTAGAGACATAGGAACCAGTTCTGCCCTGACTGTGTAGTCACACACAGACAGACAGGAAGTGAGAGGTAGGATTTAAGTTTCCACCACCCCAGAAAGGGTGGCGGCTGCAGTGGGATGGCAGAGACTGGAAGAGTGGCCGTGGGTGTCACTACCACACTCTTAACTGCCACTGACTAGCAGGCTTCTATTCTGTTGGGCTTTTAGAATCCAAAGCCCAACAGAAACGAAATAGACAAATGGCAACCAGGGAGTGGCATCAGGTCGGCAGACTTATGAGCTATTGCACATTTACCTTAAATTATATAGGATCAGATGCACGAGAAAGTACGCAATGCTCTTGTTTGCTCTGTCCCCGAGTGTGGGCATCACCCATGTGCCCTTACACAAGCTCCATTCTCCCTGCCGCGCCCACTTCCCCTCCAGTGCACAAGTCAGCTGCAGGGATTCTTTAACGTGATTTTAGGAATGGGCCCACTCTAGTCAAACTTAAGTAGCTAATGTCGATAGCGAGAAAAGACATTTAACCTGGGAATGGATGTGTATACCCGTCATTCCAGAACTCTAAAGGCAGAGGCAGGAAGACTGTGAATCAAGGCAAGTATACTCACACAAAACGTGACACCTTGTCTCAGAAATTTTTTTGTTTTGCCTTTGTATGTGTGTGGGGAAAGGAGGGTGAATGTGTGTGTGGATGCATATCCACATGTGTGTGGGCGCACACACACGTATTTATGCATGAAGATCCAAAGTTAAGTGACTTTTCGAATGGTTCTTCACTTTTATCATTAATTAAGACAGAATTTCTCAACTGAACATCAAGCTCACCAATTGGCTAGACCAGCCAGTCGACTTGCCCAGGGGATTCCCTGTCTTTGCCTTCTGAGTGCATGGAGTCATAAACAGCCACCAAGACTGCCCAGTTTTCATGCAGGTTCCAGGGGTCTAAACACTGGTCATGACACTTGCAGGAAGAAAGTAGCTTGTTCACTGAGTCATCTCTCGGACCTCCCCACCACGCTGTGGCCCGGATTTAGAGCTATAAAGAAGAAACATTCAGAGCCAGTGTATATAATCGAAGTGTCTGCAGCTCAGGTTAACAGGACTGTGTTAGACAATATCCCCTGCTAATAGCATGTCTGGCTGTCATATGTACATTGTGGATGTAAACTTGCTTGTGTGTATACTTTGTATTATTTGTTGAACACTGGGAATAAGCAAGTAAACACAGATTCCCCCCTGGTAAACTTTAAAATGTTTATCCCTCAATTTACACCAATTAATGTCTTTACTTACTTGATCTCCAGCTAGTTCTCCCCCCTCCCTTCTTACTCAACATCAGACCCCTGGGAGAAATTGACCAAATTTCCTTGCTATTCCATTGTATTGTACAGTAGTACATACAAGTGTGGACACACACACACACACACACACACACACACACACACACTTTGTGCATGGCATTTTGCATGAGGTCAGGAGTAAAAGTTAAGACACTTCACGAGGGGTGCAGGACCACAGCAAACCTCTATGGAAGCATCCAGCCCATATGTGAATCCTCCACATAGAGGATAAAAGCAATGAGAAAGGTCTCTGAAATGAAGTGTTCAACCCAGAGCTTAGATGCATTTCTTCTGCATTATTTTTCTTCTGGCTCAGATTCAATTTCCAGAACAAAGCTATTCCGACAAATGAATATCTACAGTTACATCCTGGGGATACTGATTGTTCAATTTGAGGGTCTGCTTCAATCAAGCATGACATTATCCTTGCATGCCATAATCCCCACATCACCCCCTTCTCACTCAAATGCAGGGACCCCCTCCAATGACTTAATTTCCCCCATGTCCCATGACATCATGTCACTCAAGGGGGTGAAACAGAAATCCTACAAACTCACTTCTAAGTTCCTGGTGCTTTCAACCATCCCATTGAAAAACTCACAACAAAATATGTTATCAGATGTTAAGATGGTCCCTGGTTTTCTCACGCCCCCTTTCCAAGAATCATAATTTATTGAGGCATATGTCAAATCAGAGAAGCCATCCTTCATCCTCTATTTACTACGTGCTTCTCAAATAGCTTTCTTGCTAACCTCGCTCCACACTACACTTACAGCAGTCAGAGTAGTTTACAGACGCACTCAAGCCAGCTGTGCCTGTGCTGGGAACCTCGAATGCTCCTTGGTCCTAAGATATTATGCAAGCATGTCACCTGTGACTATGGGCTCTGCCCAGCTTCTCTGATTTCATCTGGCTCCATGCTTGGCCCACTATGTCTTCCTTCCATTCCTGAGCATGCTGAAGTAGCTGCAGACAGACCAGCTGCAAGGTAGTTGCTCACTAGAATTCTGTTTTTCCTTTCAGGCCTTTCATCAGAACTGGCTCCTGCCCGTCTCTCCAGGCTGGGTTCCACTGTCCTCATCTCCACAGTCCACTGTGGTGTTTCACATCACATCCCCTGTTCTCCTTCACAGCCTGTCATCCAAACGCTGTTCAAATAAATGCATATTTATCTATTTGTGCCACTACAGTGTGAGCTTCCATGAGAACGGGAAGGAACTACTATATAGAGAGTAGATATCTGAATAAATGAATGCACAATGTGGGTCAGATAAATTGATATGTCTGTTATCACCCTCTCCTAGTGAACATAATTTCCAAGATTGGCTCAGTAGTCATGTACCAAAGCAGCCAAGTTCAGAAGGCTGGCCACATACACCTAACTCATCTCTCATCTGTCCTGAGACGTTTTGCAGAGTACTCAACCTGTACTTCATTATAACTTTAATATAGAGGTCATATCTCTAAATGGATTACAATGTAAATCTCTGCTGGAAATAAAAAAATGTGAATCATATTCATAGTTAGACCTAGAGCTAAATTATCATGATATTGAGGAATTCATAACTAGATCCACCTAGAACTGGGAAAGTATAGATAGATTTGGGAATTCTAGAAATCACTTTCGTATGAACACTTCTATGCCATCTATAAATGACTGTGTTATTTCATTCACCTTTGCCTAAGAAATTATTTCCAAAACCTTACTGACTGCTACCATGATTAGAAGGCATCACTGAATCTAACAGTTTCTTAATAGCAATACCTGTCAGCAGTTCATGCGTTACGGAGAAAACCTATCCGCACTCCCTGTACAGCCTCACATTTTATATCCCTGCCGTATCCATCTAATAGAACAAGAAATAATACACAGAATATTAAAAAAACATTAATAGCCAGAATAAATTATTAATTCAATTAAAGTACGAGTCCAATAACGATTCCTTTTCATTGCATTTATTAAAAGGAATAATTAATTGCTAAGCGGGTATTAAAAAACACACACACACATAAAGTGCTGACTCTCCTCCTGAGTGAACTTTCAGAGCTTCTGTTTCTGCAGGAATAATAGAGTGAAGTCCTGACATGGAGCAATATTCACTCCCACATTTCTACATTTTGATAATTGAAAATTCAGGAGTTGAAAGAATAGGTAGGTTGGGCTTTTCCCTTTGGAACCAAGATATAGTCTTGGGTTCCCCGGACATCTTTCTAGGCTGTTCTCAGTTACAGTACCTGTACATGGAATCAAGACAGAATTCATCTCAAGGGCAAACTAGGAGATGTTCAGGAAACAACATCTGATCCCTGTTGCACCTCTGAACCTCCTGCTGGTAACACTGCAAAGGTTCATGTTTTCTCAGCTCCATCCTTTCAGCTATCAGAGGCAGAACCATTTTTCTAGGGCAGCGGCAGAAGTTGAAAACCAGTTCCTGTTGACCAGTGGTTTAATAACCCACTATCCAACTATGTACAGCACTTTATTGAAAAAGTCTCTATTGAAAAAACTCAAAACATAAACTGATTTGAAACACACACACACACACACACACACACACTGCACAGTGGTATTTCAGTTTGAGTATTACATGTAGGAAGACAAGGTAGCAGATAAATTAATTTCAAGATGAATTGAAGTTTAATCCTATATGTTCCAATGTTATCATTTTAATTTCAAACAACTTTGATGATAAATTACTTAAAATATGTGGTTGGTTTGAATGCCTTGAGAGACTGAGCATGTAATTTAATATATTTAAAAATGTTGATGTCTCTGCTTCATCATTCTAAATACCAATTTGACATTGATATTCTCAGAAGGCAACAAGATATTTACAAACCTGTTCTATTCAAGCATGTACACACAAACACATACATATATGATTTCTTTGATTCTTCTTTTTCATCAGTCCTAGTTTCTGCAATAATAGAACAAAATTACAAAGCTGGTCCTTTAGCACAGATTTAGTGGGGAACAAAGCACCAGTATTAATGACTGCAGATGCCAGCAATTTATTTAAAAGCGAGATTTGTCACTGTCTTCCTCTCCCTGTTCCCACCCTTTGTTCTGTATGAGACAGGACTTGTATTCAGCGCTGAAATTCCTCTGGCATTTTGATCTAAAACTCTACAAGGAACAAGAGCAGAAAAAGGTTTCTAAATAAAATATATGGACATGTAGGCAAAGGACTACATAACATCTGACCCTAGGAACAACCAGAACATTGCATAGAGGGAACTAACCAAACAGGTTCTTTCCTCCCTGTTTTTCTTTTGTCTGGTCAGCAAGGATGTATTTGCAAGCACCTGTGCCTCTTTATCTTTAAGTAATTCCTCTAGGGAACTTTGGGTATAGGTCTGGGTACACTTTGGTTCTGGGGAAAAATGTTTATGACTTCTCAACACACACTCACACAAAAAAATCAATGTCAGTCTCTCGAGTGACATAGGAAAAGAAACTTTAAACAAAAAGCAGGCTTTGGAAGTGGGTTTTAAGTAGGGAAATGAGTGGTGATGTTTTCTAAACCAAAGCTTCCATGCTAGATTCAAAAAAGTAGTGTGGCAAGTTATTCTGTGAGCACGTCTCAAGATGAAAATAGTTCATTATGCTAATACCACAATCATGATCACGCAACGAAACACCAGAATTCTGATATTTGCAAATACTGCCTTCACCACTTCCATCCATATCGATTTACTATCTCCTTCAGTGTCAGCATCAAGTCCATCTGTAAACACATCTCAGTGGCTGCCACCTGCACTCTGGCTATATCTACGTCCCCACTGCCTATCTCTAGCCATTGTCATAAGGTCCACCATCAGTGACTGATCCACGTAGCTCAGGCTGTTCCACTTAAAATGCTTTGACAGCTTCATAAAGAAATGACACCTCATCCTTTCCCTGCAGGTGTGGCTGCTCCCACCAACCCCTGACTTCCAATCTGCTCTACAGTGGTCTGTCAACCTAGGAAGCATCTTCCTTGTCCCTACAGTGCTCAGTTCCTGCTTCTTCATTCCTGTTGGCTCCAGCTCAAATCCATTCCCTTTCAGAGTCTTTCATTAACCCCTCAGCTGTAGCCTTGGTCCCAGCACTTAATTCCATCTGACATAACTAAACTAATTTCTTTGCTTGCTCACCATCTCCCCTCATATTACTCATTAGAAGTTTCTGGACTTTATCATGCCTCTCTTACTCACTGCACATCACACACTCTTAATGAATGCTTTAATAAATGAATAAGTGAATGTTTTCTCCAGTCATTCACAGCAAAATACTTCCTATGGATTATCTTATTGGATCTTCAAACCATCTCTATAAGGTAGTTTCTATTAATTGTCATTTTTATCTTACCAATGAGACTAAGTAAATTTCCCAGTTGACTTTGGGATCCATTCTCTTAATCACTTTTCTCTATAAATGGCACTATGCTGTATATCTGTGGAAAATCTTTTGTGGTCTGCCATAGTACTATAAAAATCCTTGTTCACCTGATGAAAGATGAAGGATTTTTCTTTAGATTTTTGGGGGGGGATGTTTTATTGTGTTCTAGCTACTTAAAAACTGATCATTTCATAACTAGTACAAATGGGAAAGACTCATGTGGTTATTCTGAACATAGACTCTGAAATTAGTCTGCCTGGGATCCAATTCCCATTCATCATGCATTCATCAACAATGAGAAAATGAAACGGAACATCAAGCATTTTGTGGGAGAGGGAAAGCAACAATCCCCTCTCCCATAAAAGAGTTCAGTAGCTGCCCACTGGAGTTATTACTACCCTGTATATTTCTAGCTACACAGTTACTGAGGACAGCCGAATAGATCACATGTGTTACAAAAGCCCAAATGCATTGCCCATGGGACTTTGCTATCAAGACAGATCTTCCTTTCCCTGTGTTTCTGTTTTGGTGTAAGTTAAAAAGCTGAGGGCGGCAGATGGGACTCTTTCTGAGAAGAAAGGACTCTGCAGCAGCGTAAAGCAAACCTGGGAGAATTAACGCACGCTCCAGAGCCATCCTTCTGCCCAGGAGAAAAATCAAATCATGAGGAGTCTAGGGCTGCAGAATCCTAAATAATCACCTCCAGCTAGAGAAGAAATCTGCCAGTTCTGCACCTTTTGCCTAAAGTCTGATTCAGAAAGAGTATTCCATCAGGAGAAACCCAGGATGGGAGACAGGAACTCCCAGCTTGAACCTGGTGTGTTGGGAAATGGTGTCCTATGCTTTCACTCACTTGAGCAAAGAGCTGGCATGAATACGGAAGTGTCTAGCTCATTGTTAGAGTGTCCTGGGAAGGGCAGGACAAATACAGCCTGTGGGTGAGCAAGGCAGGCTGCATGGGTCTCTCACACATTCCTTGACAGCCCTGGGACGCAGAGCCAACAGGCAGCGCAGCAGCTCTTGCAGGAAAACTGCAGTGGCACTGCCAGCTTGCAGTGACAAAGGAGTGTTTATAGTAGGCGCGCTGACAGCTGTCCGAGTGCCACATTTATTTACAAAATGTTAGTTAAATTACTGACAGTTGGCGCTGTGGAGGAGAAGCCGAGAGAAAAGCTGACACTTCTTGATCTGGTGGTGTTAGCTCCCAGCTCTGGCTTTGCTGCTTCTGGTCTGTATATTAGTTCCGTTATTTGCCTGTTACTTCATCTATTTATGAGCTCTGGTTTATTCACTGGCCGTGGCTTTTAAGAGGCTTCCGGTGTGCCCTGGAGTGAAACTGCTCCATGCAATTTGGTTCCAAAAGATCCTGGGGCTATTCGCTGCCCTGAGAATGACTGTCTCTAGTGGCCCAAGAGCCTCCTGCAAGACTCATCACAGAGATCCAGAGAACACTGCTGCGCAGAGTCTCTGGAGGGCGGTGGGTGGAGCTCAGACCTGTCCTTCCCACCACCTACCCAACAAGGAAGAGCCAGTTAAAGAATGAATAATCTCGCAATCAGAGCCATTTCCCGCCGCTGCTGCTGCCAATCAGAGACAAGTTTTCCACTAGAGAACGAGACCAAGTGCTTCCATTTTTCATTCTTTGTGACAGAGGCAATTAAGATAGAGGAAGAAGAATTTGGGTGATAAATGAAGTTCAACGCTATGGCCCTACAGAGTTGTAGACACTGAAACAAATTCCGGAGACAACTTGTACTATTACCTTTCCTCAAATTAGAAAAAGAACTCACTGCCTTGAACTGCTGTCTTTAATTTTTTTTTCCCAGTGTTTCAACTTGTGTCTACATAACTTGCGTTTGGGCTGATGATTTAAAATGGACAATATGTGAAGTCTTCTCTAGGCATCTAGCTGCAGTGGTGGGCTTCTCGCCTCCCTCTATGCTCCATATACTTGCCACTCTTCCCTGTAGCTTGAGTCGCTGGTCAGCGCAACCAGACTTTCCATGTGCCTTGTTCAGAGTTTGATCATTCTTCTGGATGGCAAGTTCAGTGAGGACAAGGACTTCAGCCTACCATGATTAGTCACTATCCAAAGAACCTAGAACAAGGCCTGGCATGAGGTCATATTTGCTGAGATCAGCACTACTGCAAGGATCTTCCAGTCTTGCATGTTCTGGAAGCTCCTAATTTCTCTTGATCCACCTTGAAATGGATGGCGGCATGGGCACCAAAGAGGACCAGTTTAGTGACCCATGGCCCTGAGTCTTTCTCTGCATCTAGGAACAGGCAAGTCCCTCTCATCCCTCAGATTCAAGCCCATTCCTGCCATCACCTTCCACAACCCTCCTGCGCCCCTTCCGTGCCTCTCCAATACGGTTCCATGCCCCTTCCAGACCACGGGTGGCTCCTTTTAAGAGTCTCTTTCTGAGGCCTTCCCCTGCAACTTCTTGTGCTCAGTCAGGCTGAGGACTCGCTGAGGGCAGAGAGATCCCATAGATCCCAGAGCACCCAGAACACTGTCGATACCTGGAAGCAAAAAGACTGGCAACCCATACACCAGTGATGGGGATTTTGAAAGTCACTTAGCAGTGCTTTTACCACACCACATACCACTAGCTCATCTAATTAGAAAAACCAAACACCTGGGGAAAACATATGTAGCGTCACATCACCAGCAAATCCACTGCCCAGAAATTGTGTGCTTCATCCAATACAAAAATCCTCTCTTTTCTAAATTTCCAGCTGACATCTACAATCACACATAGACTCACATGTTCGATAAGCATTAACCCGCTGCTGCCTACTTGGATCAGTTAATTCTCTGAAATGAATTCGAGAAAGCTCTGTCTTTGATCATATGTTTATAGGATTTTATATGCAATTTCTTGACAAATGAAGACAGCAGACAACACCACACAATATGATGTCTAAGCACCACAAAAAGCTCTGTATCTGGTAAAACTGTAAAGACAAAAGAGGAAATAATGAATTAGAAAGCTCTAAGCAGGTGCCAGCTACTCAGGAGAAGCAGCATAACTCAAGTAAAAATTCAGAGCTCTGCAAGGATTGAGAAGTTCTATTCCCTGGATGAGACAGAGGGAATAGGGTGAATTTATTACACTTTGCACATAGGTGTTACCCACGTGACATAAAATGAGAAAATATGAGGCATTTCATATGAAATAGGAACTATTTCATAGTAAAAGACATGCAACACAGACTTGACTTGTGGTATATACGTAAAATGTCATGCTTCTCACATGAGCATGTAAACACTTCCGAGACCCTTGAGAAGCCAGACCCAGTGGGAGTTGTCAATCAGACACAAGAAAAACCAGTCCCAGGACAACGGATGATCCATGCGCTTCTTCACAGCCACCTGCATGGCCTGTAACCCAAAAATGCCTGCCCCACCCATTCCCCAGCATGACATGAATTGATTGTAATAAAGAAGGGAGAAGGGGTCTGGGGTTGGAGCTGAGTGGGAGAACATATGCCTAGAATTTGTGAGGCTCTGGTTTAATCATTAGTACCATGAATACATACATACATGATATATACACGCATAAAAATATTAATTTAAAACTCCAAAAGGAATTTCTGGTGGGAATTACATGTTTATATCACCTTTAAAATGTATGTTTATGTTCATATTTTTTTCCTGCAGCTTAACATAATTATGAGAAAGTGGAAACCACTGAATCCTTGGTACAAACTGCCTGGTTAACAACCCAGCACCAACCAAGGCAATTATATCAAAGCTAAGTGACCATATTCATCACCTCACACATTTACTGCTTCTTTATGGCAAGAGTATTCAAAATCCTCTTTTCTAGCTATTTGGAATTGTGTGATTTATCACTGTAAAGTAGGGTAACCCCACTGTGTAATACGTAACCACCAAATTCTCCTCCAGACACATTGTAACTTTGCCCCCATTGCTAAACCTCGCCTGTCCCTTTCCTTCCCCAATCCCTGCTAACCACTGTTCTGTTCTCTTCTGTGGTGAAGTCAACTTGTTTCACTTCCACAGATGGCTGAAAGGAAACTGGTTGTGTCTGTCTAAGTCTCATTTCATCTAGCATGATGTCCTTAGATTTGTCCATGCTGTTGAAAATGGCAGGGTTTCATTCTTTCCGTGGCTAACTACTATTCCACTTCTGGTACAGAATACGATGCATCTAGATCAGTTCCAAATCTTAGTTAGCTGCAAACAGAACAGCAAAGAGAATTGCAACGAATGTGGGAGTGCTATATTTTGCTATACTTCTTTGAGGACCTTGTTTCATTCCCAGTGGGACCATTCTACTTTTGATTTCTGAAACATGTTTCATATTGTTTTTACATAATGGCTCCACTAATTTACATTTTTGCCAATAGTACACGTGGTGGTTCCCTTTGTCTACATCCTCACCAGCACTTACTATCTTGTCCTTTTTTTAAATAGTAGTCACTCTAATTAAAGATAATTGCTCATGACCTTATATATGTACATACCAAACCATCACCATAAATACATATGATTTTTGCTGCATCAACTACGGATCAGTAGGCTAAATAAATAGTAAGGATCCGCTTTTTGAAGGACATGGCTTTAAAATTAAACAACAAAGTAAGAATAGTAGCTTAGGGCTCTTGGCCGAGACACTCGCCACACATTGCTGCTGCTGGACGTTTCATCAATTTCAGCCACGGACAGGACCATGAGCAGCAGGGGCCTTTGATCACAGATGACAATAAAGTCTGGAAAACTGTACAGCATTTATCCATCCAAGGCAGCAATGCACTGGTACTCCTAGAGAACTTCATGAACCATCAAGGACAGCTTTACAATGCCCCAGTTGGAAGTGGCTTTCAGAATCAATGTATGCTCAACAAAAGAGAGAGGCTCCCTAGAGGCACCCTTTCCTGTGTTATAGGAAGTGCTAATGAAGGGTTTGACACAAGTGACTGTGAGGCCCATGGGAGGTTCCCTGCCAGGCTATGTCTGGAAGGCCCTGCAGAGGCGTAAAAATACTCTTAAGAGAATTTTAAAATCTTAACAAGGGCTAAACAATAAATAATGATTACTTATCCCAAATGGAAAACTTTGCTAATGTAACAGCATCGAAAATTATCAGACTGTTCCAGTGGCTTCCATGCACTGGGCATAAAAATCCAAAATGTCCCCCCACCACCATGTGCCTTGGCCAGGGATCCACCTTCAGCTCTTCTGACTGTCCAAGCCAAAGGAGTTCCAACCTCAATACCTTCATCTGTGCTGCTGCTTCTCTGGGGAGCATTCTTCTCCATATGGGAACAGGCTCACCCAGCCATGTGCACCATTACACACTGAGACGTCCCTTCAGGCTGCTTCCTCGTTGTCCTCTGCCACGCAGTCATCTCTGCTGACATTAAACTGTGGCTCTGGCTGAGCCTGGCCTCCCTGCCTCCTTAGGTCTCAAAGTCTACAACCCTATTGACAGTTTAGCAGATGTCAAAACAATTGCTTCTTCTATAAATAATTGAACAGTGAGAAGCACAAAGTACAGGGGGGAAATAAGCCATGTGACTTGTTGGAAAGTTCAAGGATGGAGGTGATTGGTGATGTTTGTGGAGCAGCCTCTGCATTGGGGTCTTAGTGAGAGAGATAAAGATGGGAGAAGGATGTGAAAACAACTGAGTAATCCACAGAGGAGGCCATGTTTTGGCATTGGGAGGCCATCGGGTAGGGAATCAATCACAGGTGAAAGATCACAGGAGAGCTTCTGTTCAGAAACTCTCCTAATGAGAATAGAGGAACCTATTTTTCATCATCTTCTATTCCTGCTAAGTCATTTAAGCATTCACTTCAATAATTTAAACTATAAATTATATAAAATGACGTGTTTCATCCTTTATACATGCCAGGCACAATTCTTGCAAGCTTCCATGTTATCTGATGCAATTATTATAAATAGTGATGATTATTAGATGAGATGACCCATGTAAAGTATTTATCGGATAATGACAGGTTCTCATTAAATGCAGCAACTGCTGATTTTGAGTCTGTTGCTATTGTTATTACCATTGCTTTTACAACAACTCTACTAGGTAGTATTAAGGCAACAGTCCTTTTTCTTGACAAATCTGTCTCATGTTGTCAACTGGATGCCCAAAACTGTAGATGGTAATGAATATGACATACATCTTGTTTTTCCCATATATATTGATAGTAAGGACTGTTTTATAATTTAAGCACAGGAGATTAAAAATGACTAGTAGCACTGTATACTATTTATAACAATATATTATAATGTAAAGTTATATGAATGTGGTTTCTCTCAAAATATCTTATTTGAGGGGCTGGAGAGATAGCTCAGGGATTGATTCTCTGCCTTATAAGTAGAAGAAGCTGGGTTCAGATCCCAGATCACACATACAAATGCCAGGCAAATCTATGCTGTGAATAGGAAACTGAAGGAGTACTGAAAGTGTGTGCATATAGGAACAGTGGATGATGCAATAACAACACCCAAGTGCAATAGGCACTTAGGTAGCCAAGGTGAAACCACCATTACACAGCATGTCCTAAACTTCCAGTCCTGGAAGGCAGAGCCTAGAAAACCCTCCAAAAAAAGCCAAAAGGAGATAGAGCAATCCAAGATGATTCCCAAAGTCATCCTTGGGCCTCTATTGTGTGTTCACACACACATACACAACTCACACAAAAATATATCTTATTTGACTGTACTCTTTGTTACTTCTGATGAAACTATGCAAATAATACATAAGAAAACACTTCATGATTTTCTTTGGCCTGGCCAAATTACCAGCATGCTAACTATTGCTTAAGAAATAAAATAAGGGTCAACATAAGCACGAAAATACTTTGCCAGCCTATGTAATAACCCAGATAGTTGATAAGTAACTAATGGGCAGGTATCCCTTGTGAAAAAGAGATCATATCCTGGGTAGCATGGAGTGGCTGGGCAGATATTTTGTCACACACTTCCAGGCCTGAAAGTTTAAGAAGATTAATCTTTTATATCTAAATTTCCCATTTCATGATTTGAAAATGAGCTTGACCATAGTTAACTGAAATGACAGGTAAGGTTGTACCACTGCATTATTCAGTTCAATTCCTCAGGTAAGAATTCACTTCAATAATTCCCAACTAACACACATTCCATACAATACTGAGCTGAATATGTCTGTTTGGATTGAATATTTAAATGCTATCTCCAGAACTCCTAATCTTTCAAGCCTTCTTGATGCTCCAATTCTTCTTGATGCTGTTACCCATTCCATCTTTGCATCCCTTTTTGTTTTCGGCTAGTAGAGGAAACCTCTGCTGTGAACTGGACACTGAAGAACTACTAAAGTGTATGCTTACAGAAACAGTGGGAGACACAATAACGAAACCATCCAAACCAAGGGCCACAGGCACACAGGTAAGCAAGGTGAAGTCACCATTACACATTATGTGAACTCAAGGATTGTGTGCAGTGGATGAAAATCACAAACACACATACACACACACACACACCAACTCAGTTTAACTCTCCATGTCTTCCAATCACTGGGTTCTACATGTCAAGTCTGTATCTCCTCAAGACTGGAAAAAGCTGAATGAGAGGTGTCATTTATATCTGGTGTCTCCTTAGCACCCACTTTGCAGTTAGCCCAGTATCTTTGTGTGGTGCTTGGAGACAAAAACCAATTGTTAATAGGATATTAATGTTACCTGACAAAGAAGGTACTTTTTGAAATACCTAATGTCATGACAGGGGCAAGGAAATATCAAACTGAACACTTAACAAAGTTTGTACAAAATGCTTGAGGGTTTAATGTTAAACTTTCAGTCTGATATAGTGAGTGTAAAAAAAATAAACAAGGTAAAAACCCCACTGTCTTGGCCTGCATGTTTTGTAGGTTTGATGGTTAAAGAGACATAAAAGGTATGCTAAATAATTCTTCTGAACAGCTCATTAGGCCTACTCCATCTCTGATTTCTCTGAGTCCATTAATTCCAAATATACAACTGCTTATACATACACGTGCATTCATACAGGATCGTAAAACACCAGGTTAATTTTCCAAAGCCATATATTGGCAACAGGTAAAGGCTCAAATTGGACATGATACTCATCTTTAAGTATTTGTTCAGAGGTTCATTTGTGACATTGGAAATGATGAAGAATATTGGAGCCATAAGCATGACCTCTCAGGTAGACCCTCACATGGAAGAGGAAGGGAGGAAGAAGGCTGACACACAGCAACAGACTATTACAAGCAGGGTAAGATCTACAAACTGACTGTCAGAAGTCAACACAGCCAATAGGAATGGTGTAGGGGTGTGGAATACTTGTTTATTATGTAGGATTTTTACTTACTGCTCATTCCATTAAAATCTTTGCTGTCATTGTCAAAATCCTTCATATCTATGTTATCATAGTTCTCGTATGCACTCAAGATCACCAAATCATTCTGCTTCTAATTCAATGTATTTTTAGCTGATATATAAAAGCACAGGAATTATATTAATATTATTTAATTATTTTAAATTACATTAAATTGCTATATCTGATAGCTCAATATACATTTTATGATGTTTAAATAAGGCTTTATATGTCTATTTCTTCATCTATCATTTTGTAATGAAAAACAATCTAATATTCTTTCTTCTATATTCACACTAATATGCAGTTGCATGCTAGATTTTGTTTTCTTTAATACTTGGAACTGAACCTAGGGCTTTAAGCACACTAGACAAACATTCTAACAAAGAGCTATAACCTCAGCCTTCTTTTTACTTTTTATTTCAAGATAATATCCCATATAGGCTGGCCTTAAACTCACTCTGTAGCCCTAGCAGGCCTTCAAATTGTGGTCTTTCTATCTTAACCTAATAAAGAACTGTTTTGACCTACTTGTGCTGTCAGACCCAGCTCAGAAGCTCTTATTTTTATCTTAAGAAAAGTTCTGGGACTGGGGAGATAACTCAGAATTAAAGCCTTTGCTTCACAAGCAAACAGCCCTGAGTTTGGATCCACAGACCCCACGTAAAATGCCATACAGAAATGGAGGTGACCTGCAATTCGAGCCCTGGAAGGCAGAACCTGGGAAACCACAGAAAATCTTCATGCCTCCACAGGTACATATAATGTTCTCTGATAGATATACACACAGACAACACACACACACACACACACACACACACACACACACACACACACACGAAGAAAGAGAAAGAGAAAGAGAGAGAGAGAACAAAAAGGTAAGTAGCCTAAGTTATCAGTTTTAGAATTTGACCCCTTGACCCCTTGTCTTGCTGTTCTTTGAAATAGTCATTAAGTTTGTAGATCACAAAATCTAGCATGTTCCTTCTGTAGATCTTTGCAGGGCAATTCCCCAACCTGACCAACCCACAAGCCCCTGCTCCTCTATGCACTCCAGATACTGTTCCCTTAACCCACATTTTACTTTCTATCAGTTCTTTCTCCCATATAATATGTCTGTCTGTTTGTTTACTTATCTCCTAGCAGCTGGTCCCTGATAAGCACAGTTGTGCATGCTGTAAGCTGCGCTGGGCTGCGGGGAGGGGAACTGCACTCTCAACGGGGGCTCTGGTGAGTGACTTCATCAACCTGAAAGGACAACCTAGTCCATATTGTTCTGCACGTGCTGCTCCCTGGGATGCTTTTTGTTTTTAGTACACACAGCTGTAAGCCCTTGGTCTCTTCTCTCTAAAACTCACTCTGTGAGAGCAGAACTGAGCACCTGAGACCAGAGTGTGGTTCACGGAAAGGACAGCACAGGAACCACTGAAAGCAGCTTGCAAAGGCTCCTATGTGATCTGCAAAGAGGCATCAAACCCGTACTGCGTGCAGGTCTGTTCAGCCTACTAAGGAAGGGATGAAGTAAGACAACGGGTGGACCCAGAAACTTTGGAAACGAGATACCCCGCATCACAGCCTCTCTCCATATTGCCCCCATTCTTCCAGCTCTCTGACCATGATTCCACTCTAACCCTTTCTCTCATCCACACCTCTTTTCTGCTTGACTCCAGAGAAAGTCCCATGTAACTGCCTCTTCCTTCCACAGTGGCCTCCAGAGCTCAGCTTCATCTCCTTTCTTTTCTACATTCCCAAGAAGCAGCCCACGAACCATCCCATCTGCCTCTTTTCTGGGTGTCGATGAAAACACTCAGAGCTAGAATATCTTCAGCACAAAAGGTTACCCTAAATAAGAAACCTCCAACCATTAATGAGCCATTTGTCATCTAAGAGGCATTTTCACTAATTACAGTGCCTCAGCTCTAGCCATTATAGATATGTGCTAATTTGCTTCAAGGTAAAACTTTTCTTTGGAACTGATTTCCACGGACTCCAAGAGTAAAGCGTTTTTTCTTTTTTTGTTTTTTTTTTTTTAACTTGGTCCAGAGATGTAAAGAGTGAAGAAACTGAAAATCAAACATTTGCGGGCATTGGTTTGAAAAGGCCACAGGTCTTGCTTCCAGACACACCAAAAGGCTTGCTGAGAAATTTTAAAAAGTGCATAAGTTCGGAATAAAAAAATGTATTTCTATACGACTGAAATCAGAAAATGTGGATCAATACAGTTGAGTGTTGAATTAGATAGAATAAAGGTAGCTACTATAACAAACAAAGTCCACGTTCTCAGAAGCATAAATGGAAGCTTATTTTTTTCTGTGTGCAATAATCTAGTGAGGTTCTGGTTCAGCTGGTAGGGTGGGGCAAGACCCTTACTCAGAGCCACTGATCACAGCCAAGGCCGACGGAACATCTGCCATGGAGGATGTGGTTTCCAAGGTAATTTCAGACATTCACAGTCAGATGGCACGAGGAGGAAGAGTATAATACATTTCACAGACAGCAACTGATGGCCAGTCCCCACACAGCTATTACTCACATTCCTTTGAACAGAACAGTCACATGGCCTACCTACATTCAAGAAAGATCTGGACATGTGACCAAGGGCTAGGTCCAGGAAAAAGAGCTAACAGTTTGTATGTGTTTTGGACAGCTTGAAGTCTTTTCTAAGAACCAACACAAAAAGAACTAAGCAGGATGGAACAGGGCCGGAGCATACTCATTTTCTGGCGAGTTGGCAATAGTGCTAGACCAAACCCAGGTCATCTTGGTGTCAACAACCACAGTCTAAAAGCAATAAACCTTGCTAAGATGCTCCACCGCCAAGATGTCCTGTACATACAGACGTGTCAGCATCAGCCTAGCCCCACAAAACTCACAGGATCACAGCATACAAAGCATTTCCATTTGCCCACAGAGGATACAGTTCATGGTGGACCATATCAGCAACACTGAGCATATAAGATGTGCCAGGTATTGCTCTGAGTTCTTTACTTTACACTAGGGTTCAGTATCCCTGTCACTAGGGCTTCTTAAATGACGATAAACTGAGAAACAGCACAATAAGTCTGATTAGTCAAAGACAACAGACCAGGTTAGCTGAGCTGGGATTTAAACCTGGGGAGTGGTCTGCGTCCAGCCCCTGCTCTTAGCTGATATTTTCTACAAGCCTAAAAGGGGAGTTCTGAAGGTCTGAATAAAACAAGGAATATGAACTAGTTTGTTAAATTGAGGCTCATCATCTGACTTCAGTGTACCTGGCACTTCCTTGCCGTCCTTCCAAGTTCACAGGCTTTAGGCTAGATAATCCTTATTGCCCAGTGTTTATTAGATTTTCTATAAAACCTCTTGTGAAAGTGGATGTTTAAAGACCCTTTAGACTCCACACAATCTGACTTTATGAAGTGTGTCACACTGTCCTGGCAATTTTCTCCTCAATGTCTCATTTTGTCCTCTGACCTACCCGACAAATCCCATGCCAGTTCCCCACCTTCATTTGTACATGGTTTAATCGCACCTGAAGCTGTGCCCATCCGGTGATCCAGTGCTGCCTCTCTCTAGCAAAAGATAAACAATTTCCACTGCTAATCGCCTACTATTATTCCTAATAAATGTTTCATTCACTAAAGGAATATCCTTTCATACATCCCATGTTCCAGACAGTAATTTAGTCACTATAAATATGAGCAATAAACTCAGTGGCCTGGTGAATCTTACATTTGAAGGGAAGAGACAATAAATAAGAAGCAGATAAATAAATAACAGATCTCGCTAAGTGTTGAGTGCTATGAGGAAAATTACGGTTGGCTTAGGGGACAGCGTGAAACAGGCAAGCAGAGCTGGGGACAGTTATTTCAAATGATGTAACCTGTAAGGTGGGATAGTACAGCACAAGTACCAATTCCATGAGGGCTGCGGCCACACACTACTACAGCCTGGACTGGCAAAGGAGGACTGAGAGAGGTTCCTCACACTGCATCCATCTTGGGAGGCAACCAAAACAGGAAAGGGAGACAGGCTTGAGGTGATTAAAAAGCATTTCTTACTACAAAGAGCTTCCACGCCATCCTCAGTGCAACTGGTGACCAAAGGAATATTTGGATCAATGGCCACATAATATGACATGTGTTTCTTACATGATAACTAGGACTTCCAGGTGGAAAGTAGACAATGAGAGAACGAGATGGTGCCACCAAATCCTCCACGAGAGAGAATGGTGACTCTGGCTGGGCAGGATCATTTGGATGGTGTAACATGGTCTGATTCTGGAACTCTTTCAAGAGGAAATGTAAACAGTTTGTATGTGGATTTGATGTAGAATAAGAGTAAAAGAGCAAGTGTATAACATGTCTGCTCAGTTTCTGATATGACCAAGTGAATGACAGGTGAGCCCAAGGCTGGTGAGGCAGCTCCTATGATTTGGACCCACTAAAGACAGAGGCCTTTGGTAAAAAGCTGGTTTGGAGTCACAGATATTACAGTCAAGCTCCAAAGTTTGGAGGCATTCAGTCTGAATGTCATGTACAACAGGGGTGTTCTGCACAACTGTGGCAAAGTGGGGGTTCAGTGGAAAGAGACACGGTGAAGACAACATGTGTGGGGTAACCCCAGGAAAGAGCAGTGGTCAGGAAAGCCTCATGGTACCCATGCTGATAAAGAGCTCTTAATGCTAATTTTGAGAAAGATGGGAAAGATAGATGCAGTGCGCATCAAGAAAATTTCATCCAACTTTCAAGTCTTATGATATGCAGCCAATACTGACATGACTCCAGGAATCAAAATTACCCAGGAATCACTAGGTTTCAGTTAAGGAAAGAATGGTGCTAACAGAAGGAGACACTGAAGATGGAGGACTTTGATGATGGAAGATCATGAGGCCCACAGAGTAGGAAAGTTTGAAGGATTACAGCGAGGTAAGTACCTGGGTTGATTGCTTGAGCATGAGGCCATAGTGTAAGGGTCTGAAAGGTAACAATTGGCTCAAGGTTGATGACTTTTATCCTAAAATAACAAAAAATAGCAGAGTATGCATCGCTGGTCTCTTAGAATGTAAGGGAAGCAACTCTAGTTCCATCTCCTATGCCCATCGACCCATCTGCCATGTGTAGTTGGGGAGGGCTGGTGGTGTGACTGGGAAGGGAATGTCATCACCACAGCACTATCATCTCAGAAACCTGCTCCTGTCAGAGTTGGGGATTGCATGGTCTAGACCGTAATCCTATAATTGTCTGTAGTCCTTTATATGGTCATTATTTCTTAACAAAATCCTTTCTTTCCTAGGATTGTTATAATATCGTAGCAAGCTAGAAGCTCCAGCTAACAAAAACTTTGCTTTCTGCTGGAAGTGAATGCAGAGAACCATGGCCACATTAAAATGCTAAGACTAAGTGAAGGCTGAGGATTCGGTAATCAGCATAGCCTACACACTACCCCCTGAAGGATCAGGTACGGAAGAGGAGGCAGAAGGAATGTAAGATCCAGAAGAGAGGGAAACTGTTGTGAAATGTCATCCTCTATGGTAACCATGAACCTACAACAGAGGTGGTTATGGACATTAAATCTATAGAGGACCTAGTGGAACAATGATCAGCTATAAACTGATAAGAACAGAGTAGAAACCCAAGGTCCTACAGATTACTGACAAGCAATGGATACCAGAGGAGGGAGGGGGGAACAAAACATCCAGTCATGCATCCACGAAGAAGCTAGAACTAGGTTCTAAGAAAGGATCCCAAGCCCAGAATCACAGAGGACCCTGGATAAGTAAGAGTACACAGAACAAAACAAAACAAAAGGATATGAAGATGGAAGGGAAACCTGAAGGATCAGGGAATGGCAAAAGGGGAGGTAAATGGAGAAGACAGAAGGGAGAGGGAATGTTTCAAATGCATGTTTCAAACTATCAAGGAGCAAAATACACCAGTGGAGGGCCTGTGGTTTCACAGCCCTGGGAGGCAGAAGTCTGAAATCAAGGAGCTGGCAAGGCCATGCTGGTCTCTTAGAATGTAAGGGAAACTTATGGAAGAATCCTTCTGGATCTGCTACTAGCTTTGACTGTTTGCTAGCAGTCCATCATTCCTTGGCTTCTATGCATATCACGTCCACCTCCCTCTCCATTGTAACATGACATTCTCCCTGCATGTCCTCTCTGTCTGCACATGGTCACCCTTTCATGAGGACATTGGGTATATTGGCCTAGAGGGGGGCACTTTTATTCTAGTATGACATCACCTTAATTTATGACAGATCGGGCATCCGTCATCCCAAAGTCCTAAATCCATACAATTCCAAATGCAATTTCATGGGCACCAAAGTAACACAAGAGAAAAAGTCCATGCCACAAAGCTGAGTTTCATAAACAAAATTACTTAAAATAAATAAAATTACTTTCAGGTTATATATCTATATGTGAATTCCCTGCTCATAATTCAGTTCCATTCTTAAGAGACCCCCATCTTTGGAGTGGCAACTGCCACAAAAATGTTTAAAGCTGAGTCACATCTCTGGCTTTTTTTTTTTTACATGAATTACATTCAACTCTATTTCCAAATAGGTCCATACATGAAGTGAACGAGGTTAGGAATTCCATATATCATTTACTTATTTGTTCGTTTGTTTTGGTGGGGAGAAAGAAGAAAAGTTACCTCCTAGCCCCACAATATTACTCTCTGCAGTGATCATGTACAATAACAGCCCCACTAAATTAAAAATCATTTGCATATATTCTCTTTCCTACCCATGAGTTCTGATGGGCTCAAATTGTTTTAGATTGATCTCTCCTGATGAGTAAATGTGTCAAAAAATGATTATTCTGAGTGCGAAGCATTTTTCCACTCACCCGCTATATTACAGTTTGTCTGAAAGCCAGAGAGGATCAAGAAATCATTTTCATACAAATACATCTTCCTGTGCCTCCATGGGGCCAACAAAGCTTTGTCTGAAGGTTGATCTCAGTTTATGATTTTTCCATCAGACTGTTTTGTTGGTTGATGCTGTTTTCATTAAAATTTCTATTAGTTTTTTTAAAGAATCTTTCAGCAAGTTCTCAGAGTAATTCATATGTTCATTTTAGAAGACAAAGCTCACCCCCCCTCCAAAGCTTTCTAAGCCAAAACATTTCACTCTGACAAGACAGCAAATTGGTCAAACACTGCAAAATAAACCCAAATATTGCAACCCTGTGAATAAATGATTTTGGGGGAAAAAAACAGAACATGAAAGATTAAAACGGCTGCACAGGACAATTTGCTACACTTACACTAACGACACCTTCGGACATTGAGTTAAATGGAAAGGACCTTCCTGTTGGTGAAGTACTCATTTAAGGCGAGAGGCAATAGTCTTATCCCACATCTACCCAAAAAGAAAATGAGCAAGAGATCTCTGCCTCTGTCTTCACCATCAGCATGCATGCTCTGGGCCTACCTTTAATACCGTAGAGACACAGAAGGAGGAAAAAAGAAAGAAGCATCAGACGAGGCAAAACCTTGACAGGCAGAAGACCCAACCTATTTTTCCAGGTAACTGCAGGAGATTATCATGAGCAAAACACTCCTCCAAAGGAAAGGGTCTACCAAGCCCGAACTTGGATAACCATGAACTCCAGGTAACTGATGTCGTAAAACATTCCGGACACCTAATACTGCTAGCGAACTCATCATTGATTCATCTTCAAAACCAATAAACTGTCACCGCATAACCACAGGTGACTATGAATGGGTCTACAACAATCTTGCCAGAAAAAAATATGAAGAAATACCTTCCTTCTCAAACTCCGTTTCAAAAATAAAGCATCTCAGCAGATGATTTGAACTGAAGAAGATTTCTACATCTCAGCAAATGTGTTGCACAAAACACACACACAGATGCACGCGCACACAAAGATGCACATGCAATCAAGGTGGAAAGGCGGCTCAGCAGTAAAGGGACCTGCCACTGAACCTAAGATCTGAGTTCCTTTTCTCGAATCCACATGGTAGAAGGAGAGAATTATCTCCCGCAAATTGGCTTCTGACCTTCACATGTGCATCAAATAAACATAAAATGTAATTTTTTAATAACTAAGCCCCCATAACCACAGATGATTAATGGGTAAAGTAGGATTTCTCTCTTTATAGATCTTTCAAAGACAGCACAGTGTATCTATCAAAATGTAGCAACATGAGTGTTGAAGCTGTGACAGGTTATAATGAGAATATGATAGAAATGTGTGGCTAGTATATATACCTATATGTACATATGCATAATTTTACATGCACATGTATATTCATATGCATATGGAGGGAAAGACAGTCATAACTATGCATTAAGCTGTGTGCATTATTTTATTTCAATACAAATCAACATTATGAGGAAGGTAGCAAGTTTCCGCTTTAAACAAAAAGATGAAAACAGAAAGGTGAGAATCACAGAGAACGTGCCTGCTCCAGGGTTGGTAGTTCCTGTCTCCTACTTACCCTTCCTTCCAGCATGCCACTTGGTCCTCTAACACATGCCTGCTGGAATGGAGGACGGCAGGTCTTGTTTGTCAGAGACCTTTGCCTCCACCAGCTGTCCTCCCACGTACTTCTGACTTCCTTTGTCTTTGATTCGCACAAGCATTGTGAAATTGCACACTAAACTCAATCGATTCTTGGTATCCTGAAAACACTCTTTTTGACCATCTGTAGGATGTGTCCTACAGATATGGATAATTCTGGTGACATTATCTATTATTATTGACCATGTATTA
This sequence comes from Typhlomys cinereus, assembly GCA_023101885.1. Classification (NCBI taxonomy): domain Eukaryota; kingdom Metazoa; phylum Chordata; class Mammalia; order Rodentia; family Platacanthomyidae; genus Typhlomys; species Typhlomys cinereus. The sequence continues at coordinate 84,693 of JALPQD010000872.1, forward strand.
CATGGTGGAAATCTACCAACCTGTTCCGGAGCAAATAAAACAATATCGATAGAGATTTTTCAGTCCCAAAGGACAAGTACGTTATTGACATCAACTACGTAAATTTTTTTTAGGATGCCCCACAAGATGTGAATGGTCCTGTTCTTCATGTAGAAGAAATATAAACATGCAGGACTGGGCCTACCATCTGGCATCAAGAAGCACTGGCTTGCGTCTGTCTTTCTCATGGAGTATTGTCACCTAGATTTGTTCAAATGGCCTGTTTTAGAAACACATTTGAGGAAATGTGGCCTCTCTGTGCAGAGTCCACCTAATATCTGAAGCAAAAGGTCAGCGAAAGCAATTGAGAAAGGCTTCCTCTGAACTAGTCAGGGCAGTCCTAGGATGTTAAGAAAGGAGCCAAAGAAGGTAGGTTGAGTCTCTGTGTGCAACAAGACATACAATTCTCCACCCTCCCAGACCCCAGTGTCTACAGCATGTCAAGAAAGGAGCTGCTTTGTGGCCATAATCATGAAGAACAACCAAATTCCCTGTGTCTTCAGAGGATGTGGGATTTGGCAATGAAGAGAAGAGGGATAGAATGAGGCCGTTCTCTGGCCCCAAGAGAGATGACAGATGAGCCAGACCCAGACACCACCACTCTTTCAGTATGTACTCTGGAAAAAAGATGCCTCCATAAATTCACAGTAGTAACTGGATACCCCTTGTCACCACCTGTAAGAATTAAAATGAGATTTGTCTGGGAAAGTGTTCAGTACAGGACCTGACTCACAGTAAATATGCTTGTGCCGTACTGGGTAAGAACACATGCATTGATCCGGCCAAGCAGCAGTTAGGCGAGCCCGTGGTGTCACGCATCAGCCATCTGCACTCTAGGTGGTGCTTTGGCACTTAGTGGGAAATGCCACCTTCTGTCTGGACACATGTAGCCATAAGAGCCCATAGCCAGGCACTGGAGTAGGCACTTAAACTACACAGATTACCATCACCCTCATTACATTAAATACCACATGGCCGACTTCCCTAGAGTGCGCCTCTGTGATCTTTCAAACTCCAAGTTGCCCTGCACCCTTCACTGGGGGGCGGGGGGAGGAGATGTTTCACCTGCAGGGGAGGGGCTGTCCCTCTGCACTCAGCTCTGCATTCCAGAGAGAACGGACATAATTCTACTCCTGCTTCATGGTTGGGTGAGCTTTCAGGTTTTCTATTTTAGCTCCTGGCTTCTCAACAGGCTCAGCGTGCTGTCAGGAGCCTCCTGCACAGGTCCATCTGTCCATGCTCCTTGGAGCCGTGGCCCACCAGCTGGATGCCTGGCCAGCCCCTGAGGTGAGGGCACAGCAATGAACCCTGAGGGAGGGCAGGGAAGCCAGCCCACTGTGGACTTGCTGAGGGGCAGGTGTATTTGAAGAAGTGAACCCATAAGCAATGGGGTCAGCAGTTTCCTGCTGTCATGGGAACCTTAAAAGCAGAAAGAAGGGGCACAAAGGCACTTTCCTGCTCCCCTTCTCATCTTGAATATACTAATTATGCTGAGTGGACCCTGGGTGGAGCACTTCTTCCAAGATTGGGAGACTAGAGGAATGTGACCTTCTAAGAAGGAGACACGGGCCATGGCACAGCTACCAAATAATGTGCTGTCAACACAGCCTGTCTATGTGCTACACAGGAAGACAGACAAATGGCACGTATCTGGACTGGACATGCATTTGGAACTTGTCCACCAGTACCAGTTAGAGTACTGTTTCACAGTGCAGGACCAGGGGAAAAAACACAACCATGTGCTGGGAACATTCCAGAATGAGAACAATGCAAGATGCCCAGGGAGAGACAAGCGAGGAGAGAAGAGAATGATCTCAAGCACTCAATTCTACATCCGCTCACACGGTACATCCATGAATCTTTTTTATGTATCACGTATTGGCGATAGAGTGTTGAATAGGCCAGAGGACATACCATCCTCAAGGAACTTACTGTCCCATTGGAAAGGGTCGATAAACAAATAACTGAAAGGGATGACTTCAGATACGGATGAGAGCACACCAGCAAGAGTCTAGTTACACTGATTCAGGTCAGGAAAGGCCTCGGAGAAGAGTTCCCATTTGAGTTTGGAGCAAAGTAAGAAATATCTATGCATGGGACATTGTGGGATAAAGGTGCTCCTAGTGTAGGCAAGACCAGAAGAAAAGATTTTAGACTAAATCATGTAATCAGCATTGGTATAAAAACACACACGAGGCTCAGTTTTCATTTTGCGAGATCTTGGAGTAGCTTCAGGGACTGATGGAGACTCAACTGCTTAGAAAGTGAACTACTAAGTGTTTTATGTGACAGGCACAAAGTGGCCAGCTTCCTGAATCTAGAAGGGAGCTCTGACTTTAAGTCCACCACAGTCTGGAGACCCAGGAACACAGCATGGTAGAGTCAGTGAGCCTGCAGTCTAGACATGTCACAGAAGGTGGAGCTCAGCCTTGGACTCACTCTACACCCAGGAAATAATTCCTTTTGCTAGCCGCTGTTTTATTTGTGGAATCTCTTGAAACAGGAAACAGATTTGGCTGGAATGACTGAGCAACCCTCTGATACTTAGTGAAGGTCTCTACTTGAATCTCATCCAGGCAGCGCACATCTTAGCTCCTCAGCGACTAACTCACTGCTTATCTCTGCTTTTCAATCCCACAAGGACTTGGTCTCAACTGCAGAAAGCTTCCCTCCAATAGAGGGTGCTCTGCTGGGAGGGGGAGGGGGGACAATCATTTGCTCAGGTGTAAATGCTGATTATCTTGTTCACCGACTGACTTTTGGAGTTGGACCACAGTCTTCCGACAGCCAAGTCCAGCCCTCATGATTCCCCACACCTCAACACTCAGCCCTACACCCTTCCTGAAAGAACCACTTAATAAATCTTCGTTGGTTGGCCACAGTTAAATGATAACATGAAGTGAGAGAAAAATGTGGTAAAGAATGAAGGATATTTTTGTCTGGTCTTCATTCATTGTTTAGGAAACTTTTGACAGCATGCCATGCCTATGGAGTTAAAATGTGTGATCTTTGCTTCACAAAAGATCCACTCTTGGTTTGTACTCAGAAAACAGTTAAACAACATTACAAAGAGATATGGTGGACATTCAGTACAATTAGGAGATGGGGAAATGAAATTCACTGGATCCTGGTTAGTGTTGGGAAAGCTTGGTGTGTAGGATCTACTGAAATCCCTTCAAATGAGCATTCCATCTTTGTCCCTTATGACTGGTATGATCGTAGTTACAGAATGGATATAGTGTGATTGACGCTACAGAACAGGTATACTGTGACTGACGCCACAGAACAGGTATAGTAGCTGACTTATAACAAAAAGTATTATTTAACTTATTAGCATTGCTATCACTAATTACCTACTAATGTAGCTTCAAAACTTCCTAGCTATACCACCTTATGTGGACGCGGCTATTTTTTTTCTTTTTACAATGCTGGGGATCTAAACAAGATCTCACACAGGGTAGGCAATCGCTGTCTTCTTAACTACGTTCCCAGTCCCAAGCAATGCTAATTCTTCATGCCTATGTCTCAGTTTACACATCTGTAAAATGAGGGTAATAATAGCAACTACAGCGTAGATTTTTATTAAGACTCATTTACATAGACAGAGTAGCCAACAAATCTGAACGACATGGTTACACATTCTGTGAGCAAACTCGCCATTCTTAAAAACCTGGACACAGAATATCAACAGGGGGACCGGAGGAGTGGGAGATTGCAAAAGTGTCTGCAATTCTGTTCAGACTGCCAATGCAGACTTCCTAATACTTCCACAAAGATCGTCAGAGCTAATTGGACAAAATTGAATAATTTTTTAAAGTTTCTTTAAATTAGAATCTGCTGCTGTTGCTGCTGCTGCAACATTGATTCTTTGGGGAGCAGAAAAGATCCTCAAAGAATGGTACTGGTGAGAACAAAGCAGAATAAAAAGAAATTAGAGCAAAAAAGTCCTCTGCTGGTTATGTCGAAAACTACAATCTTACTGCAACGTGGATTAGGGTGGCTTCCAAAGCAAGCATAGGTGCTCAGGCCTCCTCCCCATAGCTTGGTCAAAATGTTAGGCAACAAAGAAACAGTGAAGAAAGGAAGGAAGGAGGGAAAGAGGGAAGGAAGGAAGAGGGGAAGGAAGGGGGGAAGGAAGAAGGGAAGGAAGGAAGGGGGGAAGGAAGACTTATTTCCTCACATATAATAAATAAATAATCTAGACTCCTGAATTGCTAGATTGTTGCAACTGGGAATCAGATTATATGCAAATATAGCAATTTTGTATACAAGCAAAATATATTCTGAAATTCCTCTGCCTGTCTGCCACACAGAATAAGAAAACCCAGAGTCTATATTTGAGGGTTCAGGCCTTCCCCCTTGTGAAAGTGCACCCTTAACAAGGCAGCCCTAAGAAGAGTGAGGAGAATCATGAGAGGCAAAGAATCCTACACAGCTTGCCTGTTGCACCTGGTGCCAAGTCTGGCCCTAATCCTGGCCAGGCCAACACTTGATAGCTCGTCAAGTCCCTATCCCATAGGGCTTCCTCCACTGAGGGGGTTATCTTCTCGAACTTCAGAAAAGCATCCAGCTCCTGGTCCTGACACAGCGTGGCAAGGGACTGGACGTTCCAAGATGATCTTTTACACACAGCAGGGTTAGAGCTCATCCTGGAACATAGCAGGAACATAGCAGCTCCACAGCTTCTTCTCATTCAGGCACAAGCCCTTTGGACGGAGCACTTATGTGAAATTGCAAACCAACATCAGTGTCTGAAAGGAACAGGGCAAGGGAAAGACTGGGGCAGGAAGATAACATGACAACAGGAAGCTGAGTTTTTAAAAAGAAACTGATCCCAATCAGGATCTGCTAGTGGCAATTACTCTCTAGAAAGACCTAAATCTCCACAGCCTTGGTACTTCCTTCTGGAGACCACATCCAGGCTTCTCTAATCCCCTTGTTTTCCATGAAATTCCAGAGCCACTGCCAGGACCAATTTTCTATGTATTTATCTTCAAATCTCTGTGGCACTTTCTTCCACCCTCTGCTGCAGGAGGGGTGTCCTATTTGTGTCTAAAGTGTTCCCCTGTAAGAATGTCTCTATTTTACTCCTGGAGGTCTCCTCCATGAAGCCAAGGGTTAGGGACAGAAGAGTCATGAGGAAAACATTACATTTTCCTTAACTTTCAAGTTTTTTTTTTGGTTCTATTTAAATAATATTTACATATTTGCAACTCCTATGAAATTTCTTTATAAAGCACATGTCTAATCACTTCAGGGAGGGAACAATTAGACCTTTCACCTTAATCCCAAGTAGTCCCTAAAGAGTTCATTCATGAGTGAGAGAATAACTAAGAGTTCAGTGAGACCATGAGGGTTCGCTCTCCCAATGACAAAGAACTTGAGAGGTCTGTTGCTTTGCATGGCACTCATACTTTAACTCTGTATCACCCAGCGTGACCTTCTCAACTTCTTGAATCCCATGGGTAATGAGTAAGCAATCCAGTCTCAGAACAATCATGAAGCTAAAACATTGGGCACCAGAGAGCCAAAGTAATTGTCCCAAAAATCTTCATGTCAAAGAATAAAATAATGTCATGTTGCCAGGTTCAGTTCAGTTCACCACTTTTGAAAACTTTATTACAGAGGACACATTAAGCCAAAGGAGGCAATCAAGATGTTCCCGCATAGCTTTTTAACCTACTTCATGCTGCTCTCTAAAAATAAAAACAACAAAAAAAAAATCCAGAGAAGAAAATTTCCCATTATTATTACCCAGTGTGCTACCCGCCTGTGAGTGGTGTGGTTTATCAACACTGGAAATGGAGACAGTGTTTCTACAACAAGGGAATGAGAGAGATAGGCTCGCCCTACTTTACACAAAGCACAACCAAGACTCCCTGGATCCTGCAATCCTCCACCCCAAATGTCAATCCTGACTCAACGCAACACCAAAACCTAGTGTCTGTTCGCTAGTAAGTTTTGCACATTTTGCCTTGGTGAAAAGAACAAACAGAACACATTCTACTCAAGTAAATGACGTTTACCACGGACAAATCAGAGTCCATGGTATCAGCCTCCAAAAGCCATGCTCAGACAGGAGAAAGCATCTGTCTCTGCCCAACAGCTCGTGGCGAAGAAAGCAGCCCAGGAAAGCCCCAGTGCAATCAGGCCCAGAAAAAGAGGTTCTGTGGAGTTCAGCCCGGGCCGGCAACTCCCACCCTTCAATGGCATGGGCACAGGGAGGGCACTCACGCCAAGCCAGAAGCCTTCTTTAGGGACTCATTAACTTCAGTGAGAAGACCATGCGTGCTGAATCTCATGCTGAGTCTCAGCCACGTCCCAAATCACCACAATCATCGCCCATCCGGCTCAAGTACAAACAGAAGCAAGACCACTGCCCTTAAATTCTGAGGCTGTCCGTCTCAGCCTCCCATGACCAACCCCTTGAGCCAAGGATGCCAGGTTGGGAAGCCCAGCTCACTACCACTGAGCCACTGAGCATTGTCCTGTGACAGTCACATTCCCCTGCAAAGCTACTAGCTCATCCAGGAATTGTGCAGCCCAGGGGCCCTCGGTATCTCTTCCCTAGCCCGGGCATGCCCCTTGCACACACCTGCACCCCTGCCCCTCATCCCCAGCCCATACACACTGTCATGTTGTAGAATGGCAGCTCCCTACCTGAGGGTGGCGCTCTCCCCCTGCCGGACCGTCACGTTGTCCATAGCTTTGGGAAAGGTGGCATCTCCGCTGCGCACCGGCACTCCTGTGGGTACAAGGAACAGCAGCCTGAGAGACACGACCACGAGGCACTTCCAGGGCAGGAACAGGTACCCACAGACCCCCATCCTCGACAGCCACAACTTCCCAGAACTCCGGCAGCCGTACGCACACGCCCCCCGGGCGAGCACAGGAAGTGGGTGGGGTGGGGAAGCGAGCGCAGGGACTGAGCGGTTGAACTAGCGGCGACCGCGAGGCGCGGGGAGGAGAGAAGCGCGCAGACTCCTCCAAGTCTAATATTCCTCCCCCAAATCCAGCCTCAGCTTGCCAGCCACGGATAAGCGGCTTCCGCGGCAGACATCCGAAGCGGGCTTTTCCGTGCTGCTTGCGCCAGCCGAGGAAGGTGGCCGGGAGAGGGGAAGCGCCAGGCAGGCGGGCAGGCAGGCAGGCGCCCAGGTGCGGGATTCACGAGCCGCTTCTTCCCCTTAGCAGTTCAGACATGGCACTTGGGAGAGGAGTAAGCACTTTGGTATCGAAAAGGGACTGGGGCTGGGTGGCATCCAGCTGCCCGCGATCTGTGGTCTGCGATTCCTCAGTTCCAACAAGGGGGAAATCCAGCACTTTCTTGTTAAGTTTCGGAGACAGGCTCTCCGCCAGAAACAATCTGGAACAATAATCGGTGGAAAGTGGAGCACGCAGGAGGCGGCGAGGGTCGTGCAGGGAGGAGACGGCTAAGCCGGCTTCGCGCGGTCGCACTCCGGGGATCCTGCCGCAGCGCCTCGGTCAACTTCCTTCGCAGCCCAGATGCGCGCCGCAGCCTGGACGAACCCCGCTGTCTCCGCAGGACAGCGGCGAGGCGGGAGGAGCCCAGCAGGGGAGGATCTCGGCGGTCCCTCGCCCGCCCTCTCGCTCGGCTTGCTGCAGAAGGCGAAGCGCAGCCGGCTCCGGAGCCGCGCGGACGCCACGCTCAGCGGCCGCCCCCGGCCTCCGCGCCGCCTTCCTCCCGGGAGCAGCCCCGACGCGCGCGGGCCCCGACCGCCGGGGTTGTCATGGCAGCAGCTCCATCCCTGACCGCTACTTTCTCCCGGTGCCGAGTCAGAGCGAGCAAGCAGGCAGGCGGTGTGGACTGCGCGCTCATCCCGGCGGGTGCGGGGCGCGGGGCGCGGGCTCCCACCTTAACCCCCGCTGCGCCGATCCAGTGCAGTGCACCACCTCTGGCCAGGGGTTTAACCGTTCCTCGCTTTGCACTGGGAGCCCTTCCCAATGAAGACAAAGTTCTCACGCGGTCTTAATAAGCCCTAGACATCTTAATAAGGGTCGCAAACTAACAAGGAAGAAAAGAGCCTGCGGCATGCACACGTGCACCTTTAAAATGGCCAGATTAATTCCGTTCGCATTTAGAGTCCATTTACAGCGTTAAGATGCTTTTAAATAAAATCTCATTTTTATTCAATGTTACACCTCCCTCTGCACCACACTAGCCAAAAAGCTCCTTAAATACCCCATAGACTCAGTACCACTATCCTAAATAGACATCTTCCATATAGAAGACAAATATGGAAATCACAGAAGCTTCTTAGTAGGTGAAATGGACAAAAATACTACCAAAATGTTGGTCAAGTTCGGCACAGACTTTTCTCAACTCCTGTTTCCTAGACGTTAAGTATGCCAGCCCTGCAAAACTGTGCATTGGTATGGGCCAGTGCGCTCCCCCGCCTTGTTCATAGGATAGACTCTAGGGGTTCTGGGTTCACACACGCAGATGATTTTTGTCTTCAAGGGGCGTGGCTTTCTTCAAATCTTCAAATCAAAGCCAGAGAAATGCCAGCAGTGCCTCAAGGCTGACTTTTCCCTGTGCTGCTGCTCTGTGTGGGCTCGGGTGCTTCTTCCTTAACTTTAGCTCTGATGGGATGTATCTTGCGCGTAAGCAGGGCACAGAGCAGACCAGTGAGCACCAAGGAGGCACCTCTAGAGTCTCCTTTCTCAGAGATGTCTAGTCCTGCTGTCCCAACACAGATGGAAATTCTCCAGAAGGATGGAAAGGAGACCATGGTGGTTTTGGTTGTTCCCCTCACAGCCAATGAGGATAATATTCTTTAAGATTATTATGAAGTAATAGAAAAATGTCCTTCCCCAGAGTCATCCAATATCAGAAACCAAACCATTATAACGGGAGCTGGGTCATCGCAGGGCCTTTTGCCATGTATCTACACGTGACAGCACGCTGAAGATTATGCAGGCACACTCCTCCAACACCCCCTCCACACACACACATACTTATCCGACTTGGGTCCTCTGGTAGGTTTTCCTGGTATTACATTCTCAGGGAACCCATCTGCTTCATTTGGTCACGGAGAATTATTTGACATAGCACAGCACCCAAAATACCAATTGTAGATTTAGGCAACAGGAAATGACTTTAACGTCAACAAGGGGAAAACTCACATGCTCAGGAAAGAAAAAAAAAAAAAAAAAAAACAGATGTAGAGGGACAGAAGTATGACACTTGTATATTTGAAAGGTGAGAAGAGGAATTACCTTCTTTAAACACTGGGCCATTCCTACAAGAGCCTATTTTATCTCTGTTTTCCAATGGGAAATTGTGGAGAAAGGAAATTAAACTCTTTCACTCTGTTAAGCTGTTGTGTGAGCACAGACAGAAGGTCTGTGCTTATCTCTGCTGATTAGCAGGCTGATAGGTTTACAGTTCTTTCCTAAAACTCAAGGAATCACTTCCAGTGATCCGCCAGGCACCCTTCCTAGGGTCCCATCCACAATCCCTTTCCCTCAGCGCTCTCATGCCCACTGTCCCTCATGGAAACTCATCATGGAGAAGGGAGAGACTCCTTCTGAACTCTGGAGTCATTTTCTTATAGGTTCAGGCCTGAGAATGGCAGGGATGATTCCTTTCACGACGAATTCTAATTCTGTCTCTGGCATCTAATTCCAGGTACATACAAATGAGCATTAGGTTTTGCATCTAGGAATGAGGATAATGACAACAACGGGCTGTCCCGAGGGGCCTACATACATGATTAACTCTACAGGAAAAATACTTAGAAATCCATTTAAGATGGAAGATGCTTTATTAATACAGTTTTTTCTGCTTCGTTATTATGGTTAGGTAGAAAAATAATTCTTAGCAGCTCTTTAGAATGTGCAGCCCACATCGGTCTGTGTGCACTTGAACTGAAACAATCACAGCATCTTTGTCTCTGACTGTAAGGAAAAGTGCTGCAGCCTCCCAGAAGCTCAGGGCTCAGGTGACTCTCAGAGTGGACAAAGAAATGCCACTCGCCATCTCCTACCTGCTTTGTGGACCCAGAGATCCAAACTCTATTCACAAATGGAAGTCAAGAAAATGGCGAAAGGTCAGAGATGCCCACACAATTAACGAGACAGATCCGCTTTATTCAAACCTGCCATTGAAGTGCTTTAAAAAGATGAAGATCAAAATCGCATGTCAATTGCCTTTCCATCCCCTAATCCCTAAATATAACCAGCACTTAGTGGCTTATCTTATATCCTGTCTCTAGCTTCATAAAAACTGCTGGATTTATTTTATTTTTCCCAGCATATCCGAGTTAATGAAAAAGGGATGACAGTCAGAGCAATTTCATTATTTGTGTTCTTCATAGAAACAACTTCCTCTCTGCCTCCTGGAAAGCACATTCCTAACGAGTGCTACCTCCACCTTTCCCCCCCCCACTTCCCTCTCCTTCCTCCCTTCCTCCTAGCGTACACATATACTGTACACATAAATCAACTTGTCACAGCTTGTCTCTGTGCTGACAGCTGTAATTGCTTCAGGTTATAAAAATAGCAATAGGACAATGCCTTTCAAGCTCACACACACGTTCACAGATACGCACGTGCGCGCACACATCCACACACACACATATGCACACAACACATATACTCCCTGAGCTAAAGAAAAGAATCAGAGTCCCATTAATAATCTTGACCCTACAAAGGAGGAGAGGGTGGAAGAACCAGAGGAACAGACAAGTGTGTATGTGGAGACTTCTGGTAGCTTTTGCATCTGTCCAGGGAAGAAGGCTTTAACAGAGAGAATTCCTAAGGAGGGACAGTCAGCTGGGTTGTTTTGTTTTACTCTAGATTGCAGATCGGGGTGAGTTAAAGAACTTTGAGATTCTGCTACACAAGAGACCCAATGAGGAGCAGCAGTTTAAGAAATGCCAGTTCGGATTCTCCTTCTCTACAAAGGCAAAAGGCCCCCTCTCCTGGTGGAGATTTCAAATGGAAGTGCAGCGAGGAGATGAGAAATGCGGAGCAGTTAGTGAGTGACATGACATCAAATAGATATTGGAAGATTTAATCAGAAAGAGCAGTGTAAATCTGGATAAAGAGCTGCCTCCAGGGGTGTAGAGAAAGGCTGGGCTTGGGGGAACTGCATGCTCCTCTATGAATACAGGATCCAAATAAAATCACTGCTCATCTGGGCTTCAGGCCAGCATGCTAGGATTTCAGGAGGAAAAGCAACAGGGCAACTTGAAGAGGGAAGAAGGGTGCAGGGAGAGAAAAGAGGTTGGGAACAAAGAAATCCCAGAAACAGGGCATGAAGAAAAGGCAGGGGTGTGGCTGGCGGCCTGTGGACTTTGGAACCCATGGATCATATAAGAGATCCACAAAGCAGAGAGATTTTGAGACGTGACAAAACACACTGAAGGATCCAAAATCGATAAAGCAAAGGGCAGGAGTCCAGAGGACACATCCCAAGATCTGGAGGTCTTTGGGACAGAGTGATTCCTTTCATAAGGTTAAGGTAAAACTTGAGACCCAGAGAATCACAGACTGGTATGTTTATAAGGTAGGTGTTCAGTATAATCCCCCTTTTATCAAGAAAGAAAGCCACATTATCAAAAGGCCATATTAGGTAATATTAATAATGGGTGTGACATTAATGACAGGCAAAGAAGGACAATCACACAGGACTGTTGACAGTTTCTCTAGTGTGTTTTCCAGGACGTCACAGCTACAGACCCCATGGGAACCACAGAAGGGTGTCCATACTTCAGTTGAATCCAGTACACCAGTCCTTGTGTATTCCAAGGACTGGGTCTGAGTGCTAGAGAGAGAAAGACAAAGGAGAGGACGTGACAGTGCTCTCAAGCTGCTTATAGTCCGATGCCCTTAGGTTTCTCAGAAGCTTTATCTGCGCTGATATTTACAAATGTGGGAATTACATCATACTCTGCTTTGCAGTTCCCTAAATTGAAGAAAGGAAGTGGGCTTCTCCTCCTTCAGAAGAATCTGTTCCACAAGTGCTCCTAGATTTCCAGACACCAAGTAGTACTTCATAGCTTTATTGAAAGGGACATTTGTGGAAAGCTACTGTTGGGGATGTCTATATGTGAAGAAATCTGCCGAAGCAATGACTCCTGTGATCTCCCCCCCCCCCCCCGTCTAATGGGTATGGTGTTGATAAACACTGAGAGGAAGAAATGGAAGAAGGCAAGTGGTAGAGGTTTTCATGGACTAAGAGAAACCAGAAAACATTTTCTTAAAGAGATGAAGCTAAGTTGTTCTTATTTCTGAGAAGAAGGGGAAGTCAGATGCTGTAGGAGGACCCTCCTAGCAGACAGGGAGCACAGACTCTGCCTGACTCAAGATCAGAAGGAGAATGAGTGGCAGCTGCCACTTGTTGACTGGCTGTGTTCATTTGAACTGAGGATGACACCCTCAAAGCAAGCTGTCTTTACACGGTGTCCATGCCGTCCTCCATCCACTGCACATTATCCACCAGGAACAACTGTAGTTTCTGGAGCCCAAAACGACAAAAGCCAAATAATCTTCACCCTGGGCTGGTAGGACAGGACCTTGTTGATATAACACCGAAGGTTTCTCAGCAGCTTTATTTGCACTGATATTTACAAATGTGGGAATTACAGCAGCCTCTGCTTTGCAGTCTCCTGACCCTCATGGTGCCAACCACGGGTCTGGTGTGAGCTGGATGGGAAAGCAGATGTGAAGTTCCAGGGACTGCCTCCTGAGTTTCTCAGGCTGGAACAGAAAGGAGCCGCTGCTGGACTTGTCAGCCCACACAGGAAGCACAGCCAGAGCATAGGAAGAGGCCCTGGGAGCAGAGAACAGGTCTGGGAGCTGTCCTGGAGTTCACATGGGAGGGGGGCTTCATTCCAGAGAAAGAAAAGAAGTATCATGCAGGGATATGATCAGAAAGAGGAAGTTGCTCAGTCTTCACACCACCTCTAGCAGGAAGAGCCGTGACCCCGTTCCTCAGCATCCCACACCTCACCAAGCCCCCTCCTTGATGACTGGGCAAGTGACTGTAAACTGCATACAGAAGGGAGGCCTAAGAAAAAGCAGACTAGCATCAGTGCTTTCAGGTTAACCCTATAGCCTCTGTAGAAAACTTTTGTGCTGACATGTGCGCGTGCGCGTGCACACACACACACACACACACGTCCATCCTACATACAAAGTCTAATGTTTGCAAAATGCAGCCCATTTGGTCAGGGAGCATCTTCTGAGATCAGAACAGCCTTCATGCACCACAGCCTGAGTAACCTCACACCTGGCATGCACAGCCAGATGTAATGTCAGGGGAGCATCTGACCTCTGCCCTTACTTCTTTTCTCTCTAAACAGCCATCTATTACTCATGTCTCTTTTTTAACCTTTTATCCTCATCCTTGGAGATTTTCACTTTTTGTTCCCCATCGGGGCAGCAGCAGAGAAAGCACTGAAAGGCCGGGAGGGAAGAAGACTTGCTTCGTCACACAGTGGTTCAATTAGGCTTTTCTCCACCACCGATGTCATTTTGTAAGCCAGAAGACAGAGATTCCAGTTTCAACTAAACCCCATCATTTTATCAGCTCAAAGAAGAAGTCGCTGATCTCTGAAAAGTTTTCAGTTCTTCAGTTGTCAAAAGAACCAACATCATCTCCGTGCATTGTCTGTCCTGAAAAGATCTACCAGCTGATTCATTCCAATGGGCTCCTGTATTGCAGAGTACAGAGACAGCTTCTGAGAGGCACAGGTCAAGGGAAAGTTGTAAGGCTCACCCAACCTGGCACTCATGGCTGTAGGAAGGATGCGGGTCTCTGCCTCCTGCCTGCGAAAGGATGAGTTAAGACCTGAGGACTTCCGAGGACCCTTCCGACACTAACAGGCTGTGATTATGATGCTTCTCAGCCCTCTTCTTAGAAGCAGTTTACCCTTCAGAGTCATTTATCTGTTCCTCTGTGCTGAAATCGCCTCTTCCCCCTGCCCTTCCACTCTCCTGTTCGCCTAGGTACTACTTCAGAATTCAGAAAACTCTCCTACAAGTTAATTAATGAGCTGCCCTGGATCTAAGGCAAGCCAGTGGAAGAGTCAAGATGATTAAAAGTCTTCCGATAAAGGGTTCTTTTAAGGAAAAGAAAGTCCCACAATGCAACCAGCAATGTTAATCTTCAATAAATATGCTGTTAATATTTAACTGGCATTTATTTAAACTTACAGTAACTGTCCTATTAAATCTAAATTAATTGCCCATTTGGGAATATTCCCCTAAAGCCTAGCTGGAACATGACTGTCTAGATCACAGTCTATGCTAGACATCCAGCCATAAAGAGAATATTTAAGTCATACCTCCTTGTAAGACTCCACAATTAGTAATAGCATGGTTGGAACTGTGGACTAGTAAACTGTATGCCCTGTATTTTCTGGAGACCTAATGCCTTTTGATCTGCAATGAGGGATTATTCTGTTTGGGTTACACAAGGCTTTGTGTGGATTGCAGAAGCCCATTTTATGCACACCTGTAATGTACTTGGAGCCAATGCCTACCTTCTTCACCTTTCCCTCACATCAAGTTCCTTTGGTTCCCTCAAACACATTCACTTCTACTGCCACACCATCTATACACGTAGGACGTCATGTACCTATAAGGTCTAGGATCCATGAATGAGAGAAAAAGTGATATTTGCCTTTCTGAGACTGCTTTAATTTGCTTAAAATGATGATCTCCAGTTGCATTCATTTCTCTGACAATGACATAACTTCATAACCTCATTTTTTCTAATGACTGAAAACAATGCCTATTCTGTTTCCTAAACTGTTTCCTTACTTTTGTTGCTCTCTCTCTCTCTCTCTCTCTCTCTCTCTCTCTCTCTCTCTCTCTCTCTCTCCTTTTAGGGACATTTTTAAACTTCTTTTTCCATTAGTGGGCATTAAACATAAGGGCCTCAGACATGCTAGCTAAGTGCTCTACTACTGAGCTTCATCTCCTACTGATTTTTCTCACTTGTATTTTGTAGTTTAGACTCATTTAATTTTGTTTTCTCTATATATCTCCTTGGTTTAATGAATAATTCATTTTTATCTTAGCAATCTCTGTTATCTCCCTACACTCCTGAATGTTCATGTGTTGCTAAGGACATCTCTTATTGGTGGTTGACATAAAGGAGCCATGCCTTAATACATGAGCTTCTCTGCTATAGAAGGAGTAACCAAAGTGTAATTGGGGAGAAAGGATCTTTGCTCTCACTGAAGTCAGTCAATATTGTTTTCTTACGAGTGATCTTGGCTGAATATCTACGATGTTATAGCACATTTACATTACATTCACAAACACACACACACACACAGACATATTCACTGGTCATATCAGACCAGTGAGCTAGTGAGATGTGGATTTCAAATCAAATGTGAGCCAGTACCCAGGTGGAATCAACTTCAAACTAATGTGTCAAAGCCTGAACAGAAGCCAAACTTTTCCTGAAGGAAGCAGAAGAGGGACAAAACTAAAAGAAATGCGTTCCAAGGTTTGAGAAGGTTTCTCTCACTGAGCGGTTTCTCTGTGTTCAGTTTGCCTTTCTGGGCCTGGAGGCATGCAGAGTTTTGAGAAGGAAAGAAGGAGACAGGGCATCAAAGACAAGCAGGCACCTGCCATGCATAAAATGACTCAGTTTATTCTCTCTTCTTCATTTGAATGTGTATTGCACATGGGCTTTATGCATGTATGTGTGCATGTGTGTTGGTGCATGTGAAGGCTCAAGGGTGATATCAGGAATCATCTTTAATTACTCTTCCACTTTACAGCTTTGAGGCTGGGTCTGTAAACCCTGAGTCTTCCCACAGGGTTAATCTGCCTAGTTAGTTTGCTTTGAAAGTTCTCAAGCTCTGCCTTCTGGGCTAAAACTATAAGTGGATCTCCATGCCTGTTCTATGTGGGATCCGAGAATCACAACTGATCCTTGTTTGTCTGACAAGCACTTTAACCTCTGAGCTCACCTCCCAAACTCTTAAGTTTATTCTTCTCCATCTATTTATAGAAGATCGGACTTTGCTGTACAAGTGAACTATGTTTTTGTTTTTCCATCTAATCTCATACATGATCTATCCACTTCCTTTTTCCTCCCTTCAGCCTTTCTCAAGTTAGACTAAAGACAATATGATATCCTTACAGTAACCTCAATTAATTAAAAAATTTTTTTCTTTTCCAAAACCATCTTTATTCTTCGTTTTATTAACACATAGAAATTAGAAAAATAATGAATCACATTCCGTATTCTTCATTGTCATCCTGACTTCGCCTCACCTGTCACCCTTACGCAAGAGCATCAGAGACTTCCCCAGCAAGCAGAACAGGTGTGAGAGCAATATCAAGGTCCTAGGCCACGCTCCTCACCTGGGAGTCACAACTCACATCTTTCTCTCCTGGAAAGGAATAATGATTTCCCTAGACCTGTGGTATTTGTATACTTTTGCCTGAAGATTAGTGGAGGGCTGCAGGAAGCAAGGCAGTCAGAGCAGCTGATGGAACGTTCTAGAGTGGCCTTGCCTGGTGCTCAAATGGCTTTGAGCCTGGGGAAGGAAGTGTGGGGGGCTGTTATGGTTGTGCATGTGAAGAAGGCATAACATAGGAAAATAATTTACCTCAGCTTTCACAACAGTTTTGACAAGGCGTCAGGATCAAAGATGCCTTTAAAAAAAGGTAGATGATGAGAAGACTCTGTTTTTTCCCTCAAAGGCAGAAAATGAGCTTAAATCTGGGATGCAAATCAAGCCTAGATTGACATATCTCTATGTGGAAAAGTATTAGTAAAAGAGATTCCCCACAGGCCAGTTGCTGGGACAAATCGAATGTAATATTTTTACCAATGATCTGTCAAAGGAAATTCAGAGAGAACTCTCTCAAATTTACAGAAGGCATTAAGTATCCCTTCAGTAATTAAATCTTCAGCTGAAACATACGAGCTGCACATAATCTGCTAAGTCATGTGATTACATGAAAAGTGGATGGAGTATAACAAGCTTTAGGAAAAATAATTTAGATACCAGGCTCTGGGTGGTAGGATAAGAGGCAATAGGCACCACATGATGGACCAAGTATGGATATTGCAGTTACTGGCCTTGATTTGAAGCCCATGCTCCACAAATTGCCAACTTGACCTTGGAGAATTATCTTATCTTATTCGTGGTGGAGATTAAACTAGATGATACATGTAAATTCTCCAGTGTGCTATCAACTCCAGAGGCAGTAGCTAGCGTTCTGTTCTCCCTTTTCCAACCCAGGAAAGCATTTGCCCATTGTGCTCTGTCAAGATCAGTGGCTTTCATGTTTGGGTCCTCAAAACACAGGTCAGAGAGTGATGCAATAGATGGTTCACAAAAAGCAGGGTTTTCTAACCACACAGAGAGTATGGGACCACCTGTTGTGAAAGATATTAGAACAATACAAGAAGGAGAAACAAGGAAACACTTTTGACTCAGAATTGCTGTGTGTGAATCCCTCAAATATTGCCTGCAGTGGTTAGCACTGTGGCTCACAAATAAGAAAGGAACTTCATGCAGCCAGTTGTTGAAGTTGTAAATCAGTCATTTTATCTATTTAGCCATCATGTATTATTTAATTTTACTGAGACAGGATCTTGTTATGTAGTCAAGTCACCTTATAACTTGTGATTCTCCTGCCTCAGCCTGGGCAGTGCTGGATTCAGAAGTCATTTTTTTTATCTCGCCCCAAACACCATTGTCCCTCATTACCCACTGTCTCAATCTCTCTGTCCTTGTTGCTTTTCTTCTCCCATAGTTCTTAGGTTCTTCCCCTAAAAATTGTCTTTCTTCCCCAGATGTCTTTCTCAGTTTCCACTGCTTGATTGTGTCCCAGGATGCCATCATGGCTCCCGAGTTCCCTATCTGGATTACTCAATTGCCTTCTATGATCAGCTGTTGCCAAGAGAGAAAGGTTTCCTGAAATCAGATTACATTGCATTCCGATTAAGTCGTGATTAACTGTGGCTCTCTCCACTACCCTTTGAAGAAAGCTTCTGATCTTCATGTGAGGCTTCCAAACTCTGTGAGAAAGTCCACCTAATCCTACCTAAAGATAGTTTTTCCACCAGAATTGCCATTGTCCAGAAAAAGTAAGTGAGTCATCATAATGGATGTGACCGTTGTAATCTTTCTAAACCATGCTTCCATTTACCCGATTGTCTCTGTGAATGGGGAGAACCCCTTACAGAGATGGGGAGGAAACCTCATAAAAGCTTCCGAGCCTCTGCTTGTTCCAGCTTCATGCCCTGTCTTCTCGTGGTCAGCCAGGTGGGGTCCTAGTTCCTTGGCGAGGCCTTTCTCAAAAGGGATTCCTATGCATCTCAGGGTCTTTACATGAGCTGTTGACCTGCCTGGAGTACTAGCTTGTGTTTTCCCAGTAAGTTCTATTCCCCTGTACAGATCTTGCTTCTCATAATGGAGCACTATCCCATCAATCACCAGCTATGCTGCATATCAACATTTCTTTTGATTCTCATGATTTTCCCAACCCTCTGGGTGCTTCCTTTTTCTCTGCTACAAAGCCTGGCATAAAACAGGTCTTGATGTACACTGACTGAAATTCAGTGGCTGTCACCACTGACAGGGTTTCCAAATCAAGGGAAGTTAGAAATGAAATATCATGAAATATGATAGCAAGAGCGTATCTTACAATCGCACGCTAGCTATAAATTAACAAAAACCCTAAGAAATAAAGACAGTAGCTTAAGGATGAAAACGGTTGTGTCTGTATACGAGGTTAACCAGCAAAAAGCATAGGAAGTAAGACACTGGAAGCTTGGAAGAGTTAATGGTTGGCAGTCACACTGGTTTATTAGGTCAGGGGTGTCTGATGTGTATCTCTAACCTTTGAATATGACTCCCACCAGAATTGCCACTGTCCAGAAGAGGTAAGTAAGACATCAGAATTGATGTGACCTGTTGTGACCTTTCTAATGTCATGTTCCCATTTGCCCAGTAATTCAGTTGTCTGTGGCCAGGGATAGCTGAACTGTGCTCATCTCCAGCCTCTTGAACACGTCTGTCAAAAGCTGTTCTCACACAGGTATCACCCTCGGTAAGAGCCACTCTTGAATACTGGGAGAATGCGCATGTGAGTCGTGTAGAATGAATGTGAGTAGGTAGAAACAGCTTTAAACAGGATCAGGTGGACCTTCTCACTGTCCTGTCCCATCCCACTCTTGGCCAAGGCTGGGGACCTCTAATCTGTGCCACATTCACTGTGACCTATCTATTGCCATCTGATTTACCCCTGACCTCTCCATATGTGGCACATTGTTAAGTTCTTGGCCTTCTCCTGCCCATGCTCTTCCTCCCTGGAACAGACTTCCTTCCAGGACAAGATGGAAGCAATTGGCTTCCCATGCAATTCCTCATTTTTCACTCTAGGGGAAGAGAATTATGGCAGTAATAGTCTAAAAACAATAGCCAATAAGCAGGCTGAATTCCGGACTTTATTCTTCGTATAGTTTATGGAGTTTAACTGTATCTTCATTGAGGAAACTGCAACATTCAATTTCATTTCCTGCAGACACAGCTGAATAACATGCATGCACGAGGCCCGAGAGACTTCAAGAAATGGTAAGCCCAAGACTGGAAGGTATTTAGGTAATTTTTCCTAAGAATAAAGGTTGAAGTCAGTTAGTTGGAAAGATTCTTTCTGCCTGTTCAGCTAAGATGATCCTGCCCTTCTCACATGTGTGTGGTAGAAGAGATGATGTGTCACTGGCACATATACAACTATACAATGCATGGGGTAATAGAAAGAGTTACTCAGATAGTTAATGGGCCCAAGTGGAATCCATCTAGAAAGGGAAAGTGCTCGACTACAGAAGAGAAGAAAGGGAAAGGACAAAATAGGGTTCATTGCCAATGCAAAGGGAAAAAAACTACAATGAGCAATAAATTGAGTATATGAGAGAAGAAGAAATGGGAGAACAGAACTGGAAGCAAAATAAAACCTAAGACTTTGCACCTCAGACTTGCTCAGAGATCCATTGGCTAAACTTCTCACAAAGCAGACATTGTTCCAACTTTTCCTTGTAAGAGGCAAGAGGATTCTAATGAACAAGATACCCTTCTCATTTCCTTCTTATTTATTGAACCAAAATCAAAGACATTTGTAAATGGGGTTTTATAAACATTTCTAGGACAGCCACTTTGCTCTTGGGAGAGATAGCTAACTACATTCTCATAACAAATCCACCATAATCCCTACAACCGACTCTGACCTCCTAGCACTCTCCATCCAAGAATAACATTAATACTAATCGGACTATTATCCAAGGTGCTTGGTTTGAATCTGAGAAATTGGAGAAATGATCTTATAAATTATTTTCCAAGGATATCATCTTTAAGCATTAACAGGCATAACTGACTCTGAATTCTGGGAATTGAGCATAATTGCATGGAAATTGACACGACACAAATGCCAAGAATTCTGTTAACCTTTAATATCTTTTAAAAACTCTCTCCTTGTAATTATCTCTTTCCTTTGTTCTAAATGCTACTGATGAATATGTAGAGACATAAGCAAGCAAGACACTAGATGGACTGTAGAATCTTTGTCCCTGGAATTTTAGAGTTTTCCATAAAGCAATAGTTGGTAAATGGATTACTCAGAGTTTGGCTACATCCGGAGTTGTTTTCATTTTTGTACTGGTTCTACCCTCGCTCTCTGCTTGTAATTCTCCCAGCTGAATGGAATTCCTTTGCATTGGTAATAACATTGGAAAGGTAGGCTGAGGCACTGGGCGCCTAATGCAATTCCCGATCTGTTCTGTGTCTTTGCAAAAGCCACCACGCCCCTTCCATACTTCGGATTTCCTTTCTGCAAAGCAAGTGTGATGACATTTAGCTCTAACTGCAACAATATTTGCATAGCGCTGTAAACTTTACCAAGGACATTTACATCTCTTATCTCACTGGTGTAGGGATGTTTTGTACCTCCTCCCTCCTTTCCAGATTCCACTGCCTCCACCAACGCTCTCTTTCTCTCTCTCCCTCTTCTCCCTTATTTTAATTAAATCTTAACTCATCCCTTGGCCTCTAGTTCTGCCTCTGCCTAACTAGCGCTTCAGTGACAGGGCAAATTTCTGGGGGTGAAAATTTGAGTAGACATTGCTGGCATCACCATAACTAGGGAGCTACTACTCCCATCCAAGGCAAGGATGTGGGGGAGGCTAGATGCTCAGCAACATCTACATTTCACTCCTGGGCATCGAACGCCTTCCAAACATTTAGGCATGTGAGCTCTTCCTTTAACAGATCAGCATGCATGCTCTTGCACGGTTTTAATATTCACGGAGTCTCCAGGAATGTACCTGCCTTGCAAGTTAAGGAAACAAAGTGTTTGATTTGGATGGATCTTTACCAGGAAATATAGCTAGTTTGGAAAATCACAGAAGCAAGAGGAATGTGGCGCTGGTGCTCAAGGTTTGTGCATCTATGTCAGTTCTCACTGTACCTATGTGCCACCTTCTCGGTCATTCCACATAAATCCAGCTCTGCTGTCTTGATCCTGTGTGTGGAAATCGTGTGCCCAGACTTATTTTACAATTACTACTCATCATTTACTTCGTACTGTCCAGTTAGAACACTACATACATAATTTTTTAAGAATGAATAGAAATAGCTTATAGATCTCGGAACTTAACATTTCATGCAAAAGTTTTACATGGTAACAAAGATATCAAGCAATATTTTCACTGAGTTTCAGTCTAGAACATGTTAAATAGCAGCCAACATAAACAATACAACACACAGAAGCCAGCTTTATCTTTCTAAAGTGAGCTCTGGCAATATTCTTGGCCTGTTCGGAAGTTTCAATGTGTCTCCTTGTCTATGATGTGAGGTCTAAATGCCTGAGTTTGCCAGTAAGAGCTATCCAAAGTTACCCTGCTGTATTAGCTTTTGTGGCCCCATCCCCACTACCCCCAATGACTCAGTCTACCTGTCCTTCTTGGCAGTCATATAAGAATCACAAACTGTATTTTCTTATACTTTTGCTCTGTAAATTTGCCTTTCGGCCATCCCCAACTGTTTAAATCCTATACAGGCAGTTCCAGTTCAAATTTTATCTCCATGAAACATTATTTTAGCCAATGTCTCCCCCACACATATACATGTTATATATACTAGGTGTGTACAGTTATAGAACTATATATACATAGTTATGCACATAAAAATGCATGCCGTGTTTATTCACATTACAGCCAACTGAATATTCATCTGATCTCACTTACTCTGCGCTACAAGTTTTCTGAAGGCAGGCACCATTATTTCTGGTTAACTTTTGTACCTTTCCAAAACTGAGCAAAGTATGGGGATCAGAATTCAACAAATATTCTTTGAATTGAAACAGTCTCTCAGTGCTTGCACTAGTCTAAGTACTAATATCCTTATTTCATGCATGAGGAAATTGAGCTCTAAATGAATTCTGGAAGGTTCTTTAATGTAGAGCATCAAAAGAGGCATGCTGTGGGGATAGAACCTACTCTCATTCTAGCTCATGGATGGTTCAAATTTAGAGGTGAGTGTGGCCTACATTTCCATTAGGAAAAAAATAGAATAAAATTATCATTTCTAGATCAACTTTCCGATATAGAGGTTTGGGTCAATATGACTTCATATGCCAACTGGTGATGAGCTGTCTTCCCTATCTTAAAACCTTATGACAAAACAGAGCTCAAGGTTTCCCCGTTTTAAGATGTTATTCCAGCAGATTTCAGCCAGAAATAAGACATGAGTTTCCCGGAACGTTCTTCAGGCTCATTGGCGGTGGAAGGGTCAAGCTCCAGCTGCGCTCCCTGGCCCCGCGCCAGCCTTGACGGATCCCATCCATCACCGCCGAAGCCTGCCCTTCTCACACGCTGCTTGAGTTGGAAATGGAAGTGGCCTTTTAACAGAACATTGTCCTAGGATTGTGTGAAGCAAGGCTGACAGAGAAAGGAAGATTCATTCCTGACACCAATCATACTAATATCTGTCACCAAAATGACATTTTCCCTTTAATGATGAAAAATGCATCAGCATAGAAGAAGGGGAATGAGCAACCTCCCTGGGCTGCTCTGGCCTGGAAGGGGGGAACCTGTGCTGCAGATGCTCTGAAGTGGAGTAGCAAGGAGAGGGATGTCCAGTCAGCCACGGAAGAAACACAGCTCATACCTTATTAGGAAGAGAGGGGTCCAAGCAGATTATTGGTTCTCAATTAGGTGACATCACTAAATATCTAAGGATTTATTAGACCCTTTGCACGGATCGTCCAAGCTGGGACTGAGTACTGATCTTCAAGGCTGCCATATACATATTTCCCAATATCCTGCATTCCGGACTCAGTTAAGTTCACAGGGAGGCACAGCCCAGCTGCTGAGTATGTTCACAGTCTTTTATAAGTGGAAGGGCCTCAACGGAGGAACCAATGTAAAGGCAGGGTCCATGTGCATATCTGACGGACAGTGTGAGGGTAGGGTGATTCTTGAGAGGAGAGAAGGCAATATAAAGTCAGGGCTTCAGAGACCAAGTACACAAAGAGGTGAGGACAATAGAGAAATCAGCTAATGTCTACCCAATAAGTGAGCAGCTAGACTTTCCCAAATGCTCAGATCTCCATCTAAAGTCTAGAGGAGAAGGCTGCTACCTAAAACCTTCTGCTCATTCTTTCTTACTGCCAGATGCTGTTTTCCACAGACATTATGGAAGGTCACATGGCCCAGCAAGACAATGAGATTTTTCCACAAGGCACCTGCGTGCAAACTCAGTGACTGAGTTTGAGTTCTGGATACTCCATGATACACAAGATGGAAGAAGAGAGCCAAGTTCTGAAAGATGTCCTCTGACCTTGTCTTGGTTTGAAATGTGAGTCTCCCCCCCCCCCAAGGCTCATGTGTTTGAATCCTTAGCTGCTACCAGTATTTGGGAAGGCCATGGCACCATGGAGTCTTCCTGGAGGAAGGCAGTCACAGAGGGCGGGCCTTGAGGTTGGTTAGCCCAGCCCTGCTGGGGTGAGTGAATCTGCTCTTGGGCTTGCATATGGCAGCTCTCTGCCTCCATGATCTCTGCGGTGACCTAGCCTTCCTCCGGCTTCTGCCCACCAGCCATGTCATTTCCGCCATGCAAGATTATATCCCCCCTCTGGAACTGTAAGCTGGATAAATCTCTTCCCCCTTTAAGTTGTTCCACCTCAGTCTTGTCTGCAGCAACTAAAAAGGTAACTAGTATAGACCTCTACATGTTCTCCATGGTACACGTATCCCTGCTTCCTGCTTGCTTGTTCTCTCTCTCTCTCTCTCTGTATGTGTATGTATTTGTGTTTCTCTCAATAAGAATTATTAAAGCAAGGGCATGCTGTGTTCTAGGCCTGCAGTTTCTGTCTTTGTGGTTAGTCTAGAAAGGAGCAATTGAGAAGGACGCTGCCTTCCGCTCAGGAGACAACCGTCCAGTTTCTTCAGACTGATGCTCACTGGCTGAGCACTCAGACACTCTACCTCCAGACTTCTTTCAGGCTTTTACTTCCATTTTTCCACTTGTGTGTATGTGTGTGAAAGAGAGAGACAGAGACAGAGAGACAGTGAGTATTGCATGAGTGGGGACATGCTTACCCTTGCATGTGAGTACATGGGAGTAGAAGCCCAGACACTGACATAAGCGATCATCCTTTCTCTCTCTTCCACTGTATTCCTCATACCTGGGTCTCAAATTAAACCCAAGGATCATCTAAAGGACTAATCTTGCTAACCAGCTTGCTCAGAAAATTCTAATTCTCCACCTTCCTGGGCTGGAATTACAGATGGGCCATCGCTCTGGCTGTGTGGAATCTGGGGACCAGAACTCTTGCCGATTGCTGACAGAGCCAACATTTAGCTGATGCAGCATCTCCCCAGCGTCTGTGATCTCACTTTAAGTTCCTGATAATAAGGGACTTGATTACCCGCAGTCAAAGCCATCCCAATGATCATATTACCTTCACCTGGAGGAAAGGATGTGTCAGCCAATGAGGACCATACCTCTGGATTCATTTATCCAGTCTCTAACTGGGGCTGTTCTATCCACAAGTCTTCTACCTTCTACCACCAGTTTCCTCCTATCCCTTGCCTCTTACAAACACTGACATGCCAAGAATCACATGATACTGGGATACTTCTAAAGTTTTTATACTTTCGCAATTCTTTGCAACGTTAATTAGCAGAACACCCACACATTAGCTAACCTGCCAGCAAAGCAGCTCTGTATCATCTTTATGAAGAAGGAAACTGAGTCATTTATAATCCCTTATTTGCATGAGTGGGCTTCTGGCTCCCCTTCTCCTCCTCCTGCATTCTTACTTTCAAATAGATTTGAGCCAAGCAAAGAGATTTTCCAGAGGGTCTTCACTTGCACAGTCAAGCCCTCAAGGGAATTGCTACAGACACATGTTTTTTAAAACTCAAGGCCTAAAACGAATCCCTGCAAATAATTAAGAACACACTGTCCACATTCTCCATGGGGGTCACCTAAGTTATCCTTCTCTGGTGTGCTGGGCTTTTCTTGTCTCCTTGTATCTTTTCAGACAGGGTGAAACTCTCCAGCAAGACCGCCAAGGCCCAAAGTGACTTCTAAGTTCTGCAAATGACACTGGAACCCTCTGCTGATGGGAAAAGAAAGGATATATGAGACTGTTCCCAGGGAAGATCGGCAGGATAGCTTCCTGTCTGGAGGCAGCAATGCTGCCCAGGCCCCTGCTGGGGGTCAGCCCGCAATGAGACTCCAGTGGGGTCTTGTCAGCAGAAACACACGCCCCTGGTCTTCCAAGGTGCCCAGCAGGCCTGGCACCACTGACAGCATAGGGCAAGGATCACACTTTCTCCACCCCTCCTGCCCAGGACAGCATGTGCTGCTAGGAAGAATAGCCTGAACTTAAATGAGACAGGATCCTTGCGTGTGCTCCACCCCTGCACTCATGATGGGAGGGCCGGTCTGGATTGCGTCTCTCGCAGCAGCTGTGCAGCCCAAAGTCCAGCAGAGGCACTACTGCAATCTACATCCAGGGAGAGGAAACTTGGAGACGAACAGGAAAGAAAGCACCACACTCCCCACTTCTTGTAAGCAGGCTAGCATCTCTTGATCATAAAGGACATAACATTTCAAATCTCTTAAGAGAAGAGATAAAATACACAGTTTTAACCCATATACATTACTCCCTTATAGAACACTTGATGAACTTAGGGGGGAAAATGATAGAAGTTCATCTGTGTTCCTACAAGTGTTGAAAAAACACAACTAGAAACAAGAAGTCAGATCTGCATAGCTCATTCCTTTCTCCTGTATTTAATTCTGCTCCACCTGTTCTGTACAGAAAAAGAAAAAGTTCCATGATGTCCCTACTTGACGGATGAATAAGTCAAGGTTTTCGTAAAGCAGACTGACAACATTACCACTGGGCACTGCAATGCAATGATTTTGGCCTCAAAATAAGTCTCTAGCTTCAAGTCCAAGGCCCTCCTGTGGCTGGCTTGAAAGAACACAGAGTACTTAAAAATAATGGGAACAATTTATGAAGGGTCAGAGGAGCAGATAAGAGTCAGCGCCCTTGTCAAAATGTGAACCCAGAGAAAGAAAGAGAGAAAAAGGAAACTGTACTGAAAGGAAAAAGGAAGAAGTCTACAGTATCTACGCAATGGAACAGGCCGCCATTCATCGCACAGCGTGTTTCTTCTGAGCATCTGGAAACGCAGCATCTGTTGTCCACAGAACAACAGGCGGGATTGATCGACAGCACTGGGAGCAAAGAGCAGGATACAGCTCCCACTGTAAAGGCCCTGTGGTGGCTTCCTGGGTGGCCATTCGTAGCCCCAGCAGGACCCATCAGGAGCACCCGTGCCTGCTGTCTGCAGAGGTGTCTGCTACGGGCGTGATGGCCGTCCTCCTTGATCTCGTGCTGCATGTGGCCACATGAAATGAATCTGTCATTCTGTTCTGGGGAATGCAGGTCTCTGCGGCTTTCAGACCTCCATGCTCTGTCACAGCATTTTCCCTTGGGTTCCCCACCCTGCGATGCAGCTCTCACCCAAGTCACCCTGACTTCTTTGTATCTCTGCCAATCAAACGTGAAGACCCATCAGGACACTCCCTAACCTGTCATTCCGTCTTCTCCACCGCCCCCTCTGTCATCCAGGTGAGGAAGGACCTTCTCTCTTCAGAATTCTGCATTAGTTGTGTCTCCCTGTAGCAACCAGAACACGCTATCTTGGGGTTCAGATGAGTACAAACGCAGGATTATCTGCCCACCAGGGAGCTAAGCCTGTTGTCCCAAGGTCTCTGCTTCTGACCTAAAATGCATCTCCGTGGTTCCTGCCATGATGGGCTCTGGGTGTGCTTAGGAGGAGGGTCAGTGAGCAGGAGGATGGAGACCCAGTGCAGGGGATTTAGGAAGATACTAAATTTAAGTTACAATAGAAAGCTTCTAAGTGGAGGAAAGGGCTTCTGTAGAAACATCCAACCCTGTTTTGAGGAACAGTTTCTTATGCAAATGTCTAATTTCAAAGGCACAGCATCTTTGTTTCTTTTCCCTGCCTTCCCCTTATTTATAAAAATCTCCTGCTGACTTCTCCTTGCCTCTCTCATTCTGCTTCTCTCCCTATTCACCTATCTGTCTATCTGTCTGTCTGTCTGTCTATCTGTCTATCTACCTACCTGCCTGTCTGTCTGTCTGTCTGTCTGTGTCTGTCTATCTACCTACCTATCTGTCTATCTGTCTATCCATCCGTCCATCTGTCCTCCTGCCTCCCGCCCGCCCGCCCATCTGTCTATCTGTCTGTCTGTCTATCTATCTATCCTGTCTATCTATCCATCCATCCATCTATTTATCTCCTTTTTCTCCATTTGTAAGCGATAACCAACAGGGATACATTTGTTCATCCTTGTTGTGAAGAATAAGTTTCTAGGAAACCTGTGACTTAGAACCTTGTAGAAGTCCTAAAACACACAAACCTCAAATGGAAAGCTGTTTCTCCTGGAGGACATCCTAATGTATTAAAAAAAAATCCCCCACACTGCGCCATCAAAGTCATATGCAATGTGACAAAGTGGGTAATTATGTTTCACTTAGCACACATCAAAGGAACAAATGGCCAAAGAGCAGTGTGCATGTGTACCCAGGCATGCCAGGGGGAGGCCAGCTCGTTCTGCGGGCGGGAGTTGGGGGACAGCCACGGGCTTGGCATTCCAGCAGCTGCTGGCCTTTAAAGGGAGGAGACGCCGAGCCTCTTTTCTGCCTGTGAGCTGAAGCGTGACCTGTCTTCCTATGCCCCTTTGTTGGTTTTCATGGAAACCTATGTTTACGGAGCTACTGCAGGCATGATGACTGCAGACAGATGCTGCTGATCTCTGAACCCTCACCACCTTAAAAGCACTTCTTTGGGGAGATGAGCTGTCATTTTCTAGTTGTTCTCTCAGTGCACAAGATGGCAATAAATTGGTGATGTTTCCTAAAATCTAGATGCCCCTTTGGGGTGCAGGTGACTCTAGGCAGCCTTTGACTGCTTGCTACAGCTGCATGGAGGGAGAGGGAGAATGGGGAAAAAATGTGTTCCTGGACCTCGTCACTTCTAACATCATACTAATACTACTACTAATAATAGTAATAAAGAAGGTTAACACTGGTTTCTCTGGCATGGACGCAAAGGCTAGCCTCTTCCTTTATCCCAGAAGTGCTTCAGCCCATCCACCTTTCCCCGCCCTTCCCCACAGGCTGGGAACTTTGTCGCTTTAAAATTTAATTATATAAAATCCTGTTCCCTTTACCCCCTGCGGATGAGCAATTGTTCTGCTATTTCTATAAAACGCCACAGGAAATATGAAAATAGGAAGCAGGATTTGGAGCAAGACTGTTTCTGAATGCCTGTGGTTAGCAGCGTCAGAGATGGCTGCTCACATTTTACATCTGTCACAGGGAAGTAGAAGAGGGAGAGGGAAGAAGGAAAGAGGAGAGAGGAGGAAAGAGAAATGAGGAGGGAGGGAATGAGAGAAACAGAGAGAGAAAAGAGGAAGAGGAGAGAGAGAGAATACATGCCCGGTGTTACAAGTGACCTTTGGCTAGAAGGACACGTACTAAGGTTCTAAACCAAGAAGCAGGGCAGACCTATGCCAAGCTCACCATTCACCTCTCCAGCCAGAGAGTCAGGCTGGCAGATGGGTCAAGGATGAATCATGTGCTGGAGAGGAATGGACAGTACCTTTCTTTGCTGAATGTGACAGACTCTCCAAAGCAGGCTGAGTATCCTTCACAGCCACTTTGTTTCCTTAACAAGTGGCTAGCTTGAACAGGAGTGAGTGAAGCTTGAAAGTTAGGTACTGGGGACAGAAGCCAAGGGACCCATGACTCATGACTTCCTGAAGGAATACCTGTGGAAAGCGAACTTCTTCTAGATTTGGTTTCCTTAAATGTAAGGTGGAAATAACAATAACCATTGTAACAGGAATTCCCCTCATATAAAGTGCTTAGAAAGATGCTATGGTAATTATATAGTAAGTATCATTAATGTTGTAAATATCGCACCGAATACAAGGGTGGCATCTAACTTACTCAAGGAGATAGATGTGAATACCTGATACCAAGAGTTTGGCAAGAGCTAAGAGAGGATATGTAGCCTGTCTGAAATTTTTGAAGATGAGGCCAGCTAAGGGCCAAAAGATTTGGGAATACTCAGCAGGAGACATGAATTTGTAAGTCTTAAAGAAGAGATAAAAATATACCAATTGAGGAAGAAATAGAATAGAAAGAACAAAATGCTGAAGGTTTAAAAAAATCATTAGAGGCTTAGTAAGAAATAGTGGGAAGTTGTTTGTGCCTGAAGAATGGTAAGAATCTGTACAAGCCTTGCTGGAGAGGGTGTTTAATTTTACAGACACCAAGGATTCACTAGAATTTTCCTTTTTTATTTCAGGTCATTGAAATGTTAATTCTTCAAATTCATTGACTTATAATTGACCAGCAAAAGTTGGATTTATTCAAGGTGTAGGCTTTTTCAGTACCGGGGTTTGTATCTAGAGTTTTCTGCATTCTAGGCAAGCACTTAACCACTGAGCTACAAACCACAGTCTCTTCTTTAATATATTGGTCGCATCACATAATTACCTTGTGTATGTATACAAGTGTGTGTGGGGGGGAGTGAATACTCATAAGCCACTTGTAGGAATTTAAAGTATACAATTATTAAGGTAGTTTCAGACGTACAGTGCATAATAGTTAATGATAATTTAAATGTTAAATACCAGATCTTCAGAACTTACTCACTCAATGACTGTTTATCATATTCACATCAGCATCTCTCCATTTCACAGAACATTCAAGGAAAGATTAAGGCAGAATCCAAAGTACAGTGGGCCAATACTAGCAAGGTGGATGACTGGCCAATTTGGAGACAAGCCAAATTGGGAGGGGGGGAGTGGGGAAGGGGGGGATCTATTGAGACACTATTGCCAAAGACACTGTGGAAAGCCACGAATGATCTACCTCATATTAAAAGTGAATTTCTTCCTAGTTACTCCTTCTCCAGCCTAGAAAAGACAACATCGCAGATACTGAATATGGCAGGCATTGCTGTAACCACTATGTGTCTTCTCCATCTTAGCTACTCAAGTATCTCTGAGTTGATTCAGAGCACACCAGTGAGTCTAAGTAATACCTGTACTCCCCTAGCTCCTGAAGCTGAGTCACCACTCATATACTGAGGACCAGTATTGGCCACAGATCTGAAAGATGAAATCAGACGTGATTTTCTATGGCAGGGTTGCTTTCTTCAAACTGGCCCTGTTTCTTCCTTTCTGTCATCTCTCTCTCCTTCTTTCCTGGAAATCAAAATGAGGGCACAGGAGTAGCAGCCATATCTCAGCCACAGAGACAGTCATCTGACATGTAAGATTCCAGAGGGAAAGAATGAGAAGATTGGGAGTTCAGGTGACATCATGGATATGATCCTCCATGCCTACGCTGCCTGAGAGGGGGCTTCAGGTACTGAGTTAGGTCTTGAACTTGGGATTCTGTCCCTCACAGCGGAGGACGGACCTGATACCAGAGTGTCCATGAGACACACGAGACACACACCTGAGTCACTTCTCATGGAAAGTGCTCGCCTACTGGTCCACAGCTGTTGTCCTATCACGGACACATTTCCCTTTGGCATGGGGAGAAAAAGGTCCCTAAATTCTCTTCACATTAGTAATTCACAGAACTCATTATTGTCTGTTGTTCAGTGTTATTCAAAGGTCCCTTACTAGATTGGGAAGGAAGCTGTGCCTGTGTCTTAGCCAACCCCTGGGAGAAGAATTCAAGGGTCGGGGTTAAAACATTTGCAGATTGATGGGGGCTGAGGAGATATCCTTCACATGAAGGAGAATGGTGACGCCTGTCCAATATCAGAGGCTTTGAGTTCAGTGTTAATAGGGCCTGCAGTGGAAGGCTGCTGGGGAGTTGAAGGAAGGGCCTACGAGATGATAACTGACCTTGGGGCTGAAGTCTTAGAGAAACGGGCAAAAGTGTGCTGCGGCCTGTTCTGGGAGGAGTTCACGTAGGCAGGAAGCTGGGAGGGGAGCCTGGAACAACAGGTGCTCTGAATGTGTCCTCTATAAGCTGGTTAACTTCCAACAAGAGGCCAGGCCTCTCTAATCCATGACTTCCTGAGCTAGGACAGGAAGAATGCTGCCACTATGGCTTATCATGACAATTCAAAGAATTAATGTGTTTGGAAGAGATTAAAACATGAAGGCAGTCTCTAAATGAGGGCTCTTGCTATCACCAGGGGAACGCAAGTAAACCACCTTGACTGAGCCCACCTTTAAGAATACATAAAAACACAGGACCAGAGAGCCCCTGTGACTTTTCCTCCTTCCAAAAAGCAGAGAAACCATCGTTGGCAAAGGTCGACTGTGGCATCTTGCCACAAGTATGGGGAGGACTTAGCAAGAAAGATCCCTCCACCTCTTGACCTCCTCGGTTCCATTCTCTGTTGGGGTGCAACAGTTTTCCCCTGAATCCCCCAGCCCAGCTCTGCAGTGGGGAAGAAAAGAATGCACACAAGAAACAGAACTGCCTGTCTGATGTGAGAGGATCAGGTTCCAGGGATGCACGATGCACGCTAGGAGCTCAAAGGGCATGCCTTGGACCAGACAGAAAGGACCTGCAGAGTCAAGATCCAAATGCAAGGAAAAACATCTCAACACAAAAACCTGAGAGAAGTCATCTCTCCCAGATAAAGCATCTTACCACAGGTGGTGAGCACCTGAAAGACTTGCCAGGTGAAGCCCTGCTCCAAGGCAGATACCTCTCCACTGCCCACTAGTCTTAAGACTAGAGGAGGAACGACTGTCTTCCAGCCAGGAGAACAAGAATCTGACCTTCACCATTGTAGAGAGGAAAGTGGAAGATCATGGGATGCTAGTAGCATCATGAAGCTGCCCCCCAGCCCTAGATTCATGAGTGGGCTTCAAGCTCTTAAGTTCTGTCTTAAGCTCAGGTTTCTGTTATCAGCAGTGGAATTATACTCAGCCCAGGTGGTTGGACTTGCTTCTGCCCATGTGAAAATTCTCTTGTCAAAGCTGGTCTGGGACTATTTCCACATCACCAACCATGAAACATGAAAGAGACTGAGAAACGGGAAGAATTAATTAGGTCAATGTCACTGGGACAGAGTTAAATCATATTTGGGCTTTAGATCCATGGAGCCCTACTTGTGTCTGATCTGCCTGCAAGTGGCAAAGACGAACTGGTCCTGGTTGGTGGGCCTTGCCTAGAAGAGACCTGTCTCTTAGAAGAAGCAGAGGAAGGAAGCCATGACCAGGAATTGGGTGTTCAAACTTCAAGGGAATCCTCAACTGTCTTTCACCTGTGAGTGGGCAACAATGAGTCCTAAACAGTTTTAGCCAGGAAACAGGCTTCTTCACACCACTTTCCACTAACTCCATATCTCTGATCTTCAGTGGCCACTGCTCGCAGACTTTCTAAACAGAAAGCTGGCTCGCTCTTGTGCTATAAATAAGGGGCCTGAGACCCACAGGGAACACCAGCCCACGAGGGAACTTCTTGTACGAAATTTGTCTCCTTTTCCACCGTTTAACAGCAGCCTGAGTACAAAACACTCCTGTGTTGCAGCGGCTGATAATGTAATGAGGCTCCATCCCCTCTGTGAGCTAATGACATTTGTGGGGAGATGACAGGTGGGTATGAAAATGGAATCGGATGGGGAGGGGGCAGTCTCTGGCTCCGTTCCCCGTTCTTTGCTGCTTCTGTCACTCGGCTTCCAAGGAAGAGCGTGGGTTGCTATCTATTAGTCTGTGCATCGGGATTTTCATCTAATTTCATAATGAAGATGTTGTTCCATCAGATACAGATGACATGTCAGCAGAAATGCGGAAGGCCATTCTTATGTGTCAGCTGGCTCTTGGTGGGGCCCCACCTGCCCGGGATAGCACGAGGCGTGCTGTCTTAAGGGAACGGATAGACAGACCTGCAGAGATCTGCCAGATCTTTGCTTTCTTTCCTAGTGACCAGATCTTCTCCAGCTGTAAGATCTATGAGGACAGGTGACTTTCTCTCCATTTTTTGTTGTTGTTCTTCTGTGTCTAAAACATAGAGGATGCTCAGTTCAGATACATACTTCTCAGACTTTGCAGACCAACTTACTTTTCTTCACTGAAACCTCCAGTTAGTTCTACTCCGTGTCTGTAGATTTGTCTTCATTTTAGGACAAGAGGTTACACGTTTGGCCCAGCTCCAAGGGTCTCAGTATAGTAAACTACACTGTTAGCTC
The DNA here is from genome assembly GCA_023101885.1 of Typhlomys cinereus. Classification (NCBI taxonomy): domain Eukaryota; kingdom Metazoa; phylum Chordata; class Mammalia; order Rodentia; family Platacanthomyidae; genus Typhlomys; species Typhlomys cinereus. The sequence continues at coordinate 118,513 of JALPQD010000872.1, forward strand.
CATGTCTAGTTTAAAGAGCTATGTTTCAGATTACTCCGTGCTAAAGCAAATGCCTAGGGTGCCTTCCCCATGGTTAGTTATGAAGACTGAACGGAGTGAAGCATGCTAAGGACTAAGAATGGCACTGGGCTCACAAATAATCAATAATCATGGACCAACATTAAGTTCTTTAAAAAAAAAGTTAGGTCATCTGAATCTTTTGTCCCAGGAACTTAGAACAAGGGTTAGTCGGTCATCTCCCAAAGTCCCAATACTCTTCTCAACTCTAGACATTATGTTAATGCTTTCTTTATATTTTCCTATGAAAGAAATATGAGTAATATTGAGTGAAGTTCAGAGCCCAAAACCTCATCTCCAAATTTCTACCTAGGAGATCCTGGTAGTATTAAAACTATTGAACTTTTTAGTTATGCTTAATCTATGAAATAAGAATATTAGTAGTGTCCAGCTCATAGGACTACTGTGAAGATGACATGCGATCATTGTCATGACGTGCCAGTAGTCACACAAATATTCTGTAGATGTTAAATATGACCACCATTCCTATTGTACAGAAGCATCCAGCCAATTACAGCTTGTGGACTCTTTCCATTCTGTCATGTGACTAAGAATAGCAACTTGGCCCCATGCACAAGATATGGCATTAGTTTTTGCCAAGGAGATGGGTTTGACCTTAAAATTCTATAATGGTCCAGCATCTGTGATTTAGAAAAAGGGGAAGAAAAGGGCCTGTTTTGGGTATTGGCTTGATAGCCTCTCCTTAACTTTGAACTTCGACCACAGAGAATGAGTATTTTCCTCAAGTCAAAAGACCAAGTCCTGGTATTAATTTGACCAAAAATTAGTGTACAACACCGAAAATCATTTCTCTTGAGATTTTGGTTTCTCCTTATCTAGATGAGATGCTGGCTTTGTTATTTTTGTCTTTGCATTCAGAGAGTCTGACCAAAACTCAATCATATTTCAAGACTTTCACCATGATCGGACTAAAATGTGATTCCCATAATCACAGAAGAAAAGGTATGTCCAGGGAACTGGGGAGATATGTCCAGGAAGATGGGATTTCTGTGTAGGTTTTATGTTGTTCTGATGGAATAACCTACCGTCCTCTGTCCCCAGCTTTGGCAAGGAGACTTGTGATATCCTGACCTTTGAATATAGACCATTAGTGTTCTGCCTTTTTCTTCTTAATTACCTAGGATGCCGTAATTGGCAAGAAAAGGTTAGTGCTGATGTGTCTTGTCTTGACAAGCTGCAAATAGCAAAGCAGAACAACTGATTTTCTCATCTATAGGGATTGTTTGGGACACTTTCTGGGTGAGAGGGTCAAAGAATCCCTTTCTTATGCAGACATAACTGCCTTTCTACTCTTTGGGGGCATGTGTACTAGGATAAAACACAGATTTTACCTTTTAGAAAGTTTGGTTTTGTGTAGTTTTGTACAGTCTTGTCCATCTACTTAACCTAGTCATTCATGATCTTCCTGAACTTTTTTTTGACCCTTTGACTATTTTTTTCAGGAAAGAATAAGTAGAAACTGAACTTCTAACAATTACTTAATTGTACACAAGCCCAAACTTTCAGTATTGTACAGGTTACAATGGATAATTGTGTGTGTGTGTGTGTGTGTGTGTGTGTGTGTGTGTGTGTGTGCGTGTATGTATGTGTGTGTGTGAGAGATGTGTGTGTGTACACTTGGTGGAGCTCTAATATTTACATAGTCCATCAAACATTATTCTCAATGTTGCCATGTAAGTATTTTTAGATGCGATTAACATTTAAATCAGTGGACTTTGAGTAAAGCCGATTATTCTCCATATCCTCATCCTTATCCAACCACTGGAAGGGTTTGATAGAAAAAGGCTGATCTCCCCTGAAGAAGAGAACATGCTGTGGCAGACTCCCTTTGGACACAAGCTCAGACACCAGCTCCTTCCTGGCCTTCTTGTCTCCTGGCCTGCAATGTACATACTGTACTTGTCAATTGTCTCCACTATTCCATAACTCCTTCCTTCCTTTCTTCCTCTCTCCCTCCTTCCCTTTTTCCTCTCCCGCCCTTCGTCCTTCTTTCCTCCTTTCTCCTCTTCCTCTTCCTCCTTCTCGCTCTCTCTCTCTTTCTCTCCTCTCTCTCTTTTTCTCTCATTCTGTTCCTCTGGGGAACTCTGAATAATATACACGTGTAATCTAACACTGACCTTTCCCTAATGGCAAGACATTCCCTCGTGTACTTTCGTGGGAAATATCCTTTCTCTGTGAAGCTTTAGATAGATTCCACTCAGTTTTCTAACTCTTCATTTACGTTGGGCAAAGAACAGTGATGGAGGTGCTCACAGTGCACGTGACCTGATTTCCCATCCTACAGTCTGCTTCTTCAGGGACTCTCACGTTCACCCATTGCATCTCCTCATCTCGCCTTTTGAGTGTGTGGCCCAGCAAGAGACAAGTGGTTGTTAATAAATGTACTGCAGGCTGAACATATGACAGTTCCGAACCCTTCATTGTCCCACTAAATGAATGCTGGGGATAACTTTCCTCCTCTAGACTTCCTTCATGCATTTTTCATCTTTTGTAAATGGGAAAGTCAAATGCAGCCAGACAGTCTTGTTGTTTATAATCATTACTCAGTGTGTGGTTTTGGAATTTGGTTTTGTTTCAAAATGAGGTTGTGCTGGCCTGAAACTCCAGATCCTTGTTTCTGAGCCTCCCAAGTCGGCTGGTGGGATGACAGGAATCCACCACCACACCCGCTGTGTCCCCAACACTAGTGCCCACTGTTGGTGATCTAATCTCTCGTCACAGATTGTGGTTGTCTGAAACCTCACAGCTCACTCTTAGGTAAGTTTCATTATCCCTGATGCAGCAGGGCTGAGTAAATTACCTTGGATCATACAGTTAACCTGTGACCCAGGTGGGAGTCAAATTTGGTATTTCTGACTAGGTCCAAGCACCTTCTTCCTCAAACCACCCAGAGTGGGACTGAAATTTTTAAAAAAATACTGTTTATGCATGTCACTGTTGTTGTAATTTATCACATACTCTATGTGTGTTCATGAGGACAAGATGAAAGGGAACTAGCAAATAATGGAGGACCAGATTGAAGGACAGTTGAGGACGGGCCTTCTTAGGAAATGAGAAAGTAATGAAATCAGGACTGCATAGTACAGGAAAGCTGTGTAGGAAGTCCTGGGGGAGTACATAGATGTTCTTCAGCAGCAAGATTCCTGACAAGTTCCATGGAGACACACATACATCCAGACACCAGCCAAATCATGATTTCAGCAGCAAATGATTAACACTCAAATGCCCTTGCTGCTGTTTCTAACACATTTGAAGAACATCACATTTCTTTTCATTAACAAATAATAGTTGTGCATCTTTATCATTTCTCTATCAACTAAATGTGACTCAGAGAGGCCCATGACTTTGTCAGTGATGTTAGTTTCTACCAGGTCTTGACAGCAAGTCCCGTGACTTACCTACACATACCGTGGCTCTGGGACAGAGAAGCAGGCAAGCTTTGGAATTTATCTTCACAGATGCCACCAGCAATTGAACAGGAGGAATTTGTTACCTCAACAACCAGGCAATAAATTACATGCTCGAAACAAAGGAGTATTAGAGGACATTATCCCAGGAATACAGACCAAAACTGTAGGCGACCCTCTGTGACCCTTGGAACCAGCACGAATTTTTCCCTTTTATCCTGTGTCTGTCTTGGAACCTGGCATTGGATTCCCAAGTCCAGAGCCTTGGGCAGAAAACTGTATGTGGGGAGCTTTCTTTCTAATCCCCGGCTTAGACTTTCTCTTCCTTAGCACCTGGTGAGCAAATGAATAATTCCCTTCCTCATTTGCATTGTTACCTGGGAGGTATTTATAGTCTGTGATCATCTGCCCCCTGAGTCCTCTCCTTCTCTAGACTATAATTTAGCATTAGATCCCGGTCTGTTTGCAGAGGAACTGAGCATGCCTAGAATTTCTGCTACCGGAAAGACTGCCAGCAAGGGCTGAAGCCTTAGCAGTGGTTAAAAAATGGGGAAAATGCCACTTTCGCAGTGGGCTTCTTGGTTCTCTTTATTAAAAGTTTTGTTGCATGTCTTTTGGATTGGGAGAGATTTAAAGATCTGTTCAGATGAACTTGTGTGTGTGTGTGTGTGTGTGTGTGTGTGTGTGTGTGTGTGTGTGTATGTGTATGTTATATACATGAGTAAGCAGAGCAGAAAGAAGGATGTTGATCTTCCTTTGTCTCCAAACTCCATCTCTCTGGCCTTCATGACTTTTCATTCCTCCATCACAGCTCTTGAAGGTCACAAACAAAAAGCAATAAAATAAAATAAAAACACCAGGAGACATTATATTCATAAAAGCAAAACCATAGGAGTACCCCTTTGTAACAGACTGTTCTTTCAGTTTTCTGAGATCACTGAAGTATAAAACATGACTATGTCTGAGATCCAAGGGGAGCAATGGGGCTCAGGACCTATTAAAAAAAAAAAAAACTATGGGAGAAGAGCTACAGCATGGGCCAAGGGTCCCTGGGGGAAATTTGTCCGGAAGATGTCAGATGCCTAAATCTTGCTCTTATTTTGATTTGGAAACTAAAAAATAAGTATTTTTCAAATGCATATTTGAGTAAATGGAACTGAGAATATTTGGAATTTGAAGCTAGTCATTCTGTTTCTAGGACATTAAAATGGTGTTAAGCTAACAAGATGCTCTCTTGTCCTCCTTCTAGAGGTATTGCTGAATGAATCTCATTAAACTTACACAAAAGCAAGAGTATTTATTGGAGACTAGTGTTTGGGAAATGGGGTTAGGACACAAGTGAAGCCACCCTTTATGTTTCATGTTCACTCCAAGAAAAGTTATTAACAGAGTGAAGAAATCACACAGAAAGCTGCTAACTGACCATGCATAAAGTTGTAGGAGTGGGACAGGTGGGTACATAAGCTACACTCAGTGTACAACATCATTTCTGTGATCTTCCTACCAAGATGTCCCACCAGAGGCTGGTGGACAGAAACACTACACAGACCCAGGTCAGGTGATGTCTTTCTAAATGTGCTGTCCAATGCCATGCAAGTGGGTTATGGTCCTGAAAGACAGAAGACCAGGACACAGTTCTAAATTTGAAGAGATGGGGAGTCTTGACAACCAAATTTAATGTGGTTTAAAGGCAAAGATGCAAAAGAGCCAGAAAGGAAAAAAAATAGTTGTTAGCTAAGTTTTCAATGCATGAGTGGGTTTTGTGGGTTGGAGGGTTGTTTTGGCATTAACATGGGTCTCCTGGCTAACTGACCAGGCAGTGGTCAAGAAGACTGAATTCTTGGGGCTGGAGAGGTGGCTCAGGGGTTAAGCCTGTGCCTTGCAGGCGGAAGGTCCTGAGTTCGGATCCTAGACCCCACGTATAGACACCGGGCAGAAGCGGGGGCAGCTGGTGTTTCTGGTCCTGGTAGGGCGGAGCCTGTGAATCCCGGGGCAGAGTAAACAGGAGAAAAGAACAGGCATTTTGCAAGATGAGTCTATGCTAGTACACTGGGAAAATGTGCCAACTTTGGTGCTTTTAAGTTTAGCCCTCCTATGCCCTCTTTCTCTAGTGTTAGCCACCAGCCTCTGTTCACATTCCCTGCTCAGCTCTTCAGCTATATGGTCCAACTTACTGACGGCAGCTTTTCCTCCCAAGGATCCCAGAATCATAAAGGGAATGCTTGCAAAGAATTCTCCAAAAATGTCTGTATGAGCCAGAGTCATCAATTTCCAAGTACAGAATTCCACACATGGAACTCTATGATATAGAACTGACACAGGAGCAGTAAGAACACTTGCCACTGACAAAGAGCCATCTAGAGGGCAGCCAAGTCCTCTCATACAATCTCTGTACCCCACCTCCTCAAATGGAGACTCCACCCCTTTGATCCCAAAGACACTTTGATAGAAAAAATGAAGACTACTGAGGTAGAATTCCTCGGTAGACATTAGGAAGTGAAAATTTTAAATAAAAAAATAGTCACTAAATATTGTCATCAAGATGAATCACAAATCAGACCTTATGGTATTGTGATGTAAATTCCATTTATTTTGTAAGTATTTTAAAAAAGAGTTCCAAATGGAGATATTTATTAGTGCTCTGTGGCTACCTTATGTTAGGGGAGAGATGAGATGGTTTTCTTTGGTAGTACGTATGATTCGAGTCCCCATACTCTGTGAGTGAAGTCTTTGTTAAGTAGAAACTTCCTATGTTTCTAGTTAATCCAGAATTCTGGCTGGGTTCCTATGAAAGTACACTTATATATGGCTTGTCCCTTCAACTCCCTAAATCAGAAGAGAAAGCTCTGTGTAGATCCTGAAAGATATCTCTGACCAAGCTGATCCTCAGCAGAAAGAGGATGAGGCATGAAGGATGGCTGGTTCTAACTGGACAGTGAAATACAATTCAGAAAATCAAGAATCAGTTCAATAAAAATCACATTTTGTGTGCACACGGTACTTTGAGTTTACACATGTTATTTCATTAAATCTTGTGCAACCTCCTTTGGCGTAGCCTTTGTAATTTTTATTGTATAGACAGAAAAAGGAACAAAAGAGCATGTCTCATTCACAAAACCTGGTCTTTCTCAGCTCCAGATGCCTTATGATTATAAACAGCATCTCTTTGAAGGAGGTTCTAACAAAGAAAATGAAAAACCTCATCTCATGGCCTTCCCAGCCATATGATTTGACCTGCTGTTGCCACTGGAACACCTCATATGATATTCTTCTAGCAGATTTGTCTAATTATGTTTTGCTTGGGCTGAGATTAAAATTAATTGGTCTTTTCACGATCAGACATCAGGAGAGTAATAGGGCCAGGCACCTGAGAACCTGCGAGGGATTAAAGATCGGCTGTGGATAATCTACAACCCAGAGAGTGTGAATGTGGTAGGCGGCGAGGGAAGCATATTGAACTGGCCTTTCAATGAGGGACCAAGGTTTGCTTATTTGCTGGGATCTTTATCTCAAGCTCCATGTGACAAGACGTGGCCACAGCAGCTGTTCACATTTAAGCGTGCACACACACACACACACACACACACACACACACACACAACCCCCCAGATAGAGATGCACACTTATGCAAGCCTCTGCAATGTGCACACTGCTTGCTGGACTCAAAGGAGCGTAGGGTTTTCAAGACAGACTGAATAAAACGCTTCAGAGAATGAGAAAGGCAAGAGAGATGATGAAGGGGAAAGTCTACTTTCTCCCCCTCCAAATGCCACAAGAAAATGTCAACGAAATTACTTTACTAGAAACAGTGTGAGGGAGGGAGGGAAGCAGAGGAAAGAGGGAGGTAGAGAGAGAGAGATTCAGAATAAAATTGCCAAGTGGCACCCCTTGGCCTGTTCTGTCTCCCATGTGCTTCTCTTCCTGGGCTTCCTGGCTACCTTGCTGTCTGCGTCCTGTTTGCCTTCAGCATGCCACTTCTTAGGTCCTCTGAAGGAAGTAGGACTGAAAAATAGCATTTGGGTAGCCTTTTCGCTGAAGGGAATAATAGAGAATAAACAAAGGGCACATAACAGAAAGGGAAAGAGACTTTTCTCTGCTACTTCATCACTTCCAGCTCTATGACCATGTCTGTGAAAGGAAGGGTCGCCACTACTTTGAATGATATCATTATTTAAAAGCTCTTGTTTGGGGCTGGAGAGGTGGCTCGGGGGTTAAGCCTCCGCCTTGCAGGCGGAAGGTCCTGAGTTCGGATCCCAGATCCCACGTATAGACGCCAGGCGGAAGCGGGGGCGGCCTGTATTTCTGGTCCTGGTAGGGCGGAGCCTGTGAATCCTGGGGCAGAAGGAGGTGGAGGCGTCCATGGTGGTTCGCGAATTCGTCCGTGGTTCTACACACACATACACGCACACACACACACACACACACACAGACACACGCGCACACACATACACACACACATGTGCACAGTTGAATAAATAATTAAAAAAAAAAAAGCTCTTGTTAAACTAATTCTCCAAAGCTAGATACAGGTGACTTGCATGGGGCCATTATGTATGAGGATATTTTTGCTTTGGAGAAAAAAAAAATCTGTGACATTTTACAATCCTATAAGAGCCTGAATTACTCAGATGTACCTATTTGTTTTATTTTTAATTTTCTATTCCACTTGAATTATAATATCAACCACTACAGTACTTATCTGAAGGAAACAAGAAAATAAACTTTCTGTATTACATTCCTATAGATAAATTCATTTACCTATTCATTCAATATTCGAAGCTATGAAAAGGATCAGAGCTATACTACACTAGATTTTCAGCTGAGCATAAAGACCTAAAAATGGACAAAGTTCATACTTCACCCTGAAGGAACTCATATATTGATATAGTATGTGTGTGTGTGTGTGTGTGTGTGTGTGTGTGTGTGTGTGTGTGTGTATACATATATAATTTATATACTATATGTAATTTATGTATTTTCTTCATCTTGAAGGAAAAGTGCTTTTCATCCTTTCAAAAATGTTCAAGTGTAGGAAAATTTCCCTTACGTGAAGCATCTTCCCATACCTGAAACATCTGTGTTAGACCAAATGTAGGGAAGATGAATGGTAAAACTTTTGACAGAGAAATTTTTAGTGGCACAGTCTGTGAGGAAATGTTTTAGTGGATCAGGAAGTTTTCTTAGGCACCACAGGTAGACCAAGAGCCCACGATGTGGAATGCATTCTATGTGCTTCTGCTATGTGTCAGGCCTCTGTCAAAAATGAGTCTTGTAGCGCCACAAGTCCCAGGACAGTCCTCTTGAGTTTCTCCTGGATATTGGTGTGCACAGCTCTCTCCAATTGCAACCCACACGGACATCTCTTTTTCTTTCAGATCTGTCTTTCACTCTGAAAACCCCACATGAAATAAGCATTGGCACTAAAACCTGTTTTCATAGGTGAGGCCTTTGGCAAAAGTGATAACCTTGGTTAATCATTTACATACTAGCAGTAGCCAAGCAGTACCCACCACCCTAAAGTGGCATCATCCTTTAGATTTAGAGCTAAATGTAATTTAGGTGGTTTTAGCAGGAGAGGAAGATTTATTCAAGAGATCAATTTTGTGATATTTGAATGCACAGCTTTGGCAGAGAATTCATAAGAAATAATAATAACAATGTTTAACCATATCCCCCCCCCAAAAAAAAATCAAAATCTGTAAGAGCAGACTTGTTGGAATATACAGAACTCTAACCTTCACGTTTGTTCCATATGATGCATATTAATATTTAATGGCAAATATCTCACTGCCTTTCTGCTGCTATTGATGCTATTTGAAAATAACTGGAAGCCCGTGGGGATGGGCAGAATTCGTTTTGAAGGAAATCACTTGAAACGAGCATAGTGAAGTGATCATATGCAGCGGGTCCTCCTTCTGTGTCTTGCTAGACTCTCAGTCAAGGTGACTGGTACTATTTGAGACACATGAGGACTGGTGGACCATGTGTTCCCTGACCTTGAACTCTAGGAACCAGAGTGAAACAAGATGACTTCTGCTTCTATTTTCCTTAGAAGCAGCCACTAATGGTATAGTACTAGATACTCTGCTAGTGGTTTCATCCTCTCTTCCAAATCTGCTCTAATGCCTTTTAATATTAATAGTTTCAGACAGTCTTAATGGGGACAACTTTCAATGTGACCACAACTTTCAATGTGACCACTATTAACAGATCGAAAAAACATAAAATACCCAGTTGCATTTGTTATTTAAAATACCATAAAGGCATTTCATATCAATGACCAAATCCACCTCATCTTCCAATGACTCATGTGCATATGCATGATGCAGATATCTCATTCTATGGAGTTTTTACAAAATATGCCAAAATTGGACTGAAAGAACCAGGAAAAAAGTAACTATTTGGCAATGATAATAGGCTGAATATCTGCAAAGGGAAATGGTACACATAGATCTCTGTTGAGCCAGCCAATACTTGAGGCCCTTTTGGGGAATCAAGACAAATGGAACAACAAGGAGGAAGGACAGTGAGAAATTGATGAATCTCAGCACCTGTAGGTTTGTCAATATCTATTTCTCTGTGGGCATAATCGTTCTGAGACTCTCCATCCAAAAGCCAGATGCTGCTGAGCTATGGAAAACGTAAGGATTCAGAACATTCCCAAGGTTAATTAAGGACTGGCTCCAATTCCTGAGCCTGCTTGCCGATAATCTGTGCCAGGTCTTCCTCCATCTACCCTCCACTGGCAGGAGAATGGCTGGTGGAACTACACCCAGAGAAAACACATTGGTAATAAGATGTTGCTGGCATGTGGGGAAAAAAAAAAAAAAATGAATGAAGCCCACGACTGTGCCAAAGGAGTTGTGTATGTGCACACAGCCTGTCTTCATGAGGAGCTTTGAAATCCCTCGAAGGCACTGACAGATTCTTCAAATCTAGGCCCGAAATTGGCTGAAGCTCATCTTTCTTAATTGAGAGAAACTGCAGAGGCTGCAGGGAATTAAGGGGAAAACAGAGTTCATGATGTGAAAGGAAATACCTAGGGGACCAAAACTCCAAGTACAGTAAGGAAAGGGAGGGAGACTTCCCCAGAGAGCCCAGAATAGGGCGGCCCAGAGGAACAGCAGAATTGAGGCCTCTCCAGAGGGGAGTTAGGAGAGGCCAGACTGGAGGGTATAAGACAATCACCACGGATCCCCTTGGACAAGTTGAGAGAAAACAAGCTTCTACATGCAGTGCATTCATATTGATAATATAAACAATATTTCATAGTTAATAGCTGCAGTTTTTTCATCAAAGTATAACAACATATTATACTAATATCCAGTCCTGCTGTGTCCTCCTGCCTGAGATACCTCTACTTCCCCAGAAGTCACTGATTGCCTCGGCAGCTCTATTTATTTACTCATGATTTATAGTCTTCGTACTTAGAAACAGTCTGAGACAGCTTGCAATGTTAAAATATATATATATATATATATATAAACCAGAATAGCTCAAATGAAAACAGGGACAGAAAGCAGTTAAAAAGAAACACACCAGGTACTACCCGGGCTGGGCAGCTAAGCACTGCTGAACACTCAATGTGTCTCTGAGAGGCCAAGAGAAAGGGGGTCGACGTATGTTGCTGGTCACGATCTTATTGGTAGAAATACATGCATGCCAGGTAGTAACCCTGCTCATTCTTTATTTTTTATTCAATTGTGCGTGTGTGCGTGTGTGTGTATGTATGTGTGTGTGTGTGTGTGTGTGTGTGTGTGTGTGTGTGTGTGTAGAACCACAGACGAATTCAGGAACCACCATGGACGCCTCCACCTCCTCCTTGTTTACTCTGCCCGGGGATTCATGGGCTCCGCCCTACCAGGACCAGAAACGCAGGCCGCCTCCGCTTCCACCTGGCGTCTATACGTGGGGTCTAGGATCCGAACTCAGGACTTTCCGCCTGCAAGGCAGAGGCTTAACCCCTGAGCCCCCTCTCCAGCCCCCATTCTTTACTGCTAATGTTTAGCATGTTTACCAAGGAGGAGAAACTGAGAATCCCTTCAGCCACTATCTCATACAAAAGAATCATAGTGCTTCCAGATGGGCTTTTCCACTTTTGCACACCCCGGTATCTCCCCCCACCCTCCCAGAGCCTGAATTGAAGGCCTGAATTTAGATTAGGTCAGTTCTGTAAATAGGTCCCGTCTGGGCACCTTCTTCACCACACCTAGCAGAATGGTTCTGAATCGGGGATATTTTTAAAAGATATATTCGGGTCTCATCTCAACTTTTTTGAATTGCTGGGGGAGAAAGGAAGTAAAGATCCTTCTCGTTAAAGATGAGCATTGAGCGGCACACACAGGCCATTTCCTTTGCTCATGCCTGATCAAGAAGCACAACACTAGCAAAACGGGCTTTATTTTTTCCCTTTCTCTCTCTCTCTCTCTGGGAACTGACTTCTAAAATTAACAAGTTAGCAGCTTTTGGAAAAGGAGATGCTTGCTTTTTGGGAAAGGATCTCATTCAGTAGTCTGACCTGGGAATATGATGTAGACCAGGCTGGTCTAGAACCTGTGTTGTTCCTGCTTCTGTCTCCTTAGCGCCACAATGCAAGGCATGCTTCACTCTGCTGGGTGTACAGATTAGTGTCTTTCTCTGATCAGCTTTTCATTGTGAAGGCTGAGAAATAGAACGCACAGAACTTGGACATGGTAATGTCCCTGGTACCCCTGCAGGGATGGGAGAGAGACTATATAATCTACAGAGTTCATTGCTTTAAGAAGAGAGTCCTAACTGGTCTACAGTTTGCATCAGATCTAAAGCTCAACTGCAGATAAGTGCTCAGGCTTAGAGCAAACAAGCAAGGTGAGAGTTTTGGAGGTTTATATTCAGAAGAAAGAAGTCATTATTCTGAGAATACCTAACTTTCTGTAGACTCTATCACCAGACACTGCACAGCTAGAAGCATGGTCAGAAAACAACCTCTTTGATATAATACAATAATTATCTTATATTTCTAATAAAAAACAGAGGCTCACAAACGTTAAAACATTCCCTAAATTATATAACAACTAAATGGCAAGACTAGAATTCACTTCAGTTCTATATCTAAAGTCAGTCCACTGTCTTTCTAGCACAGGATGTTCATCAAGAACTGTTTTCCTTCCTCTTAGTCTTTTGCCTTCAAAAGAGAACAAGGAATGAACTAGTTAAAAACAATGCCTTCACCTGAAATATTTTAAGGACATTTTTAGGGGAGGAAGTACTGGGCAGGAAGTTACTTAAACTTTCTCTCTCAGCTTGTTATTTATCTTACAAAATTGTTAGCTCACGGGTAGAGTTCTGCCATTAATTAAATGAGATGGTTTCTGAATACACAACTGACCCCGAGTGACAATGACTTGCCTAGGGTCCAAGGGAGAAGAGAATAGGCACACAACCTTCATGACTTGGAACTGGATAGGCCAATGCATAGCCTCACTGTCCAGTGGGCATTCCAAGATCTGCCTGGATGAGGACTGACAAGGGGCAAAGGCAGAGACATAAGACAGCAGCATCTTTCTTGAGACCCGCAATTAAATTGTCTCCCAAATCTTCATTTGAACTTTCCTTCTGTTTCTAAAACTCTGTGCTTCCTACTAAGAATAAAATAAAATGAGAGCATAAAGTTTTAGAAATAGCACTTGGAAGGCTTCGAGCTGGCATCGCCTAAGCCATCTGAAATAATTTTAAATTTTATTTGGGATGAAGGATGAGCAAGGATGGGACAGGCCAATTTCTCGGGAAGCCAGCAAAATGCGAACAGATGTCAAAGGCAGCAGAGCATCTCGGTTCCTGTTTGGTTCCCGCACGCACCCCTAAAAGAGGTGAAAGTCTCCAAAGGATGAAAGGAAGAAAATAATTCTGGAACTGCATCAGAAGTGTGTGAGCTGGAAGAATATTTCCTCTGAAACAGTGGGTATCCAGTGAGGGGCAGATGAGGACAGGGGCAAATGAGGCTGCATCAGGCGGGAGCTGACTTCTCCTCCCCAGCAACTTCTGAGGGGCTCCAGAAGTGAACCTCACCCACTAGGAGACAGTGTAAGAAATTTAAAAATTGGAATTCCATCACCTTCCCTCAAGCACTGAGTATATAGAAAACAGAACGTGAGTCTGATTATAGAGCTAGGCAGTGGAAAAACAAACAAACAAACAAACAAACAAACAAACAGAAACCTTTTATCGTCTATCTCTGAATTGGGAGAAAGACTCCTGTAAGCTGATTTCTACTGAAGCTTTGTTTCTTAAAGAAAAGTATACAGGTATCAGCAGAAGTATCCCTGTGTGTGGTACAATAGAAGATGTGAAATGCAGAGAACTACAACTAACCAAAGTACCCAGTAAAAGGGACTGTGAATAGCTCATCCTTATTTAGGACGTTTAATCTACCTCCGTCTCAAGGTTTAGGGATCTTACAGAAGTGGAGACGGGAAGAATGCAAGAGTCACAGGATGGGAAGAGGTAATGCCAGACAATAGCCTTTGTTTATACCAGGACTGTCTTACCTAAAACCTCAATGCAATAATGTCTGCATTCAATTAGACCTGCACGACAGTGGGCTTATCAACCTTTTGCCACGGATTCCGTGGATTTTATGATCTTTTGATATGATGCTCCTTTGTGAGACTGTATGGGACTGATGCCGGACAGGAGAGGGGAGGAGCTTATTTATAATTTATCCACCAGTGAGCCATTTGCTGTCCTGCCTTGCGGCTGCCCAGACACCCACTGGTGCTGGTATTCTAGATAGGACCCAGTGGATCAAACATGCAGGGGGACACGGGTGAGGGAGGGAGATTGACCAGAGAGGAGAACATGTGGGATGGGGTGAGATTGAGGGACTAGGAGTAGTTAGTAAGTGATGAAAAGACATATAAATTCATTGTTAATATAATTAGAGATAAATTAAAACTATAAATTAAAATTCACGAAAAGGAAAGTATGCAAGTTAACATACAAGTTCTTGTGATGGAACCTCGTCTCCCCCCCAGTGATATAATCAATCATTGGGGGTGTTGCCCTGCCAAGGGATTAACATGACTCTTGGGAGAACCTGGTTGGTTCTTGTGAAAGTGAGATGTTCTCAAAATAGCAAGACTGACGCCCCCTCAGGTTCCTGTCTCATCAAATGATCATTCACACAGTATGGTAACCTAGATACCTTCCACCATGGTGTGACACAACTTTGCCATGGCCTGGACTGAACTAGTAACTCTTTTCATTATAAAGTAAAAAAAGGAAAGGGAGGAGGAGGAGGAAAAGCAGAAGAAGAAAGAGAAGGAGGAAATAAGAAATAAGAAAAGCATATGCAGCCAAACGCTTGTGTTCACTTATCCAAGGAGCTTTGTGTCTATGGACATGGGTTGTTGGAATTCAAAGACATGCATTATGTAGGGGCGTCGGACATGGGCACAAACAGATGTGTGCCGTGTGAATGGGACCCAGGGCGGTGCAGGGAACTGAAGAGATTCTAGAAAACCAGGAAAGGGAAAGGGACATTTCCAGCTACATCATCAGGGTGGTGTCGAGGGGAGGGGAGAGAACAAAATGTGCAGAAAGGGACTGGAGGAAGCAGCTACATTGGGAAATGAAATAAAAGAAAGGTAAACGAAACAGCGTTAATGCAGGTTGAAAGACAGATGGAGTTCGGGGTGCACACGGGAGTTACTGCGGGCGCAGGTTCTCTCTGCGAGGGAAACCGCTGCCCCTAAAAGAACTGGCCCGGAGCGCGGACTTGACTCTGGAGCAGGCCTACTGAAGAATCTGGACAGACCCAGGCAGAAGCAGAGCTGTGTGGGGAAGATGAACCCAGCAGCTGTGTGTAAGATGAATGGCAGCTGGAGAAGTCCGCGGGCGGAGAGACGGGTGAGGAGCCAGCTAAATGAGCTCAGGTGCTGGTAATGAAAGACTGCGCTGCGGGGGACGGAGCAGAGACCAAAGGAGGGCTTTGATAAAACTTGGCCAAAATAGCAAAAAAGGAATGTTGGGTCGAGAAGGGGGAGGAAGAGAAGCAAAGAATTAAGCTTTGATTCATGTAGAGGACAAGGGGTGCCCTGTACTTTTGGGGGTTCCTTCAAACTCTAAAGTTCTAATTCTAGACTAGACCGGTCAGTGGAGAGCTGGTTAGCCCTCGAGGATAGAGGAGCTCATCTTAGACATTCATTTCAGCCTGTGATTCCATTGAGCCCAAGCAAAACGGCCTTAGCGAAGTGTAACCTCACAGTCTCTTAGGATTCCTTGGCTACAAGAGGATGGTGCCTATGGGGTGTGGCTCCCCTGAATGCCCCCATTCAACAGAGACCTGACTGCTGCGATCTCCAGCAAGCCCAGCACACAGCCCGCAGCTTCCGCCTCTTTCAAACTTGTACCTACAGCTCCACCTACTGGTGGTGGGATCTATGGCCTTTGAAAGAAGTTCTTTAGCCCATAACACCCTTCCCACATCTCATACTCCACCACACACACACACACACACACACACACACACACACACACACACACACACACACACACATCCCTCCCTCTATGATGTACCTGCTGCAAACACAACTTCCTGCTCCAAGCTCCAGACTGCTGACTCCTTGCTCCCTCCTCCTCGCCTCTGCTTTGAGAGCTCTGGCCTTGGCAGGCCTGGGGTGTAAATTGAGCCACAACTCCCTTCTTCGTCCTGTGCAAAGTGCAAGCAGCCGACCGCTAGGACGTAGCTGACAGGATTTGAGAGAACTCACGGTTGGACATCTGAAAAGCTAATTTGCTGGTTAATTTACTTTTGTGCCTCTCTAATTGATCCTGTGATTTCATCCTGCTCTCTCCTCCCGAGTCCAAGACTCTGGAAGGAAAGAGCAAGCCCCACTTCCCACCAGCTGCTCCCACTCTCCATCTTGGCAGTATCACACTCTTCAACTCACATGCCGCAACAACTGGTAAGGCAAGCTGGTCCCTCGAACATCTCCTATTAACCTACTTTCCTTGAAGATACTAGCTTGTCTAAAGAATCCTAAGTTCAAATGGATTTTATTTTTAAGCCAGAAAAATCACGACACTGTAATGAAAATAACCAATTTTTTTTTTTTTTTTTTTTTTAAATAACCTTTTAAGAAAAAATGCCAGTCCTAGTCACATCTCCGAACAGCTGCCTCCTGGCGGCAGGCTAAACGATGATTCCACCAACCTGTTTAAAATGTAAGGGAGGTTACTGCAGAAGTAATTCGAGGGTGTCTGGACTGCAAATGCGAATGCCTTTGTCAGCGATCTCTGGCGCCATGCAGGGCGCAGGTATTTTTAGTCCACACAGATTTGCAGGGGGACACACGTGCATACGCTGAATTATGTGAGCCAGGTTCTGAATTCTGAATATTCATTCCTGTGGAGTCTGGAGCTCAGAAGGAATGGTTGCCGGGTTCTGTAGACAAATGGGTTCCTTGGTGCTCTGTGAGTTAGTGTCCGGCTCCTGAGCCTTAGGGGTCCAGACTGAGAGGTGGCCTCTCCATGGCAACTGACTGGCCTGGAAGTTCCAAGGAACCAGTTGGCAACGTGCTGGTGATGCGGAGGGCTGCTGCCCCTCACCCCCCACACAGATGCTCCCGCTTACTTGTGGTTTTGTTTTTCTCTATGTAAATTTGGGACAAAGATAAATAGAAAAGGAAAAAGGTAGAGGCCTTTGTGTGTGTGCAATCGTTCAAGCGTGTATGAGAAAATATGTGTGTGGGAGGGGGTAGTGACATTGTGCATAATGTTGTGTTGTGTATGTGTGTAGCATGTGGTGTGTGTAGTATGTATGGGATTGTATTTGCCATGGTAACGCATGTGAGGAATGTGGGTACATTCGTTGTCCTGCATGGCTATTGTGTGTGTGTGTGTGTGTGTGTGTGTGGCACATGTGTGGGAATTTTTTCATGTATATATTACTATGGTATATATGTGCTGTAGTGTGTGTATGTGGTGTGTATGAGTGGTATATGTAGGTGTGTATGATAGCAGATTGGCTGTAGGGCAGGGAACTGGCCCTACCAGACTGGGCCAAGCATATGTACATGCAAAACCATATTAGTTTTCTAGCATTTTGGTTGATAAGTTTGTGTTTGGTTTTTAAGCCAGCTGTCAAGGGCAGAATAGGAGGCACCTGCCCAGCTGAGTGTGCCTGTGGACATCTCTCACACTTACCAGGCACAGTTCACATAAACACAGCAGGTTCACAAAGGTTCCAAACCCTCTCAACTCAAACACTCATCTATATTATCTGCACAAGCACATCATTACATGACAAATGCTGTATTCTAAATTTGTCCTCAGTTGACTGCAGTGAAACGTCTTTGGAGTGTAAAAGACAAAGGCTTCGCTATTGGCTTTTGCCATTTGTTAGCGAGTGGCCTTGGACAAGCTGTTTGACCTTGAATAAGTGCCAGGATTCCTATCAGGAAGGGAGAAGCAGTGCTTGCCTTCATGGCAATCCACAACGCCTCGTCGGAGAGACCGGACACAGCATGATAAATTCAGCACAGGCTTGGTAACCCGAGGAAGAACCTAGAACTACCAACAAAGCTGAATGGCATTTGCAAAGCAGATCCTCTAGGCCCGGTGTTACACGTACAGGGAAAAGAGCGACGAACAATTTTTCTCTCCTTAAGGTCAGAAGTTGCCAGAATCGGTCAGCCATGGGTTGCTCAGACCAGAAATTTCAAGCACGAGGCAGAACAGAGACAAAAGCATGAAAATTAGTAAGAGGCAGATGCCAGGCCAGCAGTGGGGCGGGGGGGGGGGGGGAGTCCTGACAGAGAGAGCTGTCCAACAAAGGACCCCGAGGTGACAAGCTCCCTCTCCCCATTTGTGTTCAAACGACGCCAGGCACTCCTGGTCAGAGGTGGCATGAACAGAGACTCTTTTATGTAGCGGGAGGTTCTACTGTATCAAAATCAAAATCGAATGCTTCCCAATGCTCTAAGACTTTGTTTCTGTGAGAGAGACAGAGGGTATTACCACTCCTGTTTCCTCTTGAAACCTAACACTCCAGAAGTCCCTAGTCCCTGCTGGAGGCCAAGAAATAATAGGAAACCTCTGGTGCTGTGGAGCTCTGCGTTGGGACCATTAAGCCATCCACTTAGAGCCAGAGGGGCAGTGTGTCTGCGAGTCGAGTTTAAAATGATAATTGGCTCTTGTGATAGTCTTAATTGAAACTGGTTAGTCCAATGAGGGGATCTCTTGGGTCAGTCCCGCTCACTGTACTTTCCCGCAGCAGGAGAATAAAGCCCTTGAGTGACAAACTCCAGTAACCTGACAGAAGCCCTGTACCAATCATGGGAATCATTTAACTCTTTCCTGCTGAAGTATTCTGCCCTCGCTGATTTCTGCCTTCTTCCATTGCACGGTTTTCCTCCCTCATTCTTTTCTTCCCTAACTCTTTGCTCTTCAAGACAGATATATACCATCTTAAACCAGCCAGTGCTTCCATTTCTGTCTTCACGCTAATTCCCTGACTGATCACATCTCTGCCACATCTCTTCCCACATGCCTTCTCTCACCCTGCAGAATCTCCACTGGCTACACACACGGAGTCTCCTTAAGCATTCGATTCCCATTCTGTCACCTTCTTTCCCATAGGCTCCCCCAGACATCCAGACATCACAGTTGCTCATAGGACTCCCTCCACACGCACACCCTGCCACACTCACGCACACACTGGCTTGTCTGAATTTCAATGGTGTTTGCATACACAGTGTGTGTGGTGAGTGCCCCTATTACCAACCTCCGATGTTCAAATAGGAGGGGAATTAAAAAGATTCCTGAGTGTAGCCAAGCCCACAAGCAGGTGACCAGTCCTTCCCGGCTATGTGGCAGTCACATTCCTATTTGGTGAGTGGTCAGAGATCTTCAACCTGGAGGGTGATTTTAAGAAAAGGGGGCAGGTGGGAGGAGAGAACCTGAGCTCTTACTCATACAGCCCCATATTCTGGGGCTTGGGAAAGTCAGGCAGGGGAGAGTCTCTTGGCCTGTGGAAAGTTATGACTCACAGGCCAAACTCAGAACCAAAAAGGAAGAGCCCTCTCTATACTGTTGTTAGTCTCCATGTCATACTGGGTTATATTTTTGCCGTTCCAAGAATAGAGTGTCTAGTGTTGGTGAGGATAAGGTGTGTCAGATGACTTCAATGGCCACTTTCTGGATCCAGGTCACGGAGGGCTTCTTGGAGACGGTCTGAATAGGCTCAGCTTGCAGCATACGGGAGTCAAAAGGATTCCAAGAATATCTGCTAAGCTGAGGCTGGAAAGAAAGGATCAGGATGTGGAGTAAGCAGCAAAAGAAAATGGAAACATCAGTAGCACAAGAATGACAGAGACAAACTTTGAAGGGCACAAGTACAGCGAAGAAAAGCACTGTACAATTCATTTTTCCTCACTATAAAGAAACACTCGAGGCTGGATCAGAAAGAAAAAAGTGTTTTGGAGATTCAAGGACATGCAGGGCCATCAGTTCTGCTCTGAGAATTTTGTGGCAGATGGAAGGAACCCATCTGGACAGATCATCTCTCCAGATGAGAAGTCAGAATGTGAGACCAAGTCCACCACCAAGGAAGGAACCCATGAAGAAAGGTCATCTCTGCAGACGAGAAGCCAGGGTGTGAGACCAGGTTTCTCACTCCTTCTGAGGTTACCTAGCCTAAGACCCAGTTACCTCAGAAATCTTTAAAAGTTTCAGGGTATTGGGGCTGGAGAGGTGGCTCAGGGATTAAGCCTTTGCCTTGCAGGCGGAAGGTCCTGAGTTCGGATCCTAGACCCCACGTACAGACGCCAGGCGGAAGCGGGGGCGGCCTGCGTTTCTGGTCCTGGAGACCAGCTGCTAACCTGTGCGATACCTAGAGACAGACAGGAGCCATAGAAATGCTTTCAGGGCCTCCCTGAGGGAAATCCCTCAGCATTACCACAGCCCCTTCTCCTTACTACCTGCTTGGCCACTTTCTCAGGTGAGGGTGATACACCTGTGTGCATGAAAAGGCCGAAAGTCAGCATTAGCTGTTGTATTGTTCCTCACCAGGTTTTTTGTTACTGTTGTTTTGTTTTGGGGCTTTTTGTTGTTTGTTTTGAGACAGACACTCTCCCCAGGACCTGGGACTCATTGATGAGGCTAGGCTGAATGGTTAGTAAACCCCAGGGATGGGTCTGTCTCCACCTC
This sequence comes from Typhlomys cinereus, assembly GCA_023101885.1. Lineage (NCBI taxonomy): Eukaryota > Metazoa > Chordata > Mammalia > Rodentia > Platacanthomyidae > Typhlomys > Typhlomys cinereus. The sequence goes on from JALPQD010000872.1 coordinate 139,185, forward strand.
CCCAATGTTGAGATTACATATGTAAATCACCACACCTGGCTTTGTGTGAGGCCTGGGGATTGAACTCTTCATGCTTGAAGGGCAGCACTTCACTGACTGTTTAGTGGTTTCCTCGGCCCTGATTTGTCTGTTTTCAAAGCAAGTCCTGGTAGTTTAGTATTATCATTCTTCTTTAACATAGTCTTTTTCTTCTTCCAGAATACTATGAACAAGACAAGCATGGCTTTACAAAGAAGAAGAGATGACTGTGGGCAGAGTAAATATGGAGTCCAGAGACCTACATGAAAAACTTCTGGTTCTCTTAGAATTATGCAAGTGAAACCCTCCCCCACCCCCAATTTCTTCATTTTAAAAGAGAGAAACTTGGATGTGGTGACCTTCATGTATCCTCAGCTCTGAAATCCCAAAATCCCATTGAGCCATTGAGGATGGATGTCGCAGCTATTCTTTCTCCTTCTGAAAGCTTGGGGAGATCGTCTCTGTACTTTTTAGCTACCCTATCTAGGTTTATACCTAAGCCCAAAGATAGACATCTAACAATGTGTATTTCGAGGTCTGTAGTCACCTTGTGCCAAAAATGAGTACCAGTTCAGAGGAAGAGCCATAGACTTTGCTAACTGGAGAATATGAATGTCTTCTAAAACTCCTGCATGAAAGAAACCCTGAATGCAGGACAGGTTTCAAAATTAGAGCTGTACATGTGGAAACTTTAAAAAATAACCTGACCCCATTGTGAAAATTCTTAGTTTCATATCTACTGGTTTGGTTAAGTGTCCATTCAGAATGTTACATTCATCCATCTGATTAATAACAACCGAGACACAATATAAAATGAGAAGATCCCCATCAGAAATGACAGTACTACTCTGAGGTACTGTATGGAAGTATAGTTAAACAAAAGAGGGGGAGGGCTCTGCATTCTATAGTCTACCCACCAGTGGGCCATTTGTGCCATCAGTGTTCAAGCACTAACTAGTGCAAGTATCCTAGAGGTAACCTAGTTGCACATGTAAGGAGACTCGGGAGAGCCAGGAATACAGGTAGGAGGGAAGAACAGGAAGGTTGGGAAGGGATGAGGGGTGGGGGTAGATAATGGGCCTGAAAACAGATAAATTCATGATTAACACAATTTAAAAATAAATAAAATGAATATGTATCTAAAAAAATGCACAATGAGTAAATAAGCAATGGATGAAGAAATGAGACTTTGGCCTGAGTCCTAAAGTCTTCCAATAGACAGTTGCCACAGGGTGACATTGTTCTTTTGAAGACTTCCTCAGGGACAGGCACGGGGAAGTTATTATCTTGGCTGATGTTTATTTTTCTACACGCAGGAGAAAGTCAGTTAAAAAGTATTTTCTTAGGCAGATTAGAATTTGGCTTTGTTTTTCTTGCCCCCTGGACCCTTGTCATGCCCTCCAAGCGACTTAGGACTTAGAAATTCATGTGCCATCCTTTATCTGGCTATTCTGTGCTGGACAGGTACGGTGTTATTGCAACTCAAGAAAACCGGCTTTATAATAGGTACCCTGCCCAGCAAAGATCCTAGTCAATTATGAACAAACAATTCATTTTATTTGGGCTGAGAGTCTCCTGCCCTGGTGGTCTTCGAAGACACAGGGACAACAGCAAGGTGAGAGGTGACCTTTCATCTTCACCTGGGGCTCAAGACAGGCTCTGGCCAGGCCCAGGCGCAACGATGGATGAGACAGTATTAGTTCCTGGGGAACTCAGGTAATGTGAATCCCTCTTAATGTGGAGCAAAGACAGGACTGACTAGTGTTCGCTAGTCTCAAACCATTTCTTGTGCCAGTAACTTATGCCAGACAGTAACACAGCAACCAGCCGTGTGGCCTGCGACACCTTTTTTTGCATTCTAAGACATATTCATTAGTGAAATATCAGAACCCTCAGGGGCAGCATGTGCTTCTAATTCATTTTCCAATTGTATAATGAGCCAGGAGTGAAATTTTTAGGGTGAATTTAATTGACCTTTACGGCAACATCAGGCAGATTGGCTTAAATGCTATTAAAGCAAAATGTAACCCCGGCGAGACTTTCTGGAAGGTTAGTGGAAAATCTATCAAGTTGTTTTTTTTTTTTCCCCCATCAAGGAAAGAAAAGCTGGATATAGAGGACACAGAAAGATGAACAGACAGAAAGACTGAAGGAAGAGCGAGTGTCAGGAAGAGGGATATGAAATGCCAGGAGATGGAAAGAAGCCTGGCTGGCCCTTTTTATTGCCAGGGGATTATGCTTTAATTTAGAAAGCCTGCTTGAAAATGCACAATTGAGCTACAGGTCACAATGGCCTGGAGTCTCTTAGCACTTGGGAATAGCAAAGTACAGCCCTCTCTTTATTAATATTTTGCTATTGGTATTTAGGCCCCTTCTAGCTCTACATAGGAGGGCTCGCACAGAATAGGAAATGATATCTTCTTTCAGCAGCCAGCGTGGATCTTGTTTTTGTCTCCATTTTGCTAAAAGGCTTGAGTCTCCATAACAAGATACTCATAGAAAGCCAGGAAGGAGTAGGGCTGAAGACATGGGAGTTTACTAGAACATTCTCTAAATGGAAGAAATGGCAGCCAGTAAACAAGACCAATGGTTAATGATGAGTTGTGTTAGCTCTAAGTCACATCAAATTACAAAGTTTGGGTAAAGTTCAACAGTGTACATCATATCCTCATAATCATGGCCTCTGCACCTAGACCTTTCTCACAAGTATGTGACTGGTAAGATATTGGGAGAGAAGTGTGTGCCTATGAAATTCAAAGAAGTCAGGAAACAGATGTAACCCCATATAATAGTTCTCTTAACTGTTGCTATGAGAGAACATTCAAAGTCAAGCAACTTAAGGGAGATTTATTCATCTTAATGTTCCAGAAGGGAGAAACAGTCTTTCATAGTGGAGGTGATATGGCTGGTGGCTGAAGCTAGAGGCAGGCTAAGTCACTGCAGACATCCTGGAGAATTCAAGGAGTAGAGAGTGTCTCTTCAATGTCTTCTGTTCTATGATTCCTTTTATCTGGTCTGCTAATGTGAGGTTTCAACCAGATCTAGGACTGGATAATCTTTTCAGGTAGTCTGACAGCTGATCTTAGTTAATGCCAGGTGTGGTCAAGTTGAGACCAAGATTGACTGTCACACCCCATTACTACTTCCACCAGGAAAGAACAGGTAAGAACTCTGGAGTCAGTCAAGTGTGTAATCTAAACCTGCTGCCTTGAGCAATGCTGTCTGTGGGGTTGGCCCTTGGCTGGTGTTGGAGACCTTGGACTTCTGGCAGCTGATAAGGGTGGTTCCCTGTGCCTAGATTGTTAGTACAAGTCATAGAGTTTATACTGATTTCTAATGTTCCTTGCAGGAATCTGGAATTTACTGCTAAGCTGGGGAAGAATGTATGACCCGTTTTTTCAATAAGCAAGTTGGCAATGCAAATCTGCAGCCATGGATTTCCCAGGCAGAAACGTCACCCATATGTTGCTGCAATTTTGTTCCTGGGAAAGAATGGATGCTATGTGGCCCATTGTGGGAGGCAGATGGTGTAAGGAAAGCTGGGTGAGGATTCCTCCAGACTCATCCTTGTGTCTTTATCCCTTACAATTCAATTGCATATCCTTAGCATACCACTCTAGCAAGTCTTGGCAATTAGTTCCACTGCATATCGAGTCCCGTGGGCACTTTCAGAAAATCTCCAAACGTGCGGTGGCCTTGGAAACCCTGGACATACTTTTTCACACAAGGAAAGCTCTCCAGCTGTTCTTGTCCTACTTTCAATCCCAAATCTAACACGTGCTTCTGAGATTTCTTTGGAATAGTGACAGAGGCTACAGACATGAGCTGGGGCCCAATATAGATGCCTCAGCCCCCGGTAATGACTAAGCCCTTCCAACCCTCAGAAGACTCTAATAGAGATTGCAGTTACTCACATGCAACAAGTGCATGAACCTGCAGAGGAAGGGGAGAAGAAGCCTGCCCTTGCTAGCAGGAACAACCTAAATAGTTGCAAAAAGAGAGAGGAAGGAAAAATAAAAAAGGAGGAGTCTTCTGCAATGGAAAGGCAAAATATGCCAGTATCTATTTTTACTATCATGATCAACATCATCATCCTCTTGAATTGTGTTTGTTGAATACTTACTGTTGGTTGACCCAAACTATTGCAAAGCCTTTTGCACACATTGATTTTTACCTCTCAATCATAATAGGTGCAGTAGCTAGTAGCTACTATTACTATTGCTAATAATATTATCTCTATTTTTTTTGCATGAAGAAACCAAGAGTTAAAGAAATTATATAACATAGCCATGTCACAGAACCTGGAAGTTTGGATCAGATGCCCACCCAGATGTGTTTTTCAGGATGTCAGGTTAAGAGCTCAGACAGAGGGGTGCTCTTTCACCCAAATTTTGGTTTGAAAGGGAGAAAGATAAAGCAGTACCTGTGGACTGCTTGAAAGGGACATATGCAATCTTACTTCTAATTGTCCCCCAACACAACTGGATTCCAAGCAGCACATGAGAGTAGTTATCCACATTGCAGATGTCTCATTTAGCTCCAAGGTCCTCCATATACTTCTGAGGAAATAAGAAATTGGCTCAAACCTTAAGTTTCTCCTAGTCAGGAATGTAAATTTCAGGGCATTCTTGAAGACAATGCAAATAATTTACTTAATTTTGAATCTGGAAATGTACCTTTGCATCCTCAGAAACTCCTCTCTGCCAATAGGCAGGCTAATGTTTCTGCTGGGAGGATAGATGGATGGATGATAGGATGGATGGGTGATAGATGGGTGAATAATGGATGGATAGTGAAGGGGGACAGAAACCCTGAGGAATAGAATGACTTCCTAAGTACTAAACTGTGGCAATCCCTGACTAGCTAATGTGATCTCTGAATCACAAGTATTGGGGTCAGAGAACGAATTAAGTGACAAGCATTACCTGCTAAAGGGACTTTCAACTGTCCCTTCATCTTAAAGCACATGGAAAGGAGGGTGGAGAAGTGGTAGGTAGAGGAAAGGAGTCATTTAGATCCTTGCCCATTTCACACATTTTGGGAGGTTTGCGGAGGGAGATTGAGACTCATAGATTGCTTGCTAAGTTGTCACTCTCTTAATCCTAGTTCTAGAGAGAGGCATCTTGAAACCAGAGAGTTTGCAGCTGTGTGACTTGCCTTATTTCCAAGCTCACTGAGCAGCTCAGAAGTCCCTTTAGATGAAAAGTTCCTGTAGCTATTGCAGCTCTGCTCAGCGCTCATCTCAGCACCCAGTCCTCGTATCTCACCCTGTACTTCTCTAGACACCCAACCCCATGTCCTGCCTCATATGTCTCTACTCAGGAAGCCTCCTTAGTCCACAAATGGTGACCATTTGACACTGGTTTATTTGTTCAATAAATACTGAATGCCATGCAAAGGCCAGGTTCCTTTTGTTAATGATGAGAGATACAATGCAGTAATGATCCAATCGGATCTCTATGACCTTCTTGCTCAAGGGGACAGCACATGCAAAACGATGTGTCTGCTATTGTGAGAGGAGAGTGAAAAGACATACACACACACACACACACACACACACACGGGCTATACCCCATGAAGAGAAATGCCAGCATAGGATCTGGCAAAAGTAGGGTCAATAAAGGGAAACGAAAAACTGTACCATGCAGAAATGAAATTGTGTGGGAAGATTGGGTCTACGCAATTGCATGAGCTAAAAGAAAATCACAACATACCTTATGTATTCTAGAAGCTGTGAGGGTTCACTATGGGAAAACAGACTGGGAAGGAGGGGTGCAGGGTGGAGGTGAGGAGAGATAAGCATTGTCAGGAGCCAGACTCTGACGTGCCTTTTAGGGTGCATGAAAGAGTCCGAGCACCTTCCTGAAGATGATGGGATAGCATTGGAAGAGCTTAATCACAACTCTGTTTTTAAAAGGTCATCTGGGAAGAGGAAGAGGGTGATTGCAGCTGAGTCAGTCAGGAGATAAGGAGACCAGTTAGGAGACAATAACACAGGCTAGAAAAGAAATAATAGGCATGGATTAAGGCACTAGCTATGGGAATAGGAAAATTGTACACATTTCAGCAGTCATTGAATGAGGGTAAGGGAGAAGGAGAAACCCTGACAGGTATTCAAGTTTCTTTGTTTCACCGACTGCTTGTCCTGTGGGAGTTTAGAAAGAACAAGACAAAGTTCCTATTGCCAGGAGAGGACCTGTGAGCATACCAAGAAAACAAGGGGTTGTGCACTTCCGCCACCAGGCTAAAGACACAGATCAGAGTCACAACAGGCGTGGAGAAGTGAGAGATGCCCTTTCAGATGGACTCAAAGACTCACTGAGATGAGTGACCAAAATGACAAAGGACAGAGGACACAGTCAGTCAGAGGCGTCCACACTGGAAAGCAAGGGTGATTCTGAGCAGGGAACAAAGTGACTCAGACAATGGTTTTAGCACAGGTTGTGTAGACAGGACAAGGGAAAGAGACAAAAAATAGGGGCTGGAGGGATGATTCTACCAGTGAAGTGCTTGCTTAATATTCATGAGGTCCAGAGTTGGAATTGAGATTTCCCCAGCTCCCACATAAAAAGACAGGATTGGCAGCCTGAACCAGTACCGGGTTTGAGGGTATGGTAGGCAGATGGATCCCCGAAACTCATTGGTCAGTCAGTCAGGTGGGATGAGTGAACTTCAGGTGCCGTGAAAGACACTGTTTCAAAAAGTTAAGGTGAAGAGAGGATAAGAAAAACATTCATTGCTGACTGCTGGCCTCTAAACACAGGCCTGCACCCACATGAGCACTCACCCACATTCATGTGTACACACTTTTACTAACAAGTACATATACCACACTCACACATAAAAGCCACATATGCACAACATACCATACATACACAATATTTTTGTTTAAAAAAATACAAAAACGGGAAGTGGCGAATTTAATAGACATGTTAAAGAGTCGGAATTTTACTACCCAGAGCAGCGCTGCTCTTAGTCCACTCTGGTGAAGACCTATATCCCAGGAGATGTTGATGACTATCTTGTGATACCAGAAGATTATGGTCAAATTAAATTCGGAAAACTCTGGATTAAGTTATGTTAAATATTAATAATGGGCTTCTTAGACACTTTAATATTATATATAAAATGAGGAATAAAGAGGATCAAAGGCTATCACACCATTAAAAGAGAAAGAGAAAGAAAATGAAAACCATAGAACTGGAAATCTGTGGCTGGGTTTCAGCCCCAACTTCATTATTATTACCTGTGTGAACATTAATCAGCCATTAACAATCTTTGTGGATGGGCTTAACATTCTTGTCTGTAAAGTGGTCCATTAGGCTAGGAGATCAACTTAGCACCTGTAGGTCTCCTGGATAATTCAGAGCTTTTCAGTTCAGTTATGCATATATTACATGTCTCGAGCACATGCATAAAATAATATGGTTAATCACAAAGGGCTTTGGAACCTAAACATTTTTTTTTGGTGGTTTACTATAAACCTAGAAAGGTAACACTGGGTATTTGTTCCATTATATGTTGGGGTGAATGACTGAAGGGAATCTGAGTTTCTTTCATCTTTGCATTTCTAGCATCTAGTATATAGCATTCTAGCACCTAGTATAGAAGACAGAACCTCAGTCAACATATTTTTATTTTGAGACTAAATGCTGGTCAGTCATACCATGGCAGATCTACCTGCCTTTATCTAAGGACAAAGTAAGCTGCTTCTGGGCATAAATTTGGAGGAGCATACTTGAACACAATGCCACCAGAATTTAGTATTTTTTACTGTAAATTTTCAGACTATTGAAGTAGATGTTCCATAATATCACTTCAAATTGTGGAATTATATGTTATTTTCTCAAGGTCAAAGAGATGACATGGTAAATTCCCAAGAAAGTCACCATACTTTCAGGCATGGATTTCTGAGTAGCAAAAAAGATGTGGGAAAGAAATTAGCATGGTGGCTGCTGAGGAATGAGTGGATGACAGGAAAATGGGCAGCACAGACTTGAGACACTCACTTCACCCACCTCCGCCAGCGCTCGGGCCCTGCACAGCACTGAGCTCTGCAGGCACAGGCTTTGCCTGTCTCATTGGTCCAGTGCAACAGTCCGGCTCACCTCAGTGCTCACTCTCCACCAGCATGAGTCTCTTTAACGGGGCAAGAGAAATCAGTTTAAATTCAACAATTAAGTTCAGTGCTGTGCTAGCTCCATTGAAGGAAGCGATGGTCTTAAATCTATGGAGTTTAGATACTCCAGTTCTGCAAACGAGCCAGAAGGGTCAGAAGACCAGAAGGGGTCAGTTGAAGGACCCCACTGCATTTCGTATTGGGTATATTTTTTTAATTTTCCTGTGCATGTGTATGGGGTGTGTTGTAGTCCGCCTGTGTGGTTGCTGATAAATGACCATCACATGGCTTAAGGGAACAAGGGGTTTATTTCCTTACAACAGTCCGGTTATAGTTCTCAGTCCAGCTTGATGGGAGAGCATGCACCAACACCAGGGCTGAGGGAACTGGCAACACCATTTCTACATAATGGCTGAGAGAGAGACGATCCTTATTTGCCAGACCAGCATGTCTGGCCAAGTGTACAAAAGGATGCCAACTCTCTCAACCAGCTCTCTGTGATTTATTCCAGGGGCCTAGTCCCATCCACAATAGGCTGGGACTTCCCCATCAGCTAGACAATCTCCTGCAGGTTTGCTCTGGCTTAACTCAACCATTAATTCTCTACAAATGTGCCCAGAGCTCAAACCCTCAGTCAAGTTGACACCTGTGCTTAACTATGACAGGGTGCATGCTTGCATGTATGTGTACTTTGTTTGTGTGTGTGTGAGAGAGAGAGAGAGAGAGAGAGAGAGAAAGTTTGCAGGTGGACTTGCAGGAGTGTACTAGAGTGTGTGTGTGCCTACGGAGGCTCAAGTGTGATACTGGGACTCATCCTGGACTGTTCTTTCATCTTGCTGTTTTCCCTGGGGAATTCCAGGCTCTACCATTCAGGGCCGGGATTATAAGCTGCTGCCATATCTGTCTGGCATTTTTACATGAGATCTACAGATCCAAACTCAGTTCCTTTTGCCTCTGAAAAGGCTTTTTCTAAAGCAAAGGCTGTAACTATGGAGCCTTCTCTGGTATTGGGGAATTTTGATTGTTCTTTAGTGAGATATAGTAAAGTTTATAAGCATTAATCTGAGGAATAATGAAGGCTAGAAGATGAAGGCTCATTGCACAAGTACACGGCTATTAAAGACATTCAGCAGGGACGAGGACAAAGAATATAGGTCTGGTCGCCTGTAGAAAGGCGGAGCCCAGGGCAGAGTCTGCTGTTGTATCATCCCTTTCTTTCTGAGTGTGGGGATGAGGAGCAGCTCAGGTGGTTTGCAGAGAGTAAAGAATGAAAAAAAAATGCTGAGGAGAGAACATATGCAAGTTTTTCAATCTTCTATTGCTTCTAAAGTTGTTGTGGAAAGGTCATGACAACATACTAATTAATATCAAAATACTGTGGACTTATCCAAAATAACCTTGTTTCCTTTAGCAACTCTTTCCATCCACTTTATCTTTGCTCTTTTTAATCATCGGCCTGTACCATAGTTTCCAGTAACAAGTTTCATGTGCCTACTGCCTGCTGGGGGAAGAATTACTTTGCTTTAATTGTTCTAAATTTGCTATTTCTAAGCTTCAAGTCATGTCTCTTCAGTCAAATGATCTGGAATTGCCAAATCACCTGTGCTCCCTGCCAGAACTGGAGATACCTCATCTGCACACCTCTCAGATGCTCTGCTCAGCGTGGGGACCAGGCAGCCTTGTCCTGTGTCCTCCTTCCCTTGGCCGAATTATGAGCATCATGCAGCTTTACACTGCTTGTGCTCCTGCTCTTGATCTCCCCTAGACCTTCTCTGCTGCTCAGCAGCTGGAGCGATCTTGTAGAAGCAGAAACCATGTCACCATGTTCTCCAAACCTGGGGAAAGCATATGGTTCAATTTACCTGTGACACTCAGTCTAATGACTGAGCAATGTCTTTTTTTTTACTTTCATAAGCATCATTATTTTGACAACACATTTAATATTCACTCTACTCAAAAACATCTGAAGTTCATGCTTCTTAAGATAGCCTAATTGCTCCTTTGTCTGACTGCCAGCCTCAGGTCTACCCGTCCTGCACCAACTGGACTCACCACACCTGCTTCTCCATTTTCCCAACATACTGAACCCATGCTGACGTCAAGATTGAAGCACTTGATGTTTTCTCTGTATAGAATACAGTCTGCTCTGCCTTTGCTATACCGGCTTTCACTTTTCTTCACATTTCAACTCAAATGCCACATATTCAGCAAGACTTTCCACTACTGAATTAGCACCTCCCCACTCCCACAATTGTGCTGTTCTTCCTTGTTCAACAGTGTTCATAACAGAAATTCTCTCTCTCCCCCCTCTCTCTCTCTTCTCTCTCTCTCTCTCTCTCTCTCTCTCTCTCTCTCTCTCTCTGGCTCTCTCTCTCTCTAACTTGATACAACTTAATGCTGCACATTTCCATTCACATCACATAGTAGCCCCCTACATAAAGGACAGTTTCCATGAAGATGGTCAGAAATTCTGAATAACCAGGACTAGGAGGCCCCCAATGTTTACTCATGAAAGCACTCCAAAGCCATTTGCTTTATTCTGAGATGCCTTCCATTGTGAGGTTTCATCCACACATCTGCCTTCACTTCACTAATCTGCTGCAGTGCAGGCTGCATATGCCCTGGACCCCTCTACTGTAAAATGTGTATTACCAGATTTCTATGCAATTCTGATAAAAAATAAATATGACAGTTATTTAAAATAGAGGTTCTTAACTCATTGAGCAGGAAATAACAGTTTGGAGTGACATAATTCCCCTTCAAAAGGGCTTCAGAACATTTTTGAAGAAAGGGCAAAGACCCATTATACTTATTAATGGATAAAAGAAGTGAAATACAGCTAAACTACTGATGCATGCTAAACTGATGCCCAAGCTGACAGGACAATCTGGTTTGTAGATTCTGAGCCTGATCTATGGAATTGGGTTGAGCCAGTACTGTAAACATTTGTCCCAAATATAGCAGGGCAAATACTACAGAAACTTTAGACAGAAACATTTGTCAATTTCTGTGGAAATAGACTCTGGAAGTGGAAACAAGTGGCCAGGCATCCCACTGTCTTAGCTGCTTCACATGATAAGTATGACAGCTCTCTACTGTTACCCAAAAACACCCACCACCCCATTGGATTTATCTATTTATTAATATATTTCTACATGCCTTGCCGTTGCTTTAATGAATATTCTACTACCACTAGCTCCTGGCTATGGCTACCTTATGAAATAAGCTACTTGATCACCCAGCTGGAAACTGAAACCTTTGTGGGACAGAAAGATGCTGATGAGTCAGAAGTTGGGCTCAGCTCAGAACAGTGGTCTCCTAATTTCTGTGGGCTCCAGAATTGTGTGGAGAACTTGATGAGGGCACAGACCGTGGTAGCACTCTCAGAGTTTCTAACTCAGTGAACCACAGGTAGAGCCAAGAATGTATATTTCTGGCAAGTTCCAGGAAGTTGCTGGAACTCAAAGATGCTCAGAGTAAGACTGAGCACACCCTAGAAACTGATTTAAAAAGATGGTAACAGCCAAGAGACCAGCCATCCTAAATTATCAGTCACTGAAGTACTCAAACTTAGTCTTAGAAACAAGGCTTTAAATACCTAAAACCAGGAAAGAAGTTAAGGAAGAGTCTGATCCTAGTACTGTAGGGATGTAATAACTGCTCATTAAAGGTAGGATCATGTATTATTCTCCCATTATTGATAATATCTGATATAGTTCTAGAGAAATAATATTTACAAAAATATTGATTGATTTTTGGCCCAAATGCTCAAATGTATGACTGAGTGGATGAATGGATAAATGGGTGTGTAGACAGACGGATGGATGGATGGATGAATAAATGACTAGACAGATGAATGGGTAGTTAGATGAGTAAGTGGATGGATGGACAAATGATTGGATGGATGAATATACAGAGGGATGAGGATGATAGGTGACAGAAGATAGATGAAATATTTAAAAATGCCACATACATGACATGATAGATGCATGATAAATGATAAGTACATGATAGATTATATATACATACAGATAGATGATAGATAAACAGATATAAGGGGTAACTAGGCGATAGATACAGACAGATTATTTTTTTATTTATTCAATTGTGCATGTGTGTGCGCCCATGTGTGTGTGTGTGTGTGTGTGTGTAGAACCACGGATGAATTCGGGAACCACCATGGACGCCTCCACTTTCCTCCTTATTTACTCTGCCTCGGGATTCACAGGCTCCGCCCTACCAGGACCAGAAACGCAGGCCGCTGCTTCCACCAGGCATCTATACGTGGGGTCTAGGATCCGAACTCAGGACCTTCCACCTGCAAGGCAGAGGCTTAACCCCTGAGCCACCTCTCCAGCCCCCATAGAGACAGATTAAACAGCAGAAAGGTAGATGAGTAGAGGGGTGGATGAAGTAGGTAGGTAGAGGAACTCATATCTTCTTCTTAGGTATGCCACAACGTGTGCGAGCTCATCTACTCCAGTCCAATTGACTCCACCGATCCTCATGAATGTGGACGCACATCCAGGCAGAGGCGGAAGCCATGATCCTGACCTGCAGGCACTGTCTCGCCAAACGACTCCACAGGCACCCAGAGGGTAACTGCTGAGCTGCCAGGGCAGAGGAAGTGCCCTCTTCTGCTAGCCAGCACTCTCCTGGAACCTGGCTCACTTCCTCGCTCCCTAGGGTGCCTTTCAAAAACCTTCAGAAAGGAACACTTCAAAGTGAAGCAAAGGAAGAAAAGAGTTAAAAGTGAGCACATTGAAATGTAAGCTCTCCTGTTTTAGTGAAATTAAAGGTGTGGGAACCTGTGCTGTATTAAATGTTCAGTGTGTTCAGAAAGTAAATACTGTCAGTGAGGAGGCAGGAGATTAAGGTGACAGGAAGAGCAGTTTTTAAACCTGTTAGATATTAATTTCCCATAGATCATCCGTCTGTCCTCTCCTTGTTTGAAGTTCTCAAGGCTGGAGGCTTCAAAGCACACACTGACTGCCATTTGCACACAGCTCATGGCTCCGTGGGGAGTCGCCTCAGCAGGTTATAACACTGTCCCTGCAGGAGCCTTCCCGGCACTCGCTCTCTGGCAGTCTCTGCCTTTTTCTTTATTTCTGAACATCAAGGACAATTCTATCAGCAAGTCCAGCAGCTGGTAATACAGCCGGCTCATCCCCAACCTGGTGTGCATCGCAGACCCTCCCCGGCTCCAGGCGAGCAAATTGATACAGGAGATGAAATGAAAAGTGATGGAAAATCTTCCTCAGAACTCAAACCACAATCACAACTTTTCCCTCTTCCCTGATTCTTCTTCTTGCTCCTCTTCTGGCTTCATTATCCTCTCTGTCCCATGTCTTTTTTTTTTTTTTTTTAACCAGAGTTCTGAGAAATCTCTCTGGACATTGAGAAATGTATGGACATTCATCACGGGCTGTTACTTATTACTTTATGGCTGTCCAGTACTGGCAGTGACTCCTGCCCTCAAGCGGTTTGCTTGAAGTGGGACAAAATGCAGTGTGTCCTAAAAGATACCACAGAAGAGATGGGATTAGGATAAGCTGTTCAGAGGAGGAGGGTGAACTCTATACATTGCATGGGAGAAGAGAAACTTCTTCTGTCCTTCTTCAGGAGACCCCTGCTATAAAAGTATATGCTTATCAGAGATTAGATGGTTCTAGACTGGCTGAAACTTGACATGCCAGTTCTTAGATTTATTGTGCGATAAAAGTCACATTGAATGGAAATGATAGCCAAACAAAAATACAACAAAATATGTTTTTTCCATTATAAGGAGATCTGACTTGTGAACAGGGCACTGCTTAATTGCTTGGAGCTTCAGTTTTATTTCTGGGAAATGAAGGTGCTGGGCTGTATTGTCCTCAGAGTTCACTCCCTTGCCCAATGATTGACAGACCTGTGGTTAGAAGGGTGCTCTTGTCCCTGACTGCAAAGAATTCTAACACTAGAGTCTCCACTGAAGTTTGCCTTTTCACTTTCACTTAATAACTTATCTAGATCCCTTCGACACCCCTTCCAAGTGATTAGGTACAATCTGGACCCTCAATATTGTCCTTTGGATCTGGAAAAGAAATCAACTGGCCATATTAAAAATTTGAATCCCTTGGAGTAAAACATGTTTCAGCCCCACTTAGAAGTGGACACATGGAGTTCACAGATGCAGGCACGAACTGTCTAGACGGCACTAGACAGATCAGAGTCTGCAGAGACGTGACAAGTAGGAGGGTGAAGGGGATGTTTCTTCCCAGACAACTCAGCCTGGAAGACATTTCTCCCCCGAGAAGTCTGAGAAATAAGCTGTTGCCTATTCTTCTAATCAAGAGCTCCTGGGTCAGTGCCCTCCCTCAGCTCACACCTGAATTAAAGATGGTGCAGATTCCTGCCAGGTCATTTATCGACTGCATAGTCCCAGCCAAATCCAACGGCACCACCTGACCCGCTGACCTTGCCACCCCTTCCTCGGGAACATCGATTACAGTGCTCACCTCATTAGACCATGCTCCTCAGCAGCCAGCTACCTGCCCAGAGGAATTGCAGCTAATCCCTTTTTTGTTTATTTCTCGCTTTTGTTTAAGCGAATTGAAGGCAATGACCTTAGACTTAGAAGGACAAGCCAAACTTCTGAGAAGAAAGATCCAGCCAGTCTCCTGCTGCCCTCCCCACCCCACGTATATAGCCCCACTGTAAGCGCACACTCCAGGGATCAGCACTACAAGGAGAAGAACCAAACTTCTTTGGATTGTTAAAATTGCTAAGCTTTGGGCTAGTAGTGGAACCGGAGAGTCTCTGGATAGAGCTGACTGTATTTTCCTGTGGTCACCATGGGTTGATGTTTTATAGTAGCTGCCAAGATGCTAATTTAACTCATGAATGGACTAAGTGAATACTCAATTGTCATGTTATTACTAGTGCAGAAATCTTTTACTTCCAACAGCTTGATTGCTAACCCAAATGCTCAAGGCTGCCACTGTGAATGTGCATTTTAACTACTGATGGAATTATTCAGAACATTAATATTTATATTTGCACTAATATTAGCAAACCAATAAGCTAGCCCTGGGCTTTGACCTACTATTAATGGTCACGACATGGCTCTAGGTTTCACATCTTAGTTGACTTTTGAGAGTCTACATGCCACTGAAACCTCACGCAATGGACTGAAGATCTTTTATTGAAGGTACATTGTCTTCCTAGCCACAACTGAGCTTATTTAGCTTCATGTCACTATAGTAGGTGAAATGATTATACACCTATTCTGTATATGAGAAACCTTGAATATTCTACACAGCAAAATAGCTTGTAAGAGAAGTCTGTCACTTGGCAAGTAATTATCTGAGGCATCCTTTCCAGGAGATAATGCAAAATAATACAATAAGAGACAGCGACCTTAGTTCATGAAAAGAAAAAATAGACTTTGGAAACTCTGAATGTTATGTGATGTGATTAAAAGAGCAGAGACTGTGAAGGGAAATCTGAAGGGATTTTATAGTTTTGCTCTGGTCAAACTGACATCAGCCCTCCAGAGTTAGAAGGGCAAACGCAGATGCAAAAGTTCTTTGTAACACACAAAGACTATCTACATGCTAGTTGTTAGAGAATCATGGAAATGAACAAGCACATCAATGCTGTTGTCAGAGGCTAAGAGGGAAGTATGTCTCTTGAAGGGGTCATAAAGAAGAGGCTGACATAATTCGGGTATGTTTCCTGGGAAGCTTATATTCTCTGCAGCAGCACCTATTCCAGGCAATGGAAAGCTATTTTATCATTAACATTATCATTCATGGCAATGTAAGGACTCTTTGTAGTTTCTGGTTCAAGTCTATCAGAGGAGAAGAAACAGAGATCAACCATGCAATGAGAAGAATTCAAGCGAGAGCTATGCTTACTGTTTCAGCTTATCTGATGAGAAGAAACAGGGGTCAACCATTTAATGAGAATAAATAAAGAATCCAAGTGAGAGTTATGACCACTTGAGGGTTCCGTGTACTCATCCCTAACTACTAGGTTGCTTGGTTATAATCCAAGGTGGAGTGTGCAAAGAGGAAATGAAACTGTGGTCAGGATAAGAACAACGTTTATATGTGTATGCATACGGTATACTTCATTTTCATGCTAACTTTACATCTGACGTTTAGAACCCATTAACAAAATTTCATTCAGTGGCATACCATATCAATGTGCTTCTCAGCAAGTTCGGCTGTACAACAGAACGAGTGCTCATTCATTAAATATTGTACGGATACTGCAGAGCAGACATTTTTCATGCGGTGGCCACCCTCTAACATGGCCTCACTAGACTCCTTATAGTTCCATTTATGATCTTATATGTTCCTTACCTTTCTGTGTAGGTTGGAACTAGGGATTTGTATATAGAAAATAGAATACAGCAAAAATTGTTGAGGTTAAATGACAGAGACCATTCCTTCCATCTCGCTCATCCTCTTGTTCTGCTGTTCATTCTGATGAAGAAAGTTTCCGTGTCATATGGCACAGGCCTGAGAGGCAGGAGGGGAGAACAGCTTCTGGCCAGCAACACAGGAGGAACCAAAGCCTGTCACCCACCTCATGAGTGAGTGTAAAGTGTCCAGCAGAGACAACTACAGCTGTGCAGGCACCTTCGTTTCAACCTTGTGCTGGATCCAGAGCCAGTGGACCCAGACCGGTTATTCCCACACTCCTGACCTGGGACTATCATAAGAAGATAAAGGTCTGTTGTTTCAAGCCACTGAAAATTACGTGATCCATAGCACAGCAGATGACTACACAGCATGTGTCAGTCATCACACTGGGTGTTTCATAACATAGCAGAAGCTCATGAGATTCCTAATACTTTTTCCTTAGCTGATAATCTATTCTAAAATTCTAGCCAACAGTTTTAGAGCACACAGATCCTCTATTGTCTGTTTATTTACTCAGAACTTACTCATGCTGGGCAAGGGGCATGGCTCAATGGTTAAAGCCTTTGCCTTGTAAGCAAAAGGCTATGAGTTCAGATCCCCATAGCGCACATGAAAATGCCAGGATGACAGCATCCTGGAAGATGGAACATAGGAAACTTCTATGGAAAGATAGAGCAAAGCAAGAAGTAAACAACAATCCAGGATGATTCCCAATATCATCCTTGGGCCTCTACAGACACACATACAAACACTCAAGCACATACTTGTATACATGCCTGTGTATACACACACATGAATGCACATATACAATACATGATAAAATTAAGAATTTAACCATGCTCTCGCTCATTTACAAGGAAAAGCTCAGACTCATTAGCTCAGTTCAAAGTCAACCATGCCTGATCATTACTTCTCTCCGTAGCTCCAGCCCATACCAGGACAGTTACACTTTATCTTCTGGAAGCATAGAGCTACCTGTGACCCCAGAAGAAATGTTGATAAACAAACAGATACCTGAGTTCTAAACCTTCTGCCTAGTTACTTTGTGTATATATTGTATACATTGCAGATGTATAGCTTTATATGGAGCTATACATCTATAAGGAACATATAGCTCCCAGCTTCTTCAAACATCATTTACATATATTGTAAATGTATAGCTTCATATATATGAAGCTATACATCTATATGTGTGTATATATACATACACACATACACACACACATATATACATATGAAGCTATACATCTACAATGAACATATAGCCCTCAGCTTCTCCCAGAATCTTGCCCCGATCCCCATAGGTATTGGCACTGTAAATATCGAAGAAAGAAGTATTTGTGTTTCACTTGTATTATGTTTGTGTGTTTAAACCCTAAACTTGTTGAGAGTGCACCCCAATCTTAGTCATCTATTGGAGCACTTTGGCAGAGCAACTGTTGGGTAGATATTAAATACAATTCCAAGAAAAGCCATTGAGCTAATCCTAAAGCTCATTGTGTGTAATGGTCTGCTTGGGATCATTTCCAAAAGGCAGAGAGCATAAATTGCAATGTGAAAGCCTTCTAAGCAAACAGAATAACTTGCAAATGTAAGAAGCAACTAAGCTGTTTCAAAAGTGGCCCATTCTGCCACCTAGAAAACTATTAACCTCACAGCTATTCTGTTAGGCAATGGAAGGACTCTACAGTCAAGGTTTCTATTTTGGCTTTTTTGCTCTGCCAGTTGGCTATCTTGACTGTTGTAATCAGTGTATTTTTGTGACTTCTATATTGGCGATTTCTACAACTAAAGATCCACCATGAATATACTGACATCCTGATATGGGTATTATGCACAGAGATATTAAGTGACCACTAGTAGTTAAGTAGTATACTTTCAGAACTAGAAGCAATGTGACAAATGAGGTTTAGGTCATTATCTTCTGTTCATAGAAATGACAGCTTACAAATATGTGCCCCCTTCACATGGTGGTCTCTTTGTAGAAGTCAATGCAAGCAGGGGACAGAGCCTGTTTTCCTGCTTGGGAAGCTGGCAGCAGTACTTCCGGCAGTAAGAAGACCCTCACCTAGAAGTTGAGGAATGGTGGTGAGATGAAGATGTCTCTTATGAAGTAAGCAGCAACACACATGGAAGTCATTGTTCAAGATAAGTTTAAATCTCATCTCTGTCTGAGATACTGTTACAATGGAGAGCTACCCACAGGTGCTTCTAGGGTTTGAAGGATGACACCTAGGGCTGAAAGCGAAGTGATAGGATTTTCTGCATGCATGAATTTCCCACCTTCATAGGCCAGGAATAAATATTACCCCCACACACAAAATACACATACACCCACAGTATTAATTTTAGCTCCAAGTATTTTCCTGGTGCTGGGCTGAGTGTGATTTAGGATGCAGGGTAAGGCCGTGAATAGGAAGCAGCTCCGAATGGATTTCTGGCTTGGTGCTGATGCCAGTGCAGGTGGGCAGAAGAGAGGAAGCATCGCCAATCCTCAGATATAAGTACTCTTCAAGTACACCAGAGTGACTGTGACTGTGGCAAAGGAGCTGCATAATTCCTGCATTTTCCTTCTGCTCTGTAATAATCCACAGACCCCTACCTCTCCCTGCAGGTTGGGATACAGTCTGAGTTTCTAGAACAGATTCTCTCCTGACTCAGCAACAGTGTTCAGATTTCCTTTTCTGAACGTTGTCATCTTATATCCATCTTTACCTTGTCATTATTATTATTAATAATAATATGTGTATATATGTTCTTATTGCAAATTATGATCATTAATTTCAATATAAAATGATAGCCCATTCATTAGAATAGTCATTCCATGTAAAGAACCAAACAAAACACTTCATACCAAATTTTTACAATAATTCAATATTATTGATATTATTTTTATTCTATTGAAAAGGAAACCATGGTCTCATAGCTGAATGAATGATGGTGATGGAAATGAACTCTGCAATCACAGAGCTAGAGGCCTTCATTGCTTCAGGGTCCTGTCCCTTCTCTGTTGCGTTTATGCCATAGATTTGGCGCTATGCTCTGAGACCTTTTCCAGTGCACATTTGTTAACTATTCAGCTCTCAGGTGCTCTGACTCTGGCCCACTCCTTCTCTTGCTTTACCATATCCATCTTCTATCTTACTGTTTCCTTTCCTCTTGATAACTAAGTTTCTGTCACTCAGCCCACAGCAGTGACGATGGTTAGCTCCCACTTTGACAGATACTTGAATGTTTTACCTCTTCAGTGCCATGTTATGGAGACTTGTGCCTAGCAAATTAGCAAACATACCTTTTATTGTTCTTGTTCACAGGGTCCTATGCAGCCCATGTTGACAATTAGCTCACTATATAGCTGAGACTTGTGATATATTTACCAAAGAGTAATATTCAGGCAGCACAGAAATATTGTGTGTGTTTGTGTAATTGAATGTGTGTGCCTATAGGGACTTAATGATGATATTGGGAATTATCCAGGATTGTTCTACCTCCCTACTGCTTTACTCTGTGGTTTCCAGAACCAGAATTATAACCCCCACTGCCATATCTGCCCAGAATTTTAATGTAGGATCTGGGATTCAAACTCAGTTCCATTTGCTTGGGAGGCAAAGACTTTAATCACTGAGCCTTCTCTCCAACTCTATCATAAAATACTATTTAGGCAGTAGAACAAGTTGTTGGTGTGTGTGTGTGTGTGTGTGTGTGTGTGTGTGTGTGTGTGTGTTGTGCACAGGTGACCTTGAAATTATGAGTAACTACATACTCACAATTTTCCAGCTCTGCCATGTTGCAATAGCAATATGCCTTCGACAGAAACACATTTTGAAATTTGGAAGTTGAATCATTACCAGGCTAGGGGTGGACCATCTAGCCTCCTCGTGTGCTGGACAGCAGCTGCGAGCCACAAGTCCCAGCCAGATACCATGGTATCTGCAGTGTGCTGTGCTGCTGTGCTACAGTGTTCCCTAGACATCATGTATTAAATGTGTTTCCTGTCTTTTTGACACCAAAGGACATATATACTTGCTTGCTTTTCAACAGTATAAAACTTAAAATTATTTTTCCTTTTTTCTTAATAAATTTTGTCCCTTGACAATACCATTTATGTGGATAATGTGTCCAAACAATTCTGCCCTCACATTCCTCTATCTCTCCTCCTGCCACCCTCTCTTCCTCTCTCTGAGTCTCTTTCTCATACTCATGACTTTTGTGTCTCACTGCGTGTATATAACCGTTTGTATTTTTAATTGGAACATCTGTACTTCAGATTTCACTCACATTCAAATTTCCTTTCTATGAAATACAAATAAAAATTTTAAATGGCTGGAGATAAATATTAATGGAATAGTAAATGCCAAAATATGTGGGCTCTAGCTAAAACAACAAACTATTTAAGGATTTCAAAGAACATTATAATGATTAAAAATTGATGAGTTCATCACCCACCAGTGTCATTAAAAACATCAGAGTAAAATAGAAAAATACAGGAAATAAAGAAAATAATAAAAATAAGAGAAACTAGTAAACAAGAAAGCAAATATAAGAATATTAATAAAGCTTAGTACTGCGAAGAATAAATGTCTCCTTTAATATAGGATAAATATAAGAAGGCATAAGCAAGAATTTGTAGAGCAAAGTAAATTGGTGTGCAATAAATTCCTTCAGTCTGTTAGCATGAATGCCATTTGTAGACAAATTTGAAAACAAAATACGCAAAATAAAAATATTAATTCAAAACATGAAATAAAATATTTTACAGGATATGTTCAAAACAAAATGATATCAGAAGTTTAAAAACATAATAGCTATTACTGCATCCAAAAGAATTATCTGATAGGTTCTAAAACTAATACAAGCTACTGAGCTTGAAAGTTAAGTGAAATATTTTAGAAAATAAGAGTAAGAAAGACACCCAAGATTGCCCACTGTGTTAGGATTGTCTTGTTTCTAAAACCAGAAGATTAGGATTTGAGGTCATTCTCTCCAATAGAGACAGGAAAATCTAAATTCAGAGATGCATCTAAAAAAGCCCAAGAATATCTTTTTTAAAAAAATTAGTGCTCGCTTCGGCAGCACATATCCTAAAATTGGAATGATACAGAGAAGATTAGCATGGACCCTGTGCAAGGATGACACACAAATTCATGAAGCATTCCATAATTTAAAAAAAGATAAAAAGTATTACTGAGTTGTTTCATCCTGGTTCAATCTTAGAAATAACATTAATAGATGCAACTACCTGTCATGGTTTGAAATGTGTCCCCCACAGTCTCATGTGTTTGGCAAGGTCATGGCACCCTGAGAGGTGGAGCCTTGCTGGAGGAAGGCAGTCACAAGGAGTGACATGCCTTGAGGTGGATTAGTCCCACCCTACCTCTAGGAGAAGTCTGCCTTTGCAGCAAGCAGTCTTGCAACTATCGGCCTCCAAGATGTCTGCAGTGACTTAGCCTCCTCCAGCTTTGGGCAGCCAGCCATGTTGTCTTCTACTTTGAAAGACTATATCACCCTTCTGGAACAGTAAGCTAAATAAATTTCCCTTTCTTCTTTAAGTTGCTTTGACTTTGGGTGCTCTCCCACAACAATAGTTAAGATAACTGTTACAGAAATTGGTACTGGGTAGTGGGGTATTGCTGTGAGATTAAGAGCATCTGGTACCACAACATGAAGCTGAGAGAAGTTGGTACCCAGAAGTATGGCCGATGCTGTGATTTGGCTAATGTGCTTTGGAACTGTTTGTTGGGAGAAATATGGAGAACTTTGGGACTTTGTGCCGGGAAAATCTTTGCATCTTAGCGATGGGACCAAATGGGCCTTTCTTATGAGAACTCCTAGGAGAGCAATGTTGTGAGAGACGCAGGCAGTGGAAGCCCAGCTTGTGATGATGGTCCAGAGGGGAACAGAAACTGTGTTTGCAACTGGATGAGTGATACATGGAGCCATGTGTTGGCAGAGAGTTTAGTGAAGTTTTGCCCTCATCCTGAAAGCTTGCCTGAAGTTAAACTGGAGTGCTTGGTGGAAGAAATTTCAAAGCAATGTGGTCTTGACAATATGATATGGCTACTTTTTAGTTGTCTTCAGAGTTATGAAGACAAAGTTAAAAAGAGCAAAGAATCAGGCAGGAGGAAGCAAAATCTATAAGATCTAATGATGAAAAATACAGTGCCAAACTTAAAGAGTTGAACCAGGAAGAAGCAGAGAACAAAATGGCTATTAAAGAGATTAACTCCGTTTGTAAATCAAAGCCTGCTCTCAAATTGAATAATAGGTGAGGCCCCAGCTTGAGGGCAAGATCCTCAGAGAGGGCTCCTACCCATAAGAATGCAAATCTTTTTGGAAGAAATGAACTAAAAAGGGTGGAGTTCCAAAGCAAGAATCTACTTCTTCCATAAAGCACTGTCCAGGTATGAAAGAGCTTTTTCCCATGGTCAGCATAGAAAAGTGGAATCAGCTGTGATTCAAGGGTACCAGTCTTGGCAAAGTCATCCACATGGTTCTGGTTTTAGAGGCATCAAGGATGCAAGAAGGTGGAGTCCTCCTCAAGATTTTGAAAAATGATGAAAGCCAGGAAGCATGTGGCAGAAAATCTGTAGTTTAGAGGCCCAAGAAGGGCATTTTGTGCTGTAGCATTCAAGCCTGGTTTGCCATTGAAAAGTAAAGATGTTAGATATGCCAGAAACAATGTGGTACATCTGCCAAGGAGGGCTGTATACCCTTGGGAGGAGTCAGCCCAAGAGAGCTATGTGTACTATGGGTGGCTGTACTGGAGGGGTGGAACCAAAGCCCTTTGGAACTGAGATGATTTCAAGGAGAGGCTCACCTGCTGAACTTGGAGCTACAGGATTTGGAGTTTGTCTTGCTGGTTTTTGGTCTTGTTATGGACCGATCTTCCCTGGATATGCCCCCATTCCTTCCTTTTGGAATGGGAATGTTTATTATCTGCCATTTTATGTTGGAAGTATGTAACTTGTGTTTTGGTTTTACAGGAGGCTTGAGACTTTGGACTTTTAGACTGTGTTGGGACTATTGGTAAAGTCTATGAAGAGGTTTAAAGTTGGATTGAGTATGAGGATGAGGATGAGGATGATGTTAATGAGACTGTGGGGACTAGGGATGGAGTGTCATGGTTTGACAGTCTCATGTGTTTGGCAAGATCATGGTACCTTGAGAGGTGGAACCTTGCTGGAGGAAGACAGTCACAAGGGGTGGGCCTTGAGGTGGATTAGTCCCACTCTACCTCCAAGAGAAGTCTGCCTTTGCAGCAAACAGTCTTGCAGCTCCCAGCCTCCAAGATGTCTGCAGTGACTTAGCCTCCTCCAGTTTTGGCCAAAGCTAGCCATGCCACCTCTGTTTTGAAAGACTGTATTTCCCCTCTGGAACCGTAAGCCAAATAAATCTCCCTTTCTCCTTTAAGTTGCTTGACTTTGGGTTCTCTCTCACAGCAATAGTAAAGAGCAACTGCTACACTGCCCAAGTGAAGTTATCCAGGCAGTCGAAGGAAAATGCCAATTAGGGCTTCTCAGACTTCAGTGTGCATCTATCCTGGCTCACAGTAGGGTCATATGGGGACCCTGTGCATCTGTCCAGCTCCTGCTGGTGGTGGCTCAGCTGGCTAGTCAGCTGCTCTTTGAGATGCACTGATATTGAGGCCTGGCAGAGAAGGGGTCATCTTTTCCACTTTAGTCCCTCACCAGCCTTATTCTCTTGTATGGGAATAATCTCACCTGTCTGTTTTGTCTGTGATAGTTTTCTTGGGCCAACTTGTAGATGTAACTCTCAGGTCACTGATTTTACTTCTTGTATTTGGAGGAAGGGATAGGGGGAGAACATCATTTTTCATATTATCATTTTTCATATTAAAAAACCCAGAATGACTATGTCATAAAATGCAATACATTTATAAAGAAACTAAAACAAAAAATAATTAAAAGATTTTCTCTTCACTTCAGAAAGGTATTTGCTAAAAATGTATTCAATGAGCACAACATCTTTATTTATTTATACTTATTTATTTTGTGTGTGTGTGTGTGTGTGTGTGTGTGTGTGTGTGTGTGTGTGTGTGTATGTGTGTGTATGTGCGCGTGAGCATGCATATCAGAGGGCAATATGTGTTCCTGGAAGACCAAGGTTGACTTCTGGAATCATACTGGATTGCTTCTACTTCCTTTTTGCTTCCTTCTGGGATTTCCCAGGCTCTGCCCATGACAGCAGAAGTGCAGGCCAATGCTGTTTCCACCTGGCATTTTTACGTGGGACCTGGGATCCAAACTCAGAACCTTCTTCTTACAAGGCAGAGTCTTAACCCCTGAGCCATCTCTCCAGCTCAAGCATGAAACTATAGGAAGGCCTCACTACTGTCAGGAGCAGCAAGGGTGTATGTGATTCTCATTGCACATGTGCTAGAAGTGAGGATCAGCATGGTGAGAGAAGTTAAAGTAATCAGAATTACCAAAGAAAGCCACCTGCCCAGTGACATTACTGTCCACACAGGATGTCCATGTGAATCAAGGTGTTTGTTAAAAAAAAAAAAACAACAAAAAAAACATGGGAGTTCAGGAATGGTGCAGAATACACACTCAATATAAAAATATCAATTATATTTTGAAACATGAGTCACACACACACAAATTAGTTAAAAGAGACACTATTTACAACAACAACAAAAATAGGATTTGTGGGAATAAGTGTGTAAGACATGTAGAAGAGATTTACAGCAAAAATTATAAAGCTTTATTGAAAACCCAAAAGTGAGACCAGAATAAATGGAAGCATGCAGCATGCTCGTGGCTGGAAAAACTCAGCAGCATAAATATGTCAATTCACATGAAATTATTCTATAAATTTTATCAAGTATGGCTCCAGGGAAAATACCAAGAGAAAATCACATGGTGCTACACATTAATTTGAGGAGCATGAATAAAGGATCACAAATAACAGAGATGAATTTGGACAGCAAAATGGGAAGACTCGCTTCACCAGACGGGAAGATGCTCATGGAAGCTTCGTTAATTAAGACGGCGGCTCATGTTGCCAAGAATAGCACAGCAGACCAGCAGAACAGGGGAAAAAATCCTCAAAAGGAATCATACTACATAGAAACCCGGTTTCAGAAAGATATTTTGGGACGTAGTCAGTGTTGCTGGACCTCTGTCCTGAATCACTTGCAGAAATCAATTGCGGATAGGTTTTAAACCCAAGAGCTGGATGAGAAAGTAACACTGCCATTTTCAGACACAAACAAGATGGTCTTTTATGTTCTCCACATAGGAAGTCACTTTCCTGTGCAAACACATAGATATAACCATAAGCAGAGCTCCAGAAAGGAAAATATAACAGAAAGTTTATGCAAGGCATATAAAGACCTCGACATAAATATCCCTACTTTGAAAAAATCCACCACTCACTGGGAGAATAAATGTACTATAATGCATAAAGCAAGAAGGAAGGAAGGAGGGAGGGAGGGAGGGAGGGAAGGAGGGAGGAAAAGAGGGAGGAAAGGAGGAAGGAAGAAGGGAGGGAAAAAGGGAGGGAGGGAGGGAAGAAGGGAGGGTTTAAAAAGGGAGGGAGGGAGGGAGGGAAGAAGGGAGGGAAATAGGGAGGGAGGAATGGAGGGAGGGAGGGAAGAGGGAGGGAGGGAGGTAAGGAGGGAGAGAAGGAGGGAAGAGGGAGGAAGGGGGAAAAATCCTAGGGGCAAGAAAGGACATTATACTAAGAGGAAAATTAAATGATCAACAAGCATATATATTTTTTAAAATGTTTAAACAAGCTAGGAATCAGGAAAATACAAATTAAAGCAACAATAGGATATCACTGCATGCTCAGCCAATTGTTTAGTTTAATATACCCCAGTGAGAGTATAAAACCATTTTTTAAATCAATTTGACAACATTTAGAAAATTTGAAGGTGTTGTTATCCTCACATGTGCACAAGTACTCTACATACAACGAAGTTACTGTGGGATTGTTGAAAAAGGAGAAAATAACCCAATGTCTCACAATAGAGCCAAGCATTGCTAGAGCCATATACTGTCATCAAAATGAATGAATGGGATGTGTGTACATATCCTAGGATCTAGTTGGACATGACAGCTCACATCTTTTGTCTTGGCACTCAGGAGGCTGAGATAGGAGGCTAATCTGGGCTACAAATACTGAAATACTTGAAATACTGTCTCAAAAAAGGCCAAAAATTAACATGAAGTTGTATAGAGAACATAAGAACTGAAAGATCTAATCAGACTGTGATTTTTCTTTGTGTGTGTGTATGTGTGTATGTTCACAGGTGTACATATACTTGGTGTATCTCTATTTAATTATCATTAAATTTCTTTGGTAATTTCATATGAGGGTTTCTCCTGGGAACTGGACCTGGGATCTGAACTCAGGACCTTCTGCTTAAGGCAGAGTCTTAACCACTGAACCATCTCTCCAGCCTGAGCATGATATCTTTTACTGAAATTATGGGAAGCCCTCACTACTGTCAGGGGCAGCAAGGGTATGCTTTTTTCTGTCCTTCCCACCTGTGAAACATGAAACAGAAACCATAGCTTGGAAAACCTGTGCTATTCCTTTTAAAACAGATAAAAATGTTCCAAACCTCAGCACGGGAAACAAGCCAAACCTGAGCTGTGCAGATTGATAGGGAGAAAGGAATAAACATCTTAACCAACTGTGAACTCTATGACATACAAGGTCCGTTTGCCAGGCAAGATGTACCCACGGATTCAACTGTAGGCTAGCCGACTACACAATGAGGAGATTTAAGGCCTGCTCCACTAAGAAGAATTCAGAACTGCCACTGTAACTCAGTTTAAAGAAAAAGTTAATACTTTCCTCAGTGGAATACGCACTGACTCGTGTTCTAGCAAGTGCTCAGGCACACGCCATCGAAGACAATCCAGATGAAACTCAGTGGGCCACATATGCAAAAAGACGAGAAATAGGAAGGAGACTGACAAGGAAGAAGAAGAGTTGTAATAGGAAGAGGAGAGGGGATGGTATTGGAGAATAAGTGGTGAAAATATTATAAATTCACTGTAATACATAAAACACTAAGAATGAAAAACTTCATTGGACACACTTGTGATAATCATTGGATAGGTGAATGATAGCTGTAAAAGTAAACTGTCTTGTGTGCATGTTTATAATATATAAATTAAGTAAATATAAACCTAAGATATTTATATTTTTGAGAAATGTTAATACCAGCCCTACTCAGACTAGTTCCACAACAGCATAAACCTGGCTTATCACATGCTCCAAAGACTACACAGACTGTCCCAGCAATTCAAATGCTTTACAAAATATGACCCATATGTGCATATTCCTTATCTGCTAACTTAGGTCCTAAGACCATTCTACAGCTCATCCAGCCCCTCTAGCCACCTGAAAAGAAACTTCCCTCCCTTTCTATCTGGCCCACCTGAGAAACTCTCCAGTACTGTCGCTCATGCTCAGCATCTTCAGTTGTGCACGATCATGATCGTGGGGTTTCCCTGGTGATCTTGACTAAGGATTCAAACAATAGTATAGGAATGACCATGGAATTTGCCCCTTTTTGGCTGACTCCTGCCCAAGAGTCACTTAGCATTTCTTGTCACTTTTCTCTTCCCTGGTGCCCCAGGCCTGGCCTTATTTAAGACATCTAAATGGGATGTTTCCTTTTATCGCAATGTCTCTACCCCTTCTCCTTCTTCAGCTGTGGTCCTCTCCATCCAGTGACCCCAAGCTATGTCTTGTGAGGTTACCACTGGTTCTTCCTCCAGGATGTACCTCCCCCACAACACCCTTATGCCTTTGTATGGATCACACCTGTTCTCTTCTTCTGTTGTCATTTTTGTTTGACCACATCAACAAGCTCAACTACACGCTGGAAACCAAAGAGAAGTTACAGATCATGACTTATTCGCACCAGGGTATGGCCTAGCTGCTGCTGCTGGGAACTGGCAAGCAGAAGTGATTGTATTGGCCGTCAATGCCCAGCCCGGTGCTGGGCTCTTAATAAATGTGTTTTGAGTAAGTGAAATCCCCGCTACAGAAGTGCGTTCTGCTTCTGTTGTGAAATACAGTGCCAGCTTGCTGGGTCACTGTATTTGGCAACAGCCCTTGGCAGTACTTCCCAAAACAATAAGGATAACTCAATTATAGCATTATTACAATTTATTATAGCTATTGGTTTCATATTTCAGCCTCTTTCCAAGGCTGTGAATTCTTTGAAAGGAGTGACTCTCTCCTATTTATCTTCGTCTCTCCAGAGCCAAGAAGAGTTCATGACCCATAAAGCGTCTCAAAAATCTGTTCTTAATCTATTTAGCTGACCACGGGTTGAGTGGTCTCAGTTTAAAGCAGTTATCAAATTCTCACATGGGCCTCCTGTTTCTGGACAACCACACCTTGATAGTCATTTTGCACAGCTTTCCCTCCTTCTTTTCCCCACTTTGAGGCCCCCTCCACAACACCAGCATCCTCCAGTATGTCTGATGCACCCACTTCCTCCCTCACAGGAAAAAACTATTAGGTGAGTGCTTCCTTAGACTAACTACCCTGCATCTGCCAGAGAGATTCCACACCACCAGGGACACCTGCCTGTGGGGAGCATGGGATTCGGGTTGTAGGGAGCATGAGACTTGGCTATAGCTGCAGGTTGCCCCTCAGCCTCACACCATCCAGGTCTCATGGTAGGGCTCTCCTTACTGTCAGTTTCCCTGCCTTCTTTCTGGTCTATTTCAGTACAATATAATATCTCACTGCTGCCGTTTCCTTGTTCCCCTCTGCAAAGGAAAAAAAAAAACCCTCCTCATAAACAAAACCCTTTCTCTCTTTTCACCGTGCATTCGGCATGTTCATAGGAATGTTGTCATGCGTGGTGTTTCCAATTCCTGATCAACGTCTATACTTCCTTTACTTCTCATTTGGTGACTGTGCATTAGCACTTGCACATGTGTATATGTGGGGCACATTCAAGTGGCCAGAGGATTGCACAACTCTCTTCTTTCCCTCCACTCATGTTTAACAGAAGCTACCAATGCAATCCTCAGAATAGAACTCCTGTTCTTATCTCAGGCGCCTTCCAGGCAGCCTTTGCTCCCTAGCTAGCTGCAGTCTGTCCTTCTGGTGGTCAGTTATAGAACCCTGTTCTTCATGCTGGACAGCTGCTGTTTTTGTCAGATCAGTTGGGACTACTTAAAAGAGTCCCTCTGAGCAGGACAGGTGCAAGGGTGGGGTGGGAGGAGTGGGGGTGATTGGATCTTCACCTGGGATTTCAGCTGCTCCTTTATGCACCTCCCAACCGTCTGTATGCAATTCTGCTCTAACCACATGTGGCCTCCAGGTCTCAGAAAGGGCTTGAATATAGAGGCGGGGGCAGGTTAACTGAGCTGGGAACTGTATCTGTGCAGTTACAGGCAAGCAATCATCCATGCTTACTATTGTAAGCAACCCCCACCCCACTACTGTGAGTAACCCTAACCCTACTGCTCTAAGTAATCTTCACCCATACTACTGTAAGTAAGCCTCACCCATGCTACTGTAAATAACCCTCACCCATACTCTTGTAAGTAGCCCCAGCAAATTCTTTAGTTCACCAAGTTAGATTCTTGTGTAATTGGTCTTTCTATCCAGGGTGGAGAGCATTTGTGTGGCATGTTTTCAGGAAAAGTGTCACATGACACAGGCTCTGTAACTATAGGTACCTATAGGTTTATTGGCTATCTTCTTTATTGATCTATTTCCTTTCCTTTTTTTTAGATTCTTGTTCTAATTTACAGTAACAGGGATGGTTACTGACAAGCAGGTCTTGAATCCAATCAGAAAGCTGTTGGTTGTCTCCTTGATACTCATGCCACTATTACACTGATGGTCACCTGTTGCCATGGTGATTTTTATTGCAACTTATGTTATCTCATGCTGTCGATGGGGCTTGTGATTATTTCTCTCCTCCAGCAGCTTCTACAATATTCCTTGGTACCATGTAAGCTATCCAGCATGGAGAAAATCCTCAGACCAGTTCCAGTTGATATATGTTGCCCATGTTCTGTGATCCATTTGTTTTGCATCTTTAGTAATAGCCTATAATGTTTGGGGGGCCTTTAAGACCTCTCTGATCATTTTATCAGGAAGTGCCACATTCCTGTTACTTCCAGTATAATTTTGTCTCTGGGTTCTAAGTGGCTCAGCTTCCCTCCCCCTGTTTTCCTCACTCTATGCTCCTCTGCATAGGAACTGCCCATTCTTGTTCCTTTCTTTAAAAAAGTTTTCTTGACATATTACTAGCACAGGATGTTCCTTTGGGGTTACTTCCCACAATCTCAGGGGTTTTCTGTAAGTCTTTCTGCCCCTCCTATTTCCCATGTCCCTCCTATCTCCCATCCTCTCATTTCCTCCTATATATTTTTCCCAATTATTCTCTCCCTTACTTTTTTCCTGGGATTTGAAATCTCCCCTTTAAAATGTTTCACCTTAACCATTCCTTCCCACTTTCCCTTCATGTCTTTTTTGAGTTTTCTGACTCTTATAGTGCTTCCAATTCAAATACATCGATAGGAATACCAGTTCAATCATTCGCATATAAGAGAGAACATGCCATACTGTGTGTCTGAGATACGTCACTCAGTATTAAAGTTTGCAGTTCCATCCATTTATCAGAAAATTCTACAATCTCATCCTTTCTGATGGTGGAATAATATTCCATTGTGTATATGTACCACATTTTCATTATCCATTCCTCTATTAATGAGGATAAAATCTCTTTTAACCACATATCTGACAGAGGAATAATATCCAGAATACTAAAAAAAAAAAAAATAACCAAGGAAATAAACAACTCAATTGTAAAAATGGGCCTTAGAACTAAAAAGAAACTTTTCACAGAATGAAATTCAAATGTCTTACGAATATATTAAAAAATGTTCTATCTCCCTAGCCATTAAGAAAATGCAAATTAAAACTACCCTGAACTATCATCTCAACTCCAGACTGAATGACTAAATCACAAAACACAAATAATAACAAATGCTGGTCTGGAGGAGAATGGAAACCTCATTTATTGTTGGCAGAAATTCAAATGTATACAACCCCTTTGAAGATCAGTATTAAGATTCTAAAAAAGGTTACAAATTGATATAATATGTGATCCACCTATACCACTCCTACAAATATTCCTGAAGAATTCTACATTTTACTACAGAGGTGTGTGTGCAACCATGTTCATTGCAGCTCTGTTCACAGTAGCAAAAAAAAAGAAAGAAAGAAAGAAGGAAATCAGCTTATATGCCCAACAGTGTATGAATGGATAATGAAAATGTGGCACATGTAAACAATAGATACTATCCTACTGTCAAAAATTAAATTAATTGAATTTGCTGGTAAATGGATGGAGTTAGAAGAAATTATATAGAGTGAAAGACAGAAAGACAGGCACCACATGTTCTTTCTTATAAGTAGATCCTAGCATTGAATCTTTAGAATAATATATTCATAGAAATGTCTAATAACACCCACAAACTACAAAAGACCATATGTTAGGGGGATGGAAGCAAATCCCAAAAAAGTGTAGACAAAAGAATACAAGCAAACAGATGAATAAAGCCATTATGGAAAAAAAAAAAACCTTTAAAGGAGAGGAAAAGAAAGGAGATAGAATGTAGTAAAGGATGAGAGAGAGTGAGAGAAAGAAAGAGAAAGAAAGAAGGAAGGAAGAAAGGAGAAAGGAAGAAAGGAAGGAAGGAAGGAAGGAAGGAAGGAAGGAAGGAACGAACGAACGAATGAACGAACGAACGAATGAATGAATGAGAGAAACTGGCTTGAGGAAAAAGTCATCAGTGGCTTCATCCAACTATGCATGCTGCAAGCCACAACAACTCTGAAAAGAAGAACCCAGTGGAGTAATGATGCATGTAAGGCACCCTATTGTGATGGCAGATTAGTGAGGCGAGAAACCACAGCTGGCCAGAGTGCCAAGAATTAGCAATTGTGGAAAGCTTAGCCTTAATCAGGTCATCAAAATCTCTTCCCAAAAGAGGGTCAATGGAAATGTAAGAAGTTGTAAACGTGAGGAGGTACATGGTTATGAGGGGCTGCTGCATCCGTCGACTCACTGCAATGGCATCTACTATACTCAATGGCTGACTGTACTGGCTACTCACCTCTGCCATTGAGACATCACTCAAAGTCAAGCAACTTAAAGGTGAAAGGGAGATTTATTTATCTTACAGTTCCAGAGGGGAGATACAATCCATTATGGTAGAAAAGGCATGGCTGCCTGGCACAAACTGGAGGATGTTTAAGTCATTGCAGACATCATGGAGGCTGAGAAAGCTGCTGCTGTTGCAAGAGCAGACTCACACACTCAAGCAGGCAGGGCTAACCAACCTGAAGGCCCACCCCTGTGACTACTTTCCACTAGCAAGAGTCCACCTCCTGAAGGTGCCATGACTTTTCGAACAACTAAAGGTTCAAAGATATCAGCTTGTATGGGTGGGGGACAACTCACATCGTAAACCATGACACAGACATATCCACATTCCCCCATGGACCAGGGAGGAACTCAGGAGAAACAACTACATTCAGAGAGAATCTCTGCAGCAGGTGCTGGGCAAAAGAGGGGGGCTTCCCCACCTGTGAGCTTGCCCACTCAAGGGCCACATATACCATAGAGACCTCATCCCTTACTAGTACAGGTGCCCTGGAGGAAACCTGGTAATCTACACATACAAAGGGACATGAGGGCTGGATTGGTGAAGGAAGGGGAGGTTGGAAAAGGAGGAGGATGGGAGGGAAGGGCAAGGGGCAAGGACACAAACCCATTTTGCTTATGTATCAAAAATTCTTAATAAAAATGTTAAAAAGTAAAATTAAATACATAAAAAAGTCTATGCCATTACAATGTCTTAGAGGCTCTTTCCCCCAGCACCCTGTTTTTTTTTGTTGTTGTTGTTGCTTTAACTCTTCCTAATCTCCCCAGTTTCTACCAGCCCAGTTACCTGGCTACCCACATGCCTGTGTTCTCTTCAGAGTTCTTGTTCTGGACGCTCTTTTGCTGGTTGACTTTTTCCCTCGGGTCTCTTGAGACCTCTCCTAGCTTTGTTGTCGGATTATAAATCACACTTCCCCTAACTGCAGTATCAATATGGCAGATTGATTCAGTCCCTAAACTCCTCTCTATTCCTTAACACTTTTCTCTTTTGTTTTTTTCTGAGTAAGCTTAAACAACTACAGGGCCTGATTTAATTTCTTACCACTTGTTCTCTGCACATACACCTCAGCAATTAAACTCAGTATGGGAAAGGAATATATTTGATTACAGATATAGTCAAAGCACTTTAAGGAACATTGCCCACATAGTAGGAGCTCAGCACATATCTATCAAATGAATGAATGAATGAATGAGAGACAGAACATTTTTGTGTCAATAAACATTCTTTTCAAAATATGAAATGTTCCTCTGTTTTATCCATTCAGTTGGACTGTCTTCTGCTGAGAACACGTGCAATATTGCACACAACCATAGGTTTTTAATTTTCTGCCTCCAGTGCCATATTTTCCAATATCACTTTCATATTTACCATTAACACTGACAGGGAGGTAAATTATCTACACCATCTCCAGATCCCCACTGATAGTGAAAAGTAGCCATATTGTTCCCATTTTTTTAAAGATGGTGAAAATGGTGCTCAGAGGAATGTAGTAATTTGTAACACAACCAATCTCTGACGCAGCCAAGATTTGAGCTCAATATTTTAAATTAAGAGTCCCCCCCATTATTGCCAGAATAATGTCAAATACAAACAAAGCTGGACGCCGGATGCTCAAACTAGTTTTTGCATTTCCCACTGATAATCGATATTACATAGGTCATTCTGTTAGCATCACAGGCATGCCAAGTGGTCACGTGTCCCAGCTGGATGAGCAAGCCCTACTTCCTGGAAGGGGAGGTGGAGTGCGCTCACAGTTCCCTACAGTCCACACCCACCCACTGTGGAAGCAATGCAGGGACAAAGTCATCCTTCCTACTTTTTACCTGATGTAAAAATAAATAAATAACTGCAAAAAAAAAATCCAATCTCTGTTTGGAGGCACTAAATCCCCTCTCCTTTCCAGATGGCTGGGAGATTTCTCCCAGGTGGTAAATATATTATTAAGAACTCATTTCACCGTGAAATTGACTATTCAAAACACAGACAGAAGTTAATATATTAGGACAACCTGTCTGAAAACTCGCGTTAGAGAAAATTTATTTTTGTTTAATATAAAACCTGGTATTATACACAACCTCTTTCTAGTTCAGGCAGTTAAAGGCGTCTCCAGTGAGAACATGTGTACTAGTGTCAGGAGCAATAATAGCGACAGACATGTGTCCCCATGAGGAATGGAAGATGACGCCTTCTGAGCAGAGTGCTAAAACATGGCAGTTGGTGATGGAGCTTAGACAGCACTGTTAGGGGCCCTAAGACCCACAGTGTCTTTGTCCATCCAGCAGTAGGAAGCAGGCTAAATCCTTCCAGGGGCTAGTTCTAGAATGACCTTCCAACTGATGATTAGGGGGTTTCAGGGGAAACTGTAGTGGTGGAAATGCCATGATTTAAGGATGATGTATTTCATCACCAGAAAAAGTGTAACTGGTCACAAAACAGGAAAAGAACCGAGATGACGTGCATCTCCTCAGCATTAACTCATTCGTGCTTTGTTGAGTCATCCTATTACTAGGATGCTTTCTTGGATCACACTCCTTCAAGCAGTTCAGAGTCTATGTGCCTGCATTATGATGAGAAGATTGCTTTAGGGTTTACAAAGTTAGGAAAAGTCAACCAAAAGAGTCACTCACTGCCTAATGACGGGATGACAGTGAGAGACAGCAGGGTGGAACAGGGGCCTTTGGACTTGAACTTGAGGGGAATGTGAGCTTGGTAGGGGTTTGTGCAGATGCTTGTCTAAGAATGGTTGGTCCACCTCAGTCTTCACACAAACACATCTTTTCCCTCCCTACTATGGCTGTCCCCTGTTAATATATACAAGACATGCTTTCCTAACCTTGATTCTCCTTTTGAGTTTTGTTAAAAATCTGAAGTTCAGAGACCAAATGTAAAATAGTTCATAACTTCCATGAAGGGAATAATGAGTTCACTTTAGGACTCAGAAAGAGATTTTCCTTTACTTTGAAAAGAATTCCTTCAATGACAGCTTTATTACTAATCACAGAATGAATTTGTTATGCATCACCAGTAGCAAAATCAAATTGACACCTAAATAATGTCTATTAACGAATTTCTTAATTTAGTCAATTATTTTGATCCAACTAATTACTCACTTAAATAAGAATTCATTCAAACAACTGCCTACACTTCTTTAAAAAAAAAAAAAAAACCAGAGTCATTAGTAAACCAGTAATGAATAATCCCCTGAGGAATGAAGTTTCAAGTAAACCAAGCATTCCTTTATTGGACCAATGACTTCTGCAGCAACCAGAAAGGTTAGGGACATACCTTTCTCACTTTCAGACTGCTGAAATGAGGTAGAATGTCCAGACTCCTATAAATTGCAGACTAGCACAGAAGCTAAGAAATAAGTTGCTCATGTGATTCAGAAAGTACTTGCCCATTCCATTCTCCGCACATCAAACATTTAACATTTCCACAGTGTTCCAGACATTCTGCTGGGCCACAGTGTGTAGAAAATGAAACTTGCCTTGACAAATCTAATTCATCCCTAGGTAGAGAAGTAAAGATTTAAGACCAGCTTATACTCTGAAAAAACAAAAATTTCTCCATGAAGAAGCTCTCCAACGCGTTTAACAAAATCAATTTCACCAGAAATTGGAAAAATGGTAGAATAACCTATATTGTAACTACTTCTAAGAAAAGTTTTTCAATGAAATACAAGATGTATATTGAAAAAATAAATGCATCATGAATGTGCAGCTTGTAAAATATCTCCATAGTGAATACAATCACATTGTTATCACTGGTTGTAAACACAGACTTCCTGTACTCAGAAGCTTTCCCTCCTGTCAAGTCTGTGCCTCCACTCTTCAAAATATTACTATGCTACCTTCCATGGATAGTTCAGTTTTGTCTGCATTCATGTCCTAGATAAGCAATTTAGGAAGTCTTTAGAATCTGGTTCATTTGGCTCAATATGATAGCTGTGAAACCCAGCCATATCAGCTAGGCATAATTAGTCTTATGATTGGAAGAGTCTGTTGCAATTCAGATATCCATTTGATCTGATCATGTACATTCCTATTGCTTCTAGCTTAGAGATAAAACAAATACTCCAGCTGAATATTTTTGTAACATACCTTTTGACAAATCTATGCTTAGAGAGTCTATGGTGCAGGGAATCCTGCAGATTCTGTAATTCAAAGTTCTCAACAGTTGCCCAAAGCATTTCTAACAATTTGGACTTCCAGCAGCAAGGCACAAGAGTTCTGCACTCACATCAGCACTTGACTTTGTCAGCTTTTCTAATTTAGCCATGTTGGTTTTCATTTGCATTTATCTAGTGAGTAGCGAGTCTGAGTCCTTTACAGATCTTTGCTTATTTTGTAAAATGTCTGTCTAAATCTCTTGCCTGTTTCTATTGGGTATTTACTTATTGGTGAGACGCAGAAGTTTGCAAGCATTGGAGGAGAGTCCTTTATCATGCACATGTCCTGTGAAGATACTAATGCCAGGGCTGGAAAGCTTAAAGTCAATCACCAGCAACATTCCCAAGGCAGTGGTCCATTTTGCTCTAACATCTAAGGAACACATACAAAATGTGAGCCTGGTAATTTTCATCAGTTGTCAAGGTCACCTTACAAAACTGAAGAAAAGCTTCAGATATGTACCCAAAATATACGCAATACTATGTGACAAAGAATCAGCAAGTACCTCTAAAGAGATACCTCTAAAGAGAAAACGGTATAAGCCCACAAGGACAGGGGGTTTTGAGCTTCTCTTTCCTGTTATATTCCTTGGTGCCAAAACCAAATTGGAGCACTTAGTAAGAACTCAAACGAAGTATATTGAATGAAGGAATGGCCAGGGTTACAAAGGAAGTTACTGTTCTCCGAAGACCTCAGCTGCCTGACATTTGTCAGTAGCAAAGAGTATTTCCAGTGGGCATGTTCAACTCCTCAGAAGTAAATATTTTTGGTTCTTTACACACCACAGGAGGCAGTATAACAAAATAATTAAAATCATGGGTAACAGGAAAAAAAAAAATTCCAGTTTGGATCCTTGCTATAGGACTGGTGCTCATGGGTAAATTATACAACATAATGTTACTCATCCCCCTGGAATTCTATGAAGACAAAATAAATGAAGGATACTTGATCCACGGGAAGAACAAACTGATGATTTAATGCTACTGCTGATGAAGTTGGGGATGATGGGAAGGAGTAGAATGGCAGCTCCTCGGAGTCAGACCTCATTCTAATTACTCAAAGCATCGATGGGATCACAGAGTCTGCCACGTGGTAATTAAATAAATAACTTTTGACTGAATGACAAATGAATGATCAATTAGATACAGAAACCACAGAACTGCCTCCTACAAAGGAGACTTAGAAGAAGATAAATAGTAGGGAAAATGTAGAGAAGAAAGATGGCTCTCTGCTTGAGCCTGAAGGAATTTCCATCTTTAAACACAACTAAAGGTACATTAGGACACCACGGTAGTAGTCTATGAGATCCTTACTCTGGGAAGTACAAAGCTGGAGGGGTGTGGTGAGATGAAACAGAAGCCAAAGAAGACGAGAAACCAATTGACAAAGACAAGATGAAGGCTATGAGGACAGCTGAAGAGTCCATATAAATATAAGATCTGCCCTGCCTCTACCCCCCTCTCCACATCAAGGAACTATG
Source organism: Typhlomys cinereus (assembly GCA_023101885.1). Classification (NCBI taxonomy): domain Eukaryota; kingdom Metazoa; phylum Chordata; class Mammalia; order Rodentia; family Platacanthomyidae; genus Typhlomys; species Typhlomys cinereus. The sequence continues at coordinate 177,572 of JALPQD010000872.1, forward strand.
ACAGCTTTCTAGACTCCAGAAGAATTCTTGTAGAACTAGAGATAGCAATAAAGTAGAGGAAGAGGCAAGCAAAGTATATATCAAGTTTTGGAAGTAATTAGGTGAAGTTTTTTTTTTTCAGCTAGGTAAGTTTTGAAACAGAATTTGAGCTGTACTAGGAAGACAAAGGGTTTGCCTATTTTGCACTGTATGCCCTCAGACATTGTGCCAGCATCTTTATCTACCAGGCTCTATTACTTCTTCAGGAGACAAAAGGTGGAACCTCTCACTTTAGATCACAAGAGTTCATGCAAAAGATGGTGAAGCTGGGGAAAGCCAAGTGTGTGTCCATGTCGTTAAAAGTCATTTTAAAAGCTCCGTTCAAGTAAACTGCCTCATTTAGCTTCTGAGTAGCAAGCAAACTTGAGACAGCTTTCATCTCATGAGCTGATCTTATCCAGGTAGGTTTGCACGGTAGGTCCCAGCTGCTCATTGGAAGCTGGAACAGCTCTTCTTGCTGCCCAGGCTGTGGATCTGTGACTCACACTAGCTTCCGTCTCCCTTGTAGTTTTTCTCCTTCTGACTATTGCTTATCTGCTGCATCAGGACTTCATCCCAGGTCACCCCCTCTGCAGTCTCTGCCTCTTCTCCACCAAACTCCTGCCATCTTATCTCAAACTTTACTTCAGGTCCAGGGTATATAAACCAGAATTGTGAGTCAGAGAGGTTTAAGAGCATGACTATTACTTGGAAACCTACTCTGAAAGTCTGGAGTTTGGGTCTCTATTCATCTGAGCCACAGTCGTGGATTCATTTTTGGTGACCTGTGGAAGCTGAGAACACGTTTTTGGGATAATGTGTGACCTCTTTTACCAGATCTAGAAACTAAATATAAATTTCAATTCTTTGGTAAAATGGTTCAGAAATGATGCTGGACATCTAAAGCACTAAGTAGGGTGCCAGATGTGCCAACTCTCCTGGATCAGAGGTAGTTGCCAGTGGTAGTGCCAGAATTAGGTGTATTCACATTGAAACTTGAACACCTGTTTTCACAGTGGGAAATAGGAGTGTGGGATCCACTTGATTTAAAACACTCCTGTACCACTTGCTAGCTGGATGACCTTGGAGCAGTCACATGGGTTCTTTGTGCTTTAGTTCCTTTCCCTGAAAAACAGGGAAGCTATTTTATGAGCTCTCTTGAGGGTCCAATGCAATATTGGAAAGTACTCAGCACTTTACCTGGAGCCAATGGGGTGTCAGTCAACCTCAACTATTGATGTCAATAGCAAAACCAAGAAAGAACTTGACATTGACACCTGGCTACAGTAGCCCAAACTATAGCCCAGAAACCTACAGCCTCCACAGTTTCACAGTTCCGTCATTCAACAATCCAGGATAGCCTTGGAAACTACATGAACAGTTGTGATCTAACACATCTGGGGAATTATCTGAGTTATATTTATAAACGCCTGCTCAAAATACAAGCTTAATACGTTCTGAGCTGGGTGCTCTGAGTAGAAAATAATCTTTATTTTATGGATATTAACTATGATTTTAATCCTGTCATCTCATAAATATGTTGTTCACCTCCTAAGCAATAGCAAATAGTCCATACTTGCTAAAGGAAAAAACCTCATTAAAACCAATACCCAACAACAAAAGTGTTTAAATTAAATTTGAAAATTAGCTTATCATTTGGACAGAATGTGGTGTCTTTTCTATTATATATTTAGATGTATATGTATATATTTTCATGAAATGCATATATTTTATATATTTATTTATTTATAGCCACCCATCCATCCACATGCATGTGCATAACTACTGTGTATATGTATATATACCCATATATATTTGCATCCACAAATCTCCAGAGTAGCCCTGAAGAGTTATTCTTATTTCCTTTACCTGAGAACCAAGAGGGATGAGCTCAGAAAGTCTTAGTGACTCATCTAAAAGACAGAGAGATTCGAGACTCTTATGCCAGCTCCTGTCCTAGGCTACCTTGCACTAAGCCGCCTCATATTGAAGCTGCGAATGAAGTCAAGATTAGCTTTCAAAGGCCCCTGAGATTTATCACTACAAAATTTGCCCTGTATTGGGATTAAAAAACGAAGCTCATGATAAATTCTTTACTGCTCATGAGTCTATAGAATCCCGATTCCTTTTGAGCATTAAAGAGCAAATGCCCAGGTCAGACCTCCAGAGAGGATTCAGCTTTGCCTTAGAAGTGAGCCTTCTCTGCAATGATTGCTTTTGCCAGACATCACATGCTCCAGTCCCCGGGCTGGTGAGTCTGACTTCCACCTCCCGACTCTGACATTGAGTTAGTAAGAGAAGCAATTGCTCTGAGCCCAGGAGTGAAAAGAGGAAGCATCATGCATACATATGACCTCTGCTTCTGGGCTTCCTCTAACATCCAGAGTGTGACCTGAGTGTTTGTGCTGTTTGTGTTTGAGTATGTGTGGCTCATTTGGATGGGTGCTTTGGGATTTGGAGCAGGTTGTGGAACAAAATGCTTTCCCTTATTCATTTATCTGTATATAGAAAAATGTTTGTGTGTGTACGTGTGTGTGTACATACATGCATGTGTGCACAGTATGCATGTGGACACTCGAACTAGAAATCCAGACTTTTCGCTTTGTACATTTGAAATGTATTTATTTGGAGGTCACTTTTGCATTCATGAATGTTTAAATGGATCATATCAATCCTAGGATCTGAGCTAGTCTGAATTATCAGATAATATAGCCTTTTATGTGGGTCAATATCTAGGATATCTGTGTCTAAATTTTTCCCTAAAAATCATAATATGGATGTACCTTCAGAAGTCTCTCATTGTAAGTATAATAATTTTAGTAGCAAATGGCTTTTGTGAACAAGCTGCATAAAGTCTCTGAACAACATACGCATTAACAAATCTGGGAATGGGCAAGTTGCAAGAGTAGCCTGGACCCTGCACAGATTACATGGAGTCCTAACCTCCTAGAAACACTAAGAAGTCTCTGACAGATGCATGGACTCTCTGTGCATTCACACGTGGTGCAGCCTGGCTCTATGGATCAAGGAAGACACAGGCTTGCGTCAGGGCAATGTCTGTGAAGTCTTAGATTTGGTCACCTCATGTGTCTCATGGAAGAGTTTGCTAATGAATAGAACAAGTGCTTCTTCATGGCCAGGCTAGTCTTCAAATGAAGCCAGGTTTGTTCCTATGTTTTCTAAGCAACAGAAAACCAAACCAATTGAATTACTCGGTAACCTTTATAGTACAGATGTGAGATGGAGTCCTACAGCTCTATCTCTGAAGACAATTTTTATATTAATATGTGTTTTATTCTCTGACAGTTTTATACATGAATACAATGATTTAAATCATACTACATGATCCTATCCCACCTTCATCTTTCCAGTCAGTCTCCCTACTACTTTGTGTGTGTGTGTGTGTGTGTGTGTGTGTGTATGTGTGTGTACGTGTGTGTGTGTGTACATGTTATGCATGTGTCCTTAGTTTCATCTAGGTTACCTGCATTGGCATATGCCTGAGCACTTGTTGGAACATGGATGAGGTGTCAGTGGATATATCATTGGGAAAAGTAGCGTTTCTTCCCACAATTAGCATTAACCATCAATAGTCCCTCAAGAAGGCACTGTGCCTCTTGAGTTCTTTCCCACTCCATGATGAAATGTTGACAGGTCAAATCTTGTGCAGGCTTTGTATAAGTAGACATAGCAGTGAGTTCATCGATGCAGCGGCTGAAGTCAGGTGTTTTTTTCATTAAAAATGTGAGTTTCCCAAAGTGAAAAGCTGTCTCTGAGGTGATCAGGAGGCATTCTGGTAGCTTCTGCCACTGGAGCCAAACTTCAGTCAAGAGGAGGTTAAAGAGAATGCATATCCTTGAACTCCACATTTTCACATTTACATAAACTTTTCTTTACATGTAAGAAAGAAATGGACAAAAATCGAGGCACGGAGACAAAAGCAATCATGGTGGGTGGCAGTCATGAGACCAAAACAAATTTTTTTTGCTGACTTTAATGTTTTTATGATCAAATGCATTGAATGAAGAGTTTCAAATGTGAAAACCATCTATGACATTTTTATACTTTGAAAGTGCAACATAGAGTAGGTTAATAAGAATGCAGGAAGAAATTGAGCCATGGGAATAAAAAATGTATTTATGTAATGTAGAAGGGATCTGTGAAACATGGAGATAATAATCAGTTAATGATTGGACTCAGAGAATAGTAGCAGCATTGTAGGTGCTGGGGGGGCATGTGGTGGCACTTTAATGGTGATGGACATATTAGTGTTGATGGTAGTGATGGCTATAATGGCAGTTGTAGCAGTGATGGTGGTAGTGGTAATGGTGGTGACACTGATGACAGTGATACTGATGTGATAACAATGGTAGTAGTGCTGGGTGTGATGTGTCTGGGGATTGCAGTGCTGGAGATGACTGCAGTGGTGATGGTGATAGTGGTGGTGGCAGGATTGATTAATGTCGTAGTAGTGATGGTGGTGGTTATGATGGTGGTGATAGTATTGCTAATAATGATGTGGTAATAGCAGTGACTGAAGGTGGTGGTAATGGTGATCATGTTGGCAATGGTGGCGATGCTTATATTGATGATAGTCATGACGATGATGATGACGATGATGATGGTAACAGTACTGGGACAAATAATAATTGCTAAAGACTATTGTATGCTTGCTACATATAAGGTTTGGCCTGAATCATCTCATTCAGACCTCAGCATATCCCTGTACGGCCATTACTTTCATTCCCTTCATCTTAGAGATGAAGAAAATGAGATATGGAACGTCTAATAGTATTACAAAATCACATGCTAACATTTCAAACTAGATATGTATGTTCAGGTAATTTGACTCTATTGAGTCATGAACGTAACCGTTTTTTGCAATGCTGCCAAGAAAACTCTGAGAAGCATGGATCAGGCACAGAAGATTTATGTCGCTAGGAAGCTAGTGCATTATGCCAATATCAGGGGACGGGAGACCTCAGGAATAAGCACTTGGTGATGGCAGGGGACTGTTTAAAGTCCGTCTGAAGAAAAAGGTGGACTCAGAAATTAGAGAGGTAACTGTCCATAAAATTTGATCATTTTATTAGAATGTGACATGGTAAATTGAGTAATGTCACCAGATATCTGTCATTTACCTACCTGAATGGAATCTGAGCTTTTGTATAACCATTCAATGTGTGACTAGATTTTTGTTTCACTCTCAGCTGACTCTCTGGTCTTGGGTTATGGGGCATAATCATTGAAGAAAGAGAAAAATGGAAATTGGTATGGTTCCAAGGTTATAAAATGGAAAAGATAAACACTGAGGACTGCAGGTTGTTTTAAATAGAAATGGGACACGTGGGAATTCTGAGTCTGTCTCACTATCTCACACTTTCTGCCCACAATCCTTCCTCCACATGTGGTCAGAGCAATCTCCTGTCAAGCCCTGTATTTAACTCCACAAGAGTTCCCCACTTCTTTCTCAACTCTGTCAGGATTGCTCAGCCTCTCCCCTGCATGGTTCAGACCTTCTGATTCTAATAAATATCAGCTGTTATAGATTCAAAATATTCTTTTAAATATATATCTTTCCTTTTCCTAATCTGGAATCCTATTTTTTTTTTTTATCTTTACAGCACCTTTCCAACATGTCGTACTTTCTGGCTTTGTTTGTTATTTATTGTCTTTCTCAAATAGACTTTATGAGCTATGAATGCAGGAATAATGTCTTTCATCAGCTGTACAAGCCGAGTTTGGTAGAAGTAGGTCTACAAAATTATTTGTTGAATGATCAGATGATGTAATGGATAGATGCAGAAGTGAAAGATTCAAATACTGGGAGCACTAACATTTCTGATCATGAGATAGAGGGGCAGAGTCTCTGTCCTCATCTGCACATAGATTAACTGGATGGTCACTACCCCGTGAGTGCAAATACCCACACCAGGATTCCACCAACACTAATTCCATGGGCATTACAGCTTCAGCACACATGCTTCCGAGAGGAGCCATCTGGCTATAGTCTTCCAATATGTGCATGTACATTAATATGTATTCACATACATTACAACTTCTCTTCGTATTGCTGATAAATGTGTGACCAAACAACTTAGGGGAATGAGAGATTCATTTTTGATTTAAAATTCTTGGTTATACTTCATTGGTGTGGTCAACATCACAAGCTGAGGGAACTGGCCATATCATATCCATAGGAATTACTGGTGGAGGGGGTAAACTTTCCTCACTTGTTGGTCTACTAGTCTTCCCAAAGTATGACAAAGTACTAAACCAACACTCCCCGGCTCATCAAGCTGCTCAAGGAATGATCCCATCCTCCACGGGCTGGATCTTTCCACATCAATTAGAAATCTCCCACGGGCTTGCCTGAACTACCAATTCTTTACAGGTGTACCCAAAGCCTCATCTCTCCATTGTCAAGGTGACCCCTGTATCCAACTAGCCCAACACACATGAAATCTGAGAGTGACCTTGGCTGCTATTACTCACGAGTCCTCTACCTTGCTTAGGGTCTCTTTCATTAGCCTTGGACTCACCAAGGAGAGTGGACTAGCTAGCCAATGAGCCTCAGATGTCCACTTGTGTCCACCTCTACGGTGCTATGATCACAAGCATACGTTCCAAGTCTGGCTTATCTTTTCTTCTTTTTTTTGTTTTACAGCATGGGTTCTGAAGAGAACTCAGGTCATCATATTTGTAATGCGAGCACTTTATGAACTCCAGCACTATTCTTCCAATGTTCTTGAGACTATTGAAGTCCAATCATTCACCCTCTGTTTTTTTTTTTCTTTTTCAGTCCTCAATCAGAAGGACTTAGACCCACCCCTGATTCTTGCCCTCTTTATTGCTGTCAGTGTCAGAATGAGAAGACCCATCCTTTGCCACCCCTTCCACTGCTGACCTCTGCCCCTCCATCTCCTGCCTCTCATATCCATCATGCATCTACTACGCCACTCTGAATATTTCCTCCATAAATTGCTCAGGAAGTTACGGCCAGCTGCTTAACTGAAGTGACGGTGTAAACCTGCACAGCTACCTAGTGTCCTGCTCCCTTTGCCACCCCAGCTTTATATCCTCTCACTCTGACACCTGCAGAAGAACCTGGAGGGATGCGATGTGTCCTTCCTGATTACCACTGGCCTTTCCACGCTCACTTGCTCTTGTGGAAATTGCTTCCTTGAGGCTCATGCACTTTGTCACTCGCACCTCCGGCTTTCCTTGTTGGCAGCTTGCTAACACTCTTGTCACTTCCTTATTCATCAAAGACTTGGGGACATGCATAAGTTCCCCAAGTCTCTGCCTGTGCAGCTTTTGACCACCTAATTGCAAATGACCCTTTCTCCCAGTCAATCTCAAGGAGATCACAAACACAGTTGTGGAGATCAAACACACTTATGCCATAATTTGAAATGGATCAGTTTTCAAAATTATTGGCTGAAGTATATACTTTCTTATAATAACATCTTTGGTATCTGTTATTTTTCACCAAATTCCACGGGAAGCATTCTTCAAGTTTTCAGGTTCCTTCTTTTTTTACCCAAATAATCTCCTATTCCTTTAATATTTTCCTTCAAATCATTTGGGTCCCATTACTCTTTTTGTCAGTTACAGCTCTGCCATTCTCCAAGTACTTGACTTCTTTGTGTTATGGTGCCCCTCATGTATCTTGTCTTGGGTCAGAATGCAAACATACATGTTATTCAGGTTTGATTCTTGTCTGCTAAATGTCACTCAGACAGTGTCTTAGATTCATCTTGCATTTCTATAATGGATACAGGTTGGAGTTACCTTTTTTCTGCAGCTATGAGGCAATGCTTAGATACAACATAAGGGAGAAAGGGAGGCTGTTTTGTTGGTGGTTCCAGAGGGAATATAATCCATTATGGCAAAACAATAAATAAATAAAAAGGCATGGCAGTGTCAGAAGCTGGTCAGATTGTAGATGCCATTATGAGGCAGAGAGAGCAAGAGCAAACTGAGAGAGCAAGCAGGGCTGGCTACCAAACCTCAAGGCTGCCCCCCTGTGACCTGCCTTCATCCAACAAGGATCCACCCCCTAAAGGTGACACAACCTCCCCAAACTTTAATATCGGGCTAAGGGTACAAACACATGAGTCAACTCAAGTTGGAGACACTCACAATTGAATATTGGAGACAACTCATATTCACAGCATGACATATGACCCCCCCAAACTTAAGGGAACAAGGGGAGTTTTAATTCCCTTTATTCATGATGGAAAGAGAATTACCAGCTAGGGGAACTGGCTACGCCATATCCACAACAAGGATTGCTTCATAGTTTACCACATTGCCAACCACGCTCTCTTCATCTTATCTATCTGCCCAATGAATATTTCCACCCATTACGGGCTTCCACATCAACTAGACAATCTCCTATAGGCTTCATAAGAAGCGAGTCTTAACTAAATCATTCTCCACTGAGATCTAATTGTCAACTTGACCCTGGGATTTATCATTACAGAAGGGAAACTTGACACTATATCACCTAATCACGATTTGTGTCCATTGAGTCTTCATTAGTACTGAGAATCCACTTCCCACACTTGGATTCTATTCTTACGATCTCTTCCATCCTCAGGTTTCCCTTCTCTTAGCTCTGTAGTAAGCGGAGATACAAAGTTTAGGAGACCTTTCTTGATTTATCCAGATTTGTCAGTCACTATCTTCGTTGTGGTCAGAGGCTGAATGAAATGCATCTGCTCTGCTGATCATCTGCCCCAGCCACACAGAAAGGCAAGGCAGGAGCAGAAGCCACATCTTTGAGCAGCATAGTGTTCCCAAAGGAACTGGCAAAGGAATGGAAAAGTCTCTGGACATTCCTTTCTCAGGTGGAGGGTTTCTGTAAGCATTGTTCAGGAAATCAGTGACTATGGGCAACAGTTAATTGTCCGATGGGGTATAAAGTTTGCTGATGTTGCCTTTGTACGTGAGGAGAGGAGGTAGACAAGAAGCGCAGTGTGTGTGACAAGAGTAGGAAAGCATGGCATGTCCACTGGACTCCTCTGTATCTGTGGAGAGTCACTCATGATCTTTCAACACAGCTTGTGAAACATAAGGGAGTGAAAGTGAATGACTGTGGGTCAAACATCTATGGACTTCAGCACTCTGGGGCACAGTGTGTAGTGGATGAGGATCAATGGAAGAAGTAATCAGTCCCTTGTTCTCAACCAACTAACATTAACTGGAGACATTGAATGGAGTTGACATGTTATGTTATGTACCAAATGTCACTGTCTGTGGAGACCCAAGGTCAACTTCAGGAACGAGCCTGAATTTCTTCTATCTGCTGTTTACTGTGTTCTGGAGTTTCCCAGACTCTGCCCTCCAGGACTGGAAGTACTGGTCACTGCCATTTCTGCCTGGAGTTTTATGTGGGATTCAGGATCCGAACTCAGGACCTTCTGCTTGTGAGGCAGAGGTTTAACCCCTGAGCCATCTCTCTGGCACAGCAAAGAACATTTTTAACTTCGTCTTGGTTGTAGAGACTTCGAAGTTCCTTTTGAATATTTTGGAGGAGATATTGTAGAGTTTCTGGAACTCTCTGGAGCTGTTTAAAGAGGATTGGGCTAGAGATAGAAAAGAGGGGACTTTTGTTATATGTATTCATCTGTGTTCATGAAGAGAATCTCAAGGAGAGGGTAGTGTCACATGGAAAGAGCCTAGGGATGTGGTTTGCCCTTATCCAACTCCACAGACCAAGAAAAGAAAGATAAACTTACAGGAGAATCAGAACTGTGGTGAACAGACAGCTAAAGAAAATAGTCCCACCTATCAAAGGGAAGAATCTTGTTAACACAGTCCTGATGGCAGTGGGGGCGGGGTGATGGCTAGGACAGGTAAAAGCACTTGCACTGCAGCCATGATAACCTGAGTTTGAGTCCCAGATTATATAATAGACCTGAAGCAATAGGATAATATACCATCTCTGTATTCCTGAAATCAGAGGGAAGGCAGAGACAGGAGAATGAGCCAGAAGCTCACAGCTTGGGAGTAAACTGGGGCAGAAAGAACAAGAGAGACCCTGACTCAGCAAGGTGGCAGGTGAGAAATGTGAAGTCACCTGCACACACATGCGTGTGCGCCTCCCCCCAACAAATGTGTGTTTGTACAAATGAATGGTTCATGGTAGGAAAAAGGCATTGGGACTGGGTGAAAATGACACAAATTCACTGTATTTATTTAGGAAATTCTAAAAGAATAAAAATTCAGAAAAAAATATACTCGTTCTTAGCCAAAAGGCCCAAGAAAGTGATCAGAGAATATAGAAATAAATATCCATGGTAACAAAATGAAACATTGGGATGGGGCAAAAGAGGCACCCAGTTATGCAATAGGACGATGGTTAATGTCTTAGCAAGATAGCACAGGCATAGCTATTGTGTGAGGATGAGGGGTCACTGAGAGGACAGGAAATTGATGAAATAGCCAAAGTTCTTTTTTTTTTTTGCATGTGTCCCTGTGCGTTCAAGGGTATATGTCTGTGTATATCAGAGGACACTATATGTACCTGTGCAGGCCCAAGGGTGATTTCAGGAAACACTCTGGATTGTGCTTCCTCCTATTTGCTTTGCTCTGGAGTTTCCCAAACTCTGCCCAACAGCCAGAAGTGTAGGCTGTTGCCATTTCTGCCTGGCGTTTTTATGTGGGATCTGAGATCTGAACTCAGGACCTTCTGCTTGTGAGGCAAAGCCTTAACTCCTGCTTAATGTCTTCAGCCCAAATAGTCAAAATTCTTTTGAGATACCTGATGCAAAGGTGAGAGGAGATATGGGTCTATGGACAGGGAGAGATATGGAGCCATATTCTGTGAATATTTTTTTCTGGGGAGACACCACACAACCATCTTCTCACCCCAGATAGAAGTTGCACAGCAGACCAAAATAACAATTATGCCAAGTTCTGACTTGACAAATTAATGAGTTTATTGGATTTGATTATAGGAGCAAGGGTGAGAGTTACTTATGGGAGCAGGGAACATGGCTGATGATATTGATGGCCATCTAGGTGGAACTCCAAATTAGCCTTATATATCCATAAGGGCCAGAGAGCAATTACAATTAGGGCAGAACCATGTGTAACCAGGCCCGAGCCACAGGGGAGGGTTCAGTGACCCTCTCCACCTGCCCCTTTCCTGTCTCTGGAGAAGTCCATGGATAGTAGGTGTTCCTGGTGGTCTCAAAATACAAATGACAGGCATTTGTTTAGAGGAACATACCATACAAAAAGCTGAGAGAAAGACTTGGAGGAGAGACTGAATGCATTATGCTGCCAGAAAATGATATTTATACCAAATGAAGGGGAAATGAACCCCATCAGGTTATGCACAAGTCTAGAGAGAACAAAACCCCAGTGAAACCATGAAAGAAATTAGAGAGATGATAAAGAAAATGCTCTTCCTGTGAGTTGACAGCAGGTACCAACTCAGAAAGGTATTCTAATGATGATGGTCAACTTTTCTGAAAAATTAAACCTTCTTTTCCCTGTGGCTAGAAGGTCATCTTAACATCGCCTAAGTCCATGACTTTTCATCAATGTCTTTCAAAAGAAATCAATACTTGCATTTTGGTTTAGTATTTTAATTTTGTATTTTGGTCAAACCCCTTTCCTCACAAGAATTCCCATTTTGGTTTAGTGACGCACACTGTAGCTGTAGCTGTGGTTTTGACCTGTTTGCCCACACTTCAAGCCTTTCCATATTCCCTAGATAGATGATGTTTGTTCAAAGAAAGGAGATAAAGTGACAATCTCTACTGAAAGAGAGATGGCTGCCCTATAGTGTGGAAGAAGAGAAATCTTAATTTCTTACCTGGCTTATTAACTGAGGACAGATGAAGACTCTTAACAGCCTGGCTAAAGGAGTGTCAACTCCATTCAATGTCTCCAGTTAATGTTAGTTGGTTGAGAACAAGGGACTGATTACTTCTTCCATTGATCCTCATCCACTACACACTGTGCCCCAGAGTGCTGAAGTCCATAGATGTTTGACCCACAGTCATTCACTTTCACTCCCTTATGTTTCACAAGCTGTGGTTGAAAGATCATGAGTGACTCTCCACAGATACAGAGGAGTCCAGTGGACATGCCATGCTTTCCTACTCTTGTCACACACACTGCGCTTCTTGTCTACCTCCTCTCCTCACGTACAAAGCAACATCAGCAAACTTTATACCCCATCGGACAATTAACTGTTGCCCATAGTCACTGATTTCCTGAACAATGCTTACAGAAACCCTCCACCGGAGAAAGAATGTCCAGAGACTTTTCCATTCCTTTGCCAGTTCCTTTGGGAACACTAGCTGCTCAAAGATGTGGCTTCTGCTCCTGCTGCCTTTCTGTGTGGCTGGGGCAGATGATCAGCAGAGCAGATGCATTTCATCAGCCTCTGACCACAACGAAGATAGTGACTGACAAATCTGGATAAATCAAGAAAGGTCTCCTAAACTTGTATCCCGCTTACTACAGAGCTAAAGAAGGAAACTGAGGATGGAGAGATGCGTAAGAATAGAATCCAAGTGTGGGAAGTGGATTCTCAGACTAATGAAGACTCAATGGACACAAACGTGATTAGGTGATATAGTGTCAAGTTTCCCTTCTGTAATGATAAATCCCAGGGTCAAGTTGACAATTAGATCTCAGTGGAGAATGATTTAGTTAAGACTCGCTTCTTATGAAGCCTATAGGAGATTGCTAGTTGATGTGGAAGCCCGTATGGGTGGAAATATTCATTGGGCAGATAGATAAGTAGAGAGCGTGGTTGGCAAGTGGTAAACTATGAAGCAATCCTTGTTGTGGATATGGCGTAGCCAGTTCCCCTAGCTGGTAATTCTCTTTCCATCATGAATAAAGGGAATTAAAACTCCCCTTGTTCCCTTAAGTTTGGGGGGGTCATATGTCATGCTGTGAATATGAGTTGTCTCAAATTCAATTGTGAGTGTCTCCAACTTGAGTTGACTCATATGTTTGTACCCTTAGCCGATTTAAAGTTTGGGAGGTTGTGTCACCTGTGGGGTGGAGCCTTGTTGGATGAAGGCAGTCACAGGGGGGCAGCCTTGAGGTTTGGTAGCCAGCCCTGCTTGCTCTCTCAGTTTGCTCTTGCTCTCTCTGCCTCATAATGGCATCTACAATCTGACCAGCTTCTGACACTGCCATGCCTTTTTATTTATTATTGTTTTGCCATAAGGGATTATATTCCCTCTGGAACCACCAACAAAACAGCCTCCCTTTCCCCTTATGTGTATCTAAGCATTGCCTCATAGCTGCAAGAAAGGGTAACTCCAACCGTATCCATTATAGAAATGCAAGATGAATCTAAGACACTGTCTGAGTGACATTTAGCAGACAAGAATCAAACCTGAAAACATGTATGTTTGCATTCTGACCCAAGACAAGATACTGAGGGGCACCATAACACAAAGAAGTCAAGTACTTGGAGAATGGCAGAGCTGTAACTGACAAAAAGAGTAATGGGACCCAAATGATTTGAAGGAAAATATTAAAGGAAAGGAGATTTATTGGGTAAAAAGAAGGAACCTGAAAACTTGAAGAATGCTTCCCGTGGAATTTGGTGAAATAACAGATACCAAGTGTTATGAAGTATATTTCAGCCATTTTGAAGACTGTCCATTTCAATTTGGCTGTTGTGTTTGTCTCCACACTGTGTTTTGTGATCTCCTTGAGATTGCTGGGAGAAGGGTCATTTGCATTAGGTGGTCAAAAGCTGCACGGCAGAGCACTGGGGAACATTGCTGTCCCCAAGTCTTTGATGAATAAGGAGTGGACAAGAGTGTTAGCAAGCTGCCAACAAGGAAAGCCGGAGGTGCGAGTGACAAAGTGCATGAGCCCAAGGAAGCAATTTCCCACAAGAGCAAGTGAGCGGGGAAAGGCCAGTGGTAATCAGGAAGGACACATCGCATCCCTCCAGGTTCTTCTGCAGGTGTCAGAGTGAAGGATATAAAGCTGGGGTGGCAAAGGGAGCAGGACACTAGGTAGCTGTGCAGGTTTACACCGTCACTTCAGTTAAGCAGCTGGCCGTAACTTCCTGAGCAATTTATGGAGGAAATATTCAGAGTGGCGTAGTAGATGCATGATGGATATGAGAGGCAGGAGATGGAGGGGCAGAGTCAGCAGTGGAAGGGGTGGCAAAGGATGGGTCTTCTCATTCGGACACTGACAGCAATAAAGAGGCAAGAATCAGGGGTGGTCTAAGTCCTTCTGATTGAGGACTAAAAAAGAAAAAAAAAAACAGAGGGTGAATGATTGGACTTCAATAGTCTCAAGAACATTGGAAGAATAGTGCTGGAGTTCATAAAGTGCTCGCATTACAAATATGATGACTGAGTTCTCTTCAGAACCCATGCTGTAAAACAAAAAAAAGAAGAAAAGATAAGCCAGACTGGAACGTATGCTTGTGATCATAGCACCGTAGAGGTGGACACAAGTGGAATCGAGGCTCATTGGCAGCTAGTCCACTCTCCTTGGTGAGTCCAAGGCTAATGAAAGAGACCCTAAGCAAGGTAGAGGACTCGTGAGTAATAGCAGCCAAGGTCACTCTCAGATTTCATGTGTGTTGGGCTAGTTGGATACAGGGGTCCCTTGACAATGGAGAGATAGGCTTTGGGTACACCTGTAAAGAATTGGTAGTTCAGGCAAGCCCGTGGGAGATTTCTAATTGATGTGGAAAGATCCAGCCCGTGGAGGATGGGATCATTCCTTGAGCAGCTGATGAGCCGGGGAGTGTTGGTTTAGTACTTTGTCATACTTTGGGAAGACTAGTAGACCAACAAGTGAGGAAAGTTTACCCCCTCCACCAGTAATTCCTATGGATATGATATGGCCAGTTCCCTCATGCTTGTGATGTGACCACACCAATGAAGTATAACCAAAGATTTTAAATCAAAAATGAATCTCTCGTCCCCTAAGTTGTTTGGTCACACATTATCAGCAATACGAAGAGAAGTTTGAATGTATGTGAATACATATTAAGTACATGCACATATTGGAAGACTAGCCAGATGCCTCTCGGAAGCATGTGTGCGAAGCTGAATGCCCATGGAATTAGTGTTGGTGGAATCCTGGTGTGGGTATTTGCACTCACGGGGTAGTGACCATCCAGTTAATCTATGTGCAGGAGGACAGAGACTCTGCCCCTCTATCTCATGATCAGAAATGTTAGTGCTCCCAGTATTTGAATCTTTCACTTCTGCATCTACCATTACATCATCTGATCATTCAACAAATAATTTTGTAGACCTACTCTACCAAACTCGGCTTGTACAGCTGATGAAAGACATTATCCTGCATTCATAGCTCATAAAGTCTATTTGGAGAAAACAATAAATAACAAACAAAGCCAGAAAGTACGACATGTTGGAAAGGGGCTGTAAAGATAAAAAAAAAAAATAGATTCCAGATTAGAAAAGGAAAGATATATATTTAAAAGAATATTTTGAATCTATAACAGCTGATATTTATTAGAATCAGAAGGTCGAACCATGCAGGGGAGAGGCTGAGCAATCCTGACAGAGTTGAGAAAAAGTGGGGAACTCTTGTGGAGTTAAATACAGGGCTTGACAGGAGATTGCTCTGACCACATGTGGAGGAAGGATTGTGGGCAGAAAGTGTGAGATAGTGAGACAGACTCAGAATTCCCACGTGTCCCATTTCATTTAAAACAACCTGCAGTCCTCAGTGTTTATCTTTTCCATTTTATAACCTTGGAACCAACCAATTTCCATTTTTCTTCTTTCTTCAATGATTATGCCCCATAACCCAAGACCAGAGAGTCAGCTGAGAGTGAAACAAAAACTAGTCACACATTGAATGGTTAACAAAAGCTCAGATTCCATTCAGGTAGGTAAATGACAAGATATCTGGTGACATTACTCAATTTACCATTCACATTCAATAAAATGATCAAATTTTATGGACATTACCTCTCTAATTTCTGAGCCACCTTTTTCTTCAGACGGACTTTAAACAGTCCCCTGCCATCACCAAGTGCTTATTCCTGAGGTCTCCCGTCCCCTGATATTGGCATAATGCACTAGCTTCCTAGCGACATAAATCTTCTGTGCCTGATCCATGCTTCTCAGAGTTTTCTTGGCAGCATTGCAAAAACGGTTACGTTCATGACTCAATAGAGTCAAATTACCTGAACATACATATCTAGTTTGAAATGTTAGCATGTGATTTTGTAATACTATTAGACGTTCCATATCTCATTTTCTTCATCTTAAGATGAAGGGAATGAAAGTAATGGCCGTACAGGGATAGCTGAGGTCTGAATGAGATGTCAGGCCAAACCTTAATAGTAGCAAGCATACAATAGTCTTAGCAATTATTATTTGTCCCAGTACTGTTACCATCATCATCGTCATCATCATAGCATGACTATCATCAATATAAGCATCGCCACCATTGCCAACATGATCACCATTACCACCACCTTCAGTCACTGCTATTACCACACATTATTAGCAATACTACACCACCATCATAACACCACCATCACTACTACGACATTATCAATCCTGCCACCACCACTATCACCATCACCACTGCAGTCATCTCCAGCACTGCAATCCCCAGACACATCACACCAGCACTACTACCATTGTTATCACATCAGTATCACTGTCATCAGTGTCACCACCATACCACTACCACCATCACTGCTACAACTGCCATTATAGCCATCACTACCATCAACACTAAATGTCCATCACCATTAAAGTGCCACCACATGCCCCCCCAGCACCTACAATGCTGCTACTATTCTCTGATCCAATCATTAACTGATTATTATCTCCATGTTTCACAGACCCTTCTACATTACTAAATACATTTTTTATTCCCATGGCTCAATTTCTTCCTGCATTCTTATAACACTCTATGTTGCACTTTCAAAGTAAAAAATGCATAGATGGTTTTCACATTTGAAAACTCTTCATTCAATGCTTTTTGATCATAAAACATTAAAGTCAGCAAAAAAATTTGTTTTGGTCTCATGACTGCCACCCACATGATTGCTTTTGTCTCCGTGCCTCGATTTTTGTCCATTTCTTTTCTTACATACATGTAAAGAAAAGTTTATGTAAATGTGAAATGTGGAGTTCAAGGATATGCATTCTCTTTAACCCTCCTCTTGACTGAAGTTTGGTCCAGTGGCAGAAGCTACCAGAATGCCTCCTGATCACCTCAAGACAGCTTTTCACTTTGGGAAACTCACATTTTTAATGAAAAAAACACCTGACTTCAGCCGCTGCACTCATGAACTCACTGCATGTCTACTTAACAAAGCCTGCACAAGATTTGACCTGTCAACATTCATCATGGAGTGGGAAGAAACTCAAGAGGCACAGTGCTTCTTGAGGGACTATTGATGGTTAATGCTAATTGTGGGAAGAAACGCTACTTTTCCCAATGATAATCCATGACACCTCATCCATGTTCCAACAAGTGCTCAGGCATATGCCAATGCAGTAACCAGATGAAACTAAGGAACATGCATAACATGTACACACACACACGCACGTACACACACATACACCACACACACACACACACACCACACACAAAGTAGTAGGGAGACTGACTGGAAAGATGAAGGTGGGATAGGATCATGTAGTATGATTTAAATGTATTCATTGATAAAACTGTCAGAGAATAAAACACATATTAATATAAAAATTGTCTTCAGAGATAGAGCTGTAGGACTCCATCTCACATCTGTACTATAAAGGTTACCGAGTAATTCAATGGTTGGGGTTTTCTGTTGCTTAGAAAACATAGGAACAAACCTGGCTTCATTTGAAGACTAGCCTGGCCATGAAGAAGCACTTGTTATTCATTAGCAAACTCTTCCATGAGACACATGAGGTGACCAAATAAGACTTCACAGACATTGCCCTGACGCAAGCCTGTGTCTTCCTTGATCCATAGAGCCAGGCTGCACCACGTGTGAATGCACAGAGAGTCCATGCATCTGTCAGAGACTTCTTAGTGTTTCAGGAGGTTAGGACCCATGTAATCTGTGCAGGGTCCAGGCTACTCTTGCAACTTGCCCATTCCCAGATTTGTTAATGCGTATGTTGTTCAGAGACTTTATGCAGCTTGTTCACAAAAGCCATTGGCTACTAAAATATTATACTTACAATGAGAGACTTCTGAAGGTA